>OX451739.1:1191245036-1191573726 GCA_948472305.1 Vicia faba
GGTGGGTCAAACTCAATGGTCTTTTTGTCGATGAGGTCTAGAATTTTGCATTTCAAAGCCCAACACTGATCAGTGTCATGTCCGGGGCTATTGGATGGATGAGCGCATTTGGAGTTCAAGTTGTATTTTGGAGATGAAACATTGGGATTTGAAGGGGGGTCACACAATGTTACCAAATTGGCCTTCAACTGGTGTTGTAAGGCTTGAGATAGTGACACGTTGATCGTTGTAAATTGTCTTCTTGGAATATCAGGTCTTTGGTAGCTCGCTTGTTGTTGTGGTCTTTGAGTAGAGGTTGGGTTGGAGATTAGAACCGAATTTACCGATTAACGATGGTCCTTCTTGATATGGCCCATCGACCCATACACGACATTAGCTTCTTTTTTACTAGCAAAAGGTTTCTTCACAGTATTTGATGTAGAGGCAGAGGCCATGCGAATTTTTCCAATTTTAATATCGCTCTCAACCCTTTCACCAGTAAAGATTGACTCAGTGAAACTGGATGATGAGCTCCCAATTAACAATTTAAAAAATGGTACAGTCAATTTTTCCATGAACATATCCACCAACTCCCTATCAGTCAATGTTGGTTGCACCCTACCTACCAGCTCTCTCCATTTCTACGTGTACTCTTTGAATCCTTCATTTGAACCCATGATCATTCATTGAAATTGTACTCTAGTTGGCGCCATATCGGTATTATACTAATATTGACGGTAGAAGGCAGTGGCCATGTCCTCCCAAGTATGAATGTTGGAACCCTTTGGCTGGTAAAACCACTCCAATTGAGTCCCACATAGACTCTCTTGAAAGAAATGCACCAACAACTTTTTATCAGTGGTATGTGGTTGAATTTTATGGACGTAAGACCTCAAGTGAAGCTTCCGGCAAGAAACGCCATCGTACTTAGCAAAAATCGGAGTCTTGAAATTGGGGGGGATTTCCACCCCATGAACCAAACCCAAATCACCAAAATCTAGACCAGACACAACTTGAACTTCCATATCCTTCAATTTGTCCTCTAGTTGCTTATACTTGTCTTTAGCTGGTGGATATTGTTCGTAAAAAAAGTCCTCATCCTCAAAGACTTGATTGTTACCACCCCCAGCACGGGTGCTCCTTACGTATTCTTATTGATTCTCATCCTCCTTGGAGGAGTCTTCTACCACTTCAACTTGTCGAACGGGGCCTTTAAACCTTTTCCTCATGTTGATCAAAGACTTCTTCTTGGTCTTCTTCTTTGCAACCAGAAGTGAAATCAGTTCTTGTTGCCCTTTGGCCAAGGTGAGCAAGGTTTCTTGAAATTGAGAATTTTGTGTCTGCAAGTCCTTCACAGTCTACTTGAGATCCATCTTACTGAAATAAACAATAAAAATATGAGGGAACTTGTGTCGTAAAACCTGTTTATGTTATGATGCATGTAATGTGAATGCAATTGTTTTCAAGGACCTTCAATAATTAAATTTGTTTAATCAAAAAAGGAACAAACATTAATTGTATTAATAAGTTCAAACGCTTTACAAAAATGCCTCTTTTGCTAACAATGGTGGAAACAAAAATAATACAAACTAAACTCGTAAAACAAAAAGGACTCAAGTCTCCCATGAGTGCATCCTCTTTGGTGCAATGTAGGCGTTCAAACTCCGCTCTTCATGAAGTTGTCTTGTGATCTCCAAAATATTCTTCTCGCTTGCGTAGAATTGCGCTACAAAGGTGTCTCGCTCTCCCTTTAGTTGAATCCACAAACTTTACAACTCCTCGAGAGTAGTAGGCATGTGAGGATGAAGAATAATGAAAGGAACATCTCCTTTGGAAATAGGCTCTACAATGATAGGTAGGATGGCAGGATACAAAATCATGAGGCCTTGAGCACGAGCTCTCACCCACTTGAGATAGGGATCTAATGGGATTGAATTCTTATGCCCTAATGTCTTGCTATAAACTTTGTTCACCATGCCCCAAGCTCGCACAAATCTTGGACGATAACCTTGGACATCACTCTCAAAGTCAAATACAATTCCTTGGACAAGCGCATCATGATCACCATCCCTCATAGCATACCCAAAATTTCGTAAAGCCAAACAAGGATTATAAGTGATACCTCCCCTAATGCCAAAGAGAGGGACAACAGGTAATTCCCCATAACGATAAATGATGGTGACATCCTCCAAAGATTGCGAACACTAATGAATATCCGAATGCGAAAGTGACATCAACCTATTAGACCATCTTATGACTTGCTCATTCTTCAAAACAGATCGAGGTAGGTGCGAAATAAAAAACCTAGCCAAAAAAGGAGTGCAACACATGATAATTCCCCTTCTCTTCATGGTGCGAGTGTGAAGAGAATGCAATATATCTCCAAGTAAGGTAGGCACTGGGTTACAATATAGAAAAACTTTGACCGTATTCACATCAATGATTTGGTCCGGGTTAGGAAATTGTACTGTCCCATAGATGAGAAGAGCCAAAACTTCTTCAAAGGCTTTTAATTCTAAAGCATCCCAAAAATGTTGAGCCTTCTTAAACAAAGACTTGGCAAAAACCCCTTAACAACACTTCTTGTTTCCCAATTTGCCACAATGTCGTACCTTTGCAAATATAAAGTTCGACCAATCTCCTCATGTCTTGGGTCTCTCTCAATACCATTGAAGGGTAATTGATCAAGAATAGGCACTCCCAAGAGTTGAGAAAACTCCTCCATAGTAGGCACTAGTTGGTAATTAGGAAATGTAAAGCAATGGTGCTTAAGATCAAAGAATTGGAAAAGCATGTACCATATCCTCTTCAAAGTTTGTTGTAACCAAGTTGATGAGACAACCGTATTTATTGGTGAATGGAGAATAACTGGGAACCTTTGATGTTAATTCCTTAAGTTGAGGAGACATTTTCACAAGGTTGATTCGGATAATATTTCTTCGCATGAAAGCCATGTCATATAAAACAGTACAAAGATAAATCCCAAAGTCCTTGAAATGGTTATCATAAATGCAATTGTATGATGTTATGATGTTATGTACATATACACACAAAGCAAACAAGTCATTAGGTGTATGATTTCATGGGTTCATTGGTACGTACCCTCTCGAAGTTTAGTTGGTTCAACCTGTCCTAGAAAGTAATAGGGTTCTAGGGGATCTCAATGTCATTTATCTTTCTTCATTGGGCATTGTTTCAGCGCAAGCCTCTTTTTTGGCGACCGAAATATCCCAAAAGTGATATCTCAATGAGCGTAGCATCGAGTATCAACAAAATTCGGACTGCACCAAATTCGGCTACCTCACTACTTCCTAATGGCCAAGTTGTTCAATTAAAGGTTCTAAGGTTCGTTAGTGCTTCATGACACCACACAACGGCCCTGTATTCTCCTTAGTTCTCCATAAGGGATACTGGTAACCATAAATGTGTCACACTAACATACCTAATGGTTTTCCCAGATCCGGGTAGAGGATCAATACAAGCCCAAAAAAGGATCCAAAATGTAAAGAAAACAAATTAAGTAATGAAAGCAAATAAATGTGATCTAGCTCTAAGGTAACCCCTCTTTTAAGTTTCCCCAACATAGTCTCCAGTTTAGCAATACGGTGGAAGAACTGACTTGGTTTTTTTGCATATTATAACAATTGTTGCGGATAGCAAGAGTCGCCACTGAATTTTATTTTATCCAATAAAGGAAAGAGTGAAAAGAACAGGAAAGACCTTTTGAGAATTTTTCTTGAGTTCTGGGGGTAGGTTATGAAAAGGAAAGGTGTTAGTACCCTTTTCGTCTGAAGTTATCTACGGGCTCTTAGTTTCTATCTCACTTTGAAATTCTTTGTTTGAAATGTGTTTGTGATTGGACTAGAAATTATTTTTGAAAAGAGCCTTCGTTTAGACAAGCTTTGTATTGATTCTCGTCTCTATAAGAATGCATACAAAGTGTTAACTTTTGAAAATATTTCATGAAAGTGTTGGTGCATTTGAAAGATGTTTTGTTTTGAAATGTTTGTGAGAAAGCAACTATGAACATTCTACCTACTCAAAAAGTCTTAGTTCTTTTCCTCCTCCTTTAGGTATTTCTATCTTACCATTGATTAGTAAGAAGCCCTATCATTGGATGTGAAGGGACAAGCGTGGGTCATTGTATAGTCATAAAAAACAAATTTGTAGGATACTTTAGCAATTTTTGTAAGGGTCTAAGATCATTTATGAAAGGAAACATTGAAGGGTCATCTAAGGACTATGATCTTGTATTTTCAAAGTATTTTGCTAAAGCATCCAACATGCATAACATGACTATTTATTTCTAAAGGCAACAAGTGAGGTTAACCCTAGAGGTGCAAGTGTGCAAAGTGTTTTATTTTTCATGCATTTTTGTCTTTGAATTAGGGTTTTCTACTTATAGATTTTTATCTTGCCATAAAAACCCTAATTACTAGCATTTGTATTTGAAAGCGATAAAGTGCGGAATGTAAAGATTCTACGCTATTACATCATTTGGGGATCGGGGTAAAATTTACAAATGGGGGGATCATAAATAATTAAAACCTAATTACTATTACAACCATATTAGGTATCAACACATAATGTACAAGAATAATGAAGACAATGTGAAAGGGAAATGCTTTTGTTTGAGTTTTGGTGTAAAAGGGTTAATATTAACCTAATTAAACTAATAAAAGAAAGAAAATAATTTTCTAGTCTAGGTTGATTTAACGAGAACTAAACCTAAATTAAATAGAAAAATAAAAAATAAATTAAGTAAGAAGACATTTATTAGGGTTTTTTATGAAAAGGTTTTAGTTTTATTAAACTAGTATAAAAAATTTAATTAATTTAAAATCCTAGGTTCTAAATTAATTTTAGTTACAAGAGAAAATAAAATGAACCTAAGTCTAATATTTATTTAAATTTAAGAAAAGAAATTAGATTTGTTAAGAGAAATATTTTTGGTCTTTTTGTCTTGATAAAATGAAAATATATTAATATAATAAATAAAAATATATTTGGGATTTTGTTAATAAGAAAAAGTAAAAGAAAAAGAAAATAAAAACATAAATGTTTAAGTCACGGGGTGTAAAAATGATTTAGGGTGTATGTGAAGTAAAATAGATTTTGGTTTGATGTTAGGGCCCAATATGGCTTTTTGTGTAATCAGGAAAAAAAGAAAATAAAAATAAATAGGCTGCATTGTTGCTAGCAGGCAGGGTGGTTAGTGAAGTAAAATAAACCAAGACCCAACTTAAGGGAGCCCATGTACTACCTTTTTAAAAAAAAGGAAAAGACATGAAAAACACAAAAGGTCTCGCTCGGGCTTGAACCGAGGACCTTCCAGAGTAAAGCCTTTACGCGTGCGCTTGCTCCCATTGGGCTGGCCTATTTCATCCGTTAGTAATACAACAACTATTAAAATTAAAATAAAATAAGTCCTAAGGCCAACTTCATCTTCAACCTTAAGTCATAACTAGTCATGGATTTAAACCATGTAACTTCTTCATCTCTCAAACATTTGCAAAAATGTAAAGATCAAACTTGTTCCATATTTCATCACGACTCCAGAAATCTAAATAACTTAAATTATAAATCAAAGATGAATGAGAATTTCTAATGTTACCAAATTATGACCTAATTTTTTCAGGAAGTTCAACTTCAAAATTCACATCACTCAGGCAATGTACATGAAATCTAAAGACATGGTCAACTTCGGGAAATGATGTCTACAGCTTATCTTTGAAAATGGAAAGCTAACAATGCCTATATGAAGAGATTGAAATTCAGAAAATTTACCTCAAAACTAGAAATGATGTTTTGCAAATGAGCTTGATTCAAGTTGCTGCAATGATCAGGTTAGCTTCTTTGAGTCCCTAGGAAGCTAATGCAATGCTTAGCTCAAGCTGAGAGTAACTAAAATGGCCTGGAGAAGTCAAGAGGAAGACCACTATTTTTGGTTATGGAGGATGAGAAAGATTATGTTATAGTTTGAAAACAGGGATTGGGATATCCTCTATATGTGTATTAGAATCTTTGTGAATGGTTTGTCCAAGAAACGCACAAGGGAATTATGAGTTGTGTGTTCAAAGTCAGAAATGACACAAAAATGGAGGTTTTTTTTCAATTTATGGATTGAGGGAGTTTGAGGGTGCTTGATGGCTTCAAAACTCGTGTCTTAGCTCATAAATAGTGTCTCTATTTATAAGCAAAAGGTTTGGAGTTCTCAAGTTGATATGAATTCAAAATCCATGTTTAAGCTCAACATCTATTTTTTTTGAAAAAACAAGTTTCCATGCCTTGTACCTTTGTTCATAGAGTTTTTAACCACTTTAAACACAATGCCTCTGACTTTGTAGATGGAATTTAATAAGATAAAACATGTTAGGAGCTCAATGCATTGACTTTGTGCATAAAGCTTACTTTTCAAGAACGGATATGTTACTTTCTTCCCAAAATGGCAAATTATTTTGGACAATGCTTGAATCACTTGGATAAGGGCTTAATCAATTGTGTAAACCATTAATTATGGAGTGAAACACAATTTTGAGTCCTTCAAAGCAAATATTATGCAGCATGGCCATTTATTTGGTTATGTGTTCATCACAAAATTGCCTTGTAATTCAAACATAAAACCCTAAATTCATCTCTTCCATTCTCCTAGTTCAAGAATGATATCGATGATTTCTTGAACTTTTTAGAAAGCTTGTAAAATCATATACAACCTGTTGTACCCCAAAATTTGCCCTCTCATGTTTTCCAAAGTCTTCCCCCTGCATGGTTGATCACAAACCCTTGCCTAAGGAAAAAGAAATTTTTTGAGTGGTGCTTTAAGTACCTTTCGATTGGCATTCTTAAGGAGCCTTTCGATTGGCATGAAAATGCTTCGATTGGCATTATGGACAAGCATTTCGATTGGCATTCTCTCAAGCTCTTCGATTGGCATTATGGACAAGCATTTCGATTGGCATTCTGTCAAGGCTTTCGATTGGCATTCTGAAAGACCCTTCGATTGGTATTCTGAAGGAGCCTTTCGATTGGCATTATGGACAAGTACTTCGATTGGCATTATAACAGTGTCCTTTGATTGGAATTCCAAAAAGGTCCATTCGAAGAAGCATTCAAAGGGTCCATTCGAAGAAGCTTTCGAAAAGCATTCGAAGGAGGCCATCAGCCCATTCGAAAGGGAGCATTCGAAGGAGGCCATCAGCCCATTCGAAAGGGAGCATTCGAAGGCCAGTTACATGTCATTCAAAATTCAAAAAGGGACAAGATCCCATGTGTTTAACCAACGTTACGAACTCTCATTCATGACTTTCAAACACATAATTAACGTTACAGATTCTCATTCATGGCTGTCAAACACATAATCAAGGTCATTTAAACCTTTCTCTTCATGTCCCCTCCACTCCCTCTATATAAAGAGATCACAAGTGTTGCAAAAGGGGACGAAAATATACAGAAAAATAGAGAGAAAAAAACAGGGAGGATTTGGAGACGCTGCCCACCACAGGTTGTCAACATTTTCAGAAGTGATCCAGGTCAAAGCAACCCTTCAACAAAAGCATCCACGCCCATAAGCCCCAAATCAAAAGTACCTACATCCAGGAAGTGCCCAGATCGAAGGTGCCTACATCCAGGAAGCGCCCAAATTAAAAGTCCAATTTGCTGGTAAGAAAGGGTAAACTATCCAACCTCATATTTGAATAACACATTATTACTTGTTGTTACCTTTGATTTGCCATCCTAGACAGGATCGAAAGGCCTGGGTTTGGCGCCCAGGTCATGTTATTCGCTTGCCAAGACTTGCTGCAGACATAGCCTGAAGAGACCCAGCAAGCGCAGGATCGAAGGGCCTGGGGTTCAATACCCAGGCCCGGAGTTTTATTTTGCTAACATACTTTTGCAAGTATAGCATCCCAGATCGAAGGAGACACCTTCTTTGGATCGAAGCTTCCCATAGTCCTCCTGGATCGAAGAAGGCATTTTTCCCAGGATCGAAGGGAAATCCCCTTCCCTGGATCGAAGGCTGTTCACGCCCACTTCCTGGCCCAATCGAAAGAACCATGACCCTGTTTGGATCGAAGCTGCCATTCCCTCCCTGGGTCGAAACTCCGTTTTTCCCTAGATCGAAGGATCCCCCTTTGTATTTTATTTTTGTTTTCATTGATATCTTTCTATCTTTTTTTAATTAACATTAAAATAAATAAAAAACCACAAAAAAACATTAGACTAGTTTTTGCTATTAAAATTAACTTTGTTAATTAATCTCTTAATTATCTTAACATTCTCTCAAAACTAAAATTAAATAGATTTAGATCATTTTCCCAAAAAAATAAAATAAAACAAAAAAAAAGAGTTCTTATTCTTAGGATTTTTTAGATTCACGCGCGTTTATTTTATTGTAACTGCTTACTAGTTTGTGGCATCTTAAATTAAGACTTTTACTTTACTTCTTTTATTCCCCCAATTTTTGGACATGTAAATAATCCCCTGAAGCCTTGTAATAGCGTAGGATTTACAATTTCTGCACTTTAAATTCCTGTACATATATTAACTGCTTAGATGTATGCTAACTAGGATTGTATGACAAGATTAACTCTTAAACTTAAAATCAACAGTAGCTCACCATGACATGCAAAGATAATATAACTGGAAAAAAAATAATACACTCGCACATGCCACTCTCAGGGTATACCTCACTTGGCTGCCTCAAGTGTGGTCATTGAGTATATGAAGTCTTAGAGGTCACCCTCCTGTCTAAAGATCAAAGTTGCCTCGAAACGGTTGTCTCGATAAAAATGATCTAAGACATTAGGGTTACCGCTAAAGCATCCTAACATTGCTTTAGTGACCACACGTCCCTTAAATCGAATTGACTCGAAAACTCCAACGACGGTGCTACCTACTCCTCAATAGTGGGATAGCACTGTCTAAAGGACGTTTGCACAATTTAATTCCTTTTCGAGTAGGTAGAGGTTCTTAAGTACTTGCTCCTTTTAAAAACAAAACAAAACTTTTCGCACTTACACTTTCTTTAAAAAAACAAAACTCTTTTCAAAACCCACAAACACAAAGAAAAGCAAACCTTTGAAAACATAGTGAGCAAGTACCTAAGAGCCCGTGGATAACCACAGATAGAAAGAGTGCTAACACCTTCCCTTTCTATAATCTACCTCTCGAACCCGAGAAACAATCTCGAAAAGGAATTTTTCTATGCTTTTGTCCTTTCCTTGTTGGATAAAATAAAAGACGGTAGCGACTCTTGCTTACCGCGACACTTTGCCAAAACAAACGCTAACGCGAACCAGCATTAAAAAACAGTCAGTTCTATTCCCACCGATCACAGAACTGACGACTCTGCTGGGGATGAAATAAGTGAGGTGTACCTTAGGATTAGATCACTTGTGTTTTCAATTGTATGCTTTGTATGCTTTAATTTTGTGGGCTTGTATCGGAGTTCTATAGATCCTAACCCAGATCTGGGGATACCCTTTAGGTAAGTAGCAATAAACTGTGAGGGAACTGTGCGGGGTATACCGACATGGTTGAAACAGTAGCTACGTTGATGTGGCACTTTGGTTGGTGTCGTGAAGCATCAATTGACCTTAGGACCTTACTTGACCATCTTGGCCTTTTTTAGGGGTAGTGAGATGACCGACTTTGGTGCAGTCCGAAGTTGGTAGATACTCGATACTACACTCATTGAGGATTGTTTTCTTGGAATATTTTGGTCACTAGTTCAGTGGCTAAACCAAAACGATGAACATAGAAAACAATCCAATGATATTGAGCTCCTTAGAACCTGGTTACTGTTTATATGACAGGTTTTGAGCCAACTAAACTCAAGAGGGTACTTACCTATGAAACTCCATGCCAGCCTAAACTTAAGGCTATTTGTGTGACTTGTGTGCCTTCAAACTTGAACTACTTGCACATTCTTGTTATCTGACAACATGAGTTCCTTGCAGGTTTTGTTTACAGTCCTTATCCAATAATTTGGACTTATTGCATGGCTTACTTACATCACCTCACACTTTTGCTTAAACGCATAGCATACACGTCATAACATCATTTCTTTAAACATTTCAAGGATCTCAAGGGTCTGTGATGCAGGTTATGGTAAATCAAATGGCTAGCCAGGGGCAAGGGGATTTATTTTCCTCTAGCCAAGGTTGTCTAGAAATCCAAGCACGATAACTTGAGTCAGGGGCTATGACCCACTCGATATGGTGAGCTTGACTCTTGAAGAAGGACTCTCAGTAACATGAAGTTCCTTCAATCAAGCTACCAGATTCAGATTCTAACAGTTTCTTGTTTCCCCCGCGAGATCCTTGAAAACATTGCATACATATATCATACATATCATTGCATAACATGTCTCCCAGTACAGGTCTCTTATCTTCTTCGCTGTTTATTTCAGCAATCATCATGTCTACTGAACCTTCCACTGAGCAAGCTATCAAGGCCCTCCAGGCCCAGAATGCCCAATTTCAAGAGTTGGTCATGAGCCTAGCTAAGGGTCAGCAGGACCTGAAGACCCTGATTTTGAAAGAGAGGAAGAAGAAGAAAAAGAGGACCATCCTGTTCAATACTGGGCGCAGGTTTGGAAACGGGCTGCAGAACGAAGTTGATCTGACAACCCCATCTGAAGGGAAAGACAGTCCACAAGAAAGGAGGGCTCCTAGCCCTGAAATCTCTGTCAACGAGACAGACTATGATGAATAACAATATCCTCCTGCTGAGGATAAGTACAAACAACTGGAAGACCGTTTGAACGCCATGGAAATACAGAAGGTGGCCGGTCTGGACTTCGGAGATCTAGGTCTATCCTCTGGGGTGGTGATTCCCCATAAGTTCAAGGCACCTTCCTTTGCCAAGTACGACGGAGCTTCCTGTCCAAAGCTACACCTCCGGTCATATGTGAGGAAGATCCAACCTTACAATGCTGATAAGAACTTGTGGATCCATTTCTTTCAAGACAGTCTCTTAGGGACTCAACTTAAATGGTTCTGTCAACTGGAAGGAGCTAACATCCGCAACTGGGAGGACCTTGCTACTACTTTTTACAAGCAATACCAGTATAATGTCGACCTTGCTCCCACGCGTACTCAACTTCAGGGTATGTCTATGGGTACAGGCGAAGGCTTTAAGGACTATGCTCAAAAGTGGAGAGATCTTGCTGGAAGAGTCCAACCCCCTCTGTCTGATAGGGAGTTGGTGGACATGTTTCTTAGGACTTTCTCTGGCCCCTATTTCAAACACTTGATCGGAAGCTCTTCAGCCGGATTCACCGAGCTAATACTGACCGGCGAAAGGGTCGAAACTGGCATCAAAAGTGGGAAGATTCAAGAAGCTTCACCTTCTGATGCTCATAAAAAGCCCTACAATGGGAAGAAAGAGTACAACGTTGTGTATGGTCAAAAGAGTCGTCATGATCAACACGTAGGAGAAATCTTGATCTCTAATCCTACGCCTGCTCAACAAAGACAGGGGCATCAGCGTAAGGAGGTCATGCCTAAAAGAAAATTCACTAGGATCAACATGTCACTGGGTCAAGCGCTACAACTCCTGTTGTAGGCATAGCTGATTACATTAAAGGCTCCTCTCCGGAACCCAAATACTTTCGCTCCTACCTATCATTCCAATGAAAGGTGTGCATACCACTCTGATAGTCCGGGACATGACACAAACAACTGTTGGGCTCTGAAGAACAAGATCCAAGACATGATTGATGCCAAGGAGATCAAGTTTGACCCTCCGGAGACTCCAAACATAATCACTGCTCCTATGATGAATCATTGAAAGCTTTTGTTCATTTAAATTTTCAAGTTGTAATCTCTTTGTTATTCAAACAATTATCTATTAATGCCAAACTTTGTTTCATTAATGCATTGCATATGTTTGTCTTGATTTGATCCATTCATTTTAATTACATTTAAACTATGCTTTTTACTCACTTTTATGACATTAAACTCTTGCTAAAAGTTACAAGCCTTTAGAGGGAGGATGACGAAAATGATACCAAAGTCTCTACAGTATGCTTTTGAACAGACCCCGTTGACGATGTACATGCCTTGTTTCAAATCCTAAACAGTGGAGTTATAAGGAAGATAATCCCTAGTCAACCCCTTTGAGCCAAAGAAGTTGGAGTTTTTCTTTTCACAAATTGAATCCTTTAATTTAAACCTGGGGCATGGTAGTCTCTCAGTTAATTCAAAAGATGCGCATTGAAGTCGCAAAACTCTCAGTTCACAATACAACGAACGACATCAAAAGCATTCCTATGGAATCAAAAGACAGTGGTGGTTCCTTATCTCATAGGCAGTCAATCTCTCAAAAGAGAAAAGCCCACTGAGCCAAAACATATAAAGGAGGCTTAAGAAAGCTGGGGCATCCCGCTGACTATAATATCGAAAATAGGAACAGTCAGGCAAAAGTTAGGGATAACAAATCAAAAGAACGAGGTCGCTACAAATCCTCAACAACATGAAAAATGTTACAAAAATGACAGCCTTCCAACAAATTCAACTTGTGTGAACCATCACCAAAAACGTCGTTCTAAATTCGAATAGAGTTCGGCGCACAATTAACTGAGTTTAGGATTGAAGAACATCACGAAGAGCGGGTGGGTACAAATATACTTTGAGCCTTTATCCTTTGTTTCTTAAATCGTGAACCAAGCCACGTTACAACCCGTCAAAAGTCCTAACTGAAGCATGTGTTGGTTCAAAAGCATACTGTTACAAAAGGTATCCCGACTCCTGTAAGGCTTTGCCCTAAATCTTGTGTTGAATTTATCTTATAAAAAGATTTCTGCTAAAAAACGCATTTTTCAAAACTTCGAGACAAGCATAAACTTTGCATTATTTGAATATCACTGTTTGCATTTGGCTATTTGTTTGACAGTGTGGAAATTCACACAACGAATATCCGATGAACAAAACCCCTCTCAGTGAACAAAATCACTTCAAAAAGGATGACAATTCCATTGACAAATCTCCTATCAACAAGGCGGCATGACACGTCACTATCCAGCACGCCTGGGGCAGTCAAGTCAAGATTCAAGCAATCTCTCAAGATGCCAAATATCCAGGGGCAAATCTCCATCTGAATCACTTGGGGCATTGGACATGAATTCCGGCAACGAATCTTGCATGATCAAACATCTTCTGGTAGTATGGCAACACAACACTACCGAGAATGACAACTCCCTACACTCTGAGAGCATGGACATAGTCAAAAAAGTACTACGCATAATCAAAGACCCTCTAGGTCGACTGGCCTAGGCAAAAATAAGGGCTTCCCGGCGAACCAAAAGGGTTCGGGCAAAAATTAGGGATAAAAATGAAAATTTTGTACACCTGGCAAGTCGAAAACCTGAAAAGGCGGCTTGGGCAAAAAAGGGTATCCCGATGGACTGAAAACCCGAAAGGGAGGTCCAAGCAAAAATTAGGGACCAAAGTGTACGACTATGTCACGTCATCTCGTCACTTACCTACCAGAAGAAGATTTGTCATTTCAATCAAAAGAGACCAAGCACCTCATAGGTTTGGATAATATTCAATCCACAAAGCCTCCGCAGGCACCTTCTCCCGCAGAAACAGGGGCAATAAGAATTGTCCGAACTGTATAGTTGCTCTGTCCACCAGGTACAAGGTAGATTCAGTTGAAGAATATGGCTAAGGTACCTTCACTCCCCGCAGAGTAAGACAGTAATGGTAGCTCTCCCCATTGAGACTTGCAACCATGGATGAATCAGCCATACTCTCCCCCAAGCAGAGTTAGTCTACCATCAGCCCTAAAAAGGTCGGGTATCCCTAGAAGGTCTTAATATTCCCCAACGGAGTATAAAGACATTCTCCAGCAAGCGTAAGAGCATCCCCGGAAGTCTTAACATCCCTCAACAGAATATAAGAATGTTCCCCGACGGAATACAAATTACAACAATGGAGCCATTTCCCCAGCGCAGTCTAAAAAGCTTCCCCGCCAGAGTCAAATCATCTTACCCAATAGATTCTGGAAGCTTGTCCCCTGCAGAGCACAAATAAGTCTCCCCAGCCAAATTAAGAGGTTATCCTCAGCAAGTTGCAACTGAAAGATCACCCCCAGCGAAGTTCTTTCTATCCCCAGCGGAGTTCATCATCAAGATCCCCAACAGAGCTTATCAACGGAATCCCCAACAGAGTTTATCTCAGAAGAACATCTCTTCCCCACAGAGTAATTCCCCACAGAGTAATCTCTTCACCGTGTTTATTCCCCAACGGAGTTCCTCTCTCCTGCAGGTTTATTCTCACAACTATCTTCGTTCATCATCCCCAGCGGAAACGAAGAACTCAACTTTATTCTCCAGTAGCTCCGGGATTTATTTTCCCCAGATAAAAACATCACATCTTCATACATCATGACATGCATATGCATCATAAAACACAAATATCATTTATTTTGAGAACATCATGACATGCATACGCATCATACAACACAAATCTCATTTATTTTGAGAACATCATGACATCATGCATTTCATACATTGCATGCAGCTAACGTTTTACCTTTTTTCGGGAAAGGGTCAATCAAAAGATGGCTACCATCAACCTTTTCAGGTCCTAGTTTAATACCTGTAGCAAGCCAGGAAAATATCTGTGGACGACTGATTGTAGATTAATACCTGTAACAAACCAGGAAAATTATCTACACGAAGAGATTGAAGATTAATACCTGTAACAAGCCAGGAAGACCTTTCTTTCTCAGGTCAGAGATCAATACCTGAAACCATCCAGGACAGATATCTCCTCGACCAACCTTTTCAGGTCCCAGTTTAATACCTGTAGCAAGCCAGGAAAATATTTGTGGACGACTGATTATAGGTTAATACCTGTAACAAGCCAGGAAAATTATCTACATGAAGAATTTTGAAGATTAATACCTGTAACAAGCCAGGAAGACTTTCTTTCTCAGGTCAGAGATCAATACCTGAAACCAGCCAGGACAGATATCTCCTCGACCAACCTTTTCAAGTCCCAGTTTAATACCTATAGCAAGCCAGGAAAAATATCCGTGGACGACTGATTGTAGGTTAATACCTGTAACAAGCCAGTAAAATTATCTACATGAAGAGATTGAATATTAATACCTGTAACAAGCCAGGAAGACTTTCTTTCTCAGGTCAGAGATCAATAACTGAAACCAGCCAGGACAACTATCTCCTCGACCAACCTTTTCAGGTCCCAGTTTAATACCTGTAACAAGCCAGGAAAATATCTATGGACGACTGATTATAGATTAACACTTGTAACAAGCCAGGAAAATCATCTACATGAAGAGATTGAAGATTAATACCTGTGACAAGCCAGGAAGACTTTCTTTCTCAGGTCAGAGATCAATACCTGAAACCAGCCAGGACAACTATCTCCTCGACCAACCTTTTCAGGTCCCAGTTTAATACCTGTAACAAGCCTGGAAAATATTTGTGGACAAATGATTGTAGATAAACACCTGTAACAAGCCTGGAAAATCACCTACATGAAGAGATTGAAGATTAATACTTGTAACAAGCCAGGAAGACTTTCTTTCTCGGGTCAGAGATCAATACCTGAAACCAGCCAGGACAGATATCTCCTCGACCAACCTTTTCAAGTCACAGTTTGATACCTGTAGCAAGCCAGGAAAAATATTTGTGGACGACTGATTGTTGGTTAATACCTGAAACCAGCCAGGAAAATCAACTACATGAAGGTTAATACCTGTAACAAGCCAGGAAAACTATCTTTCTTTCTCCGGTCAGCGATTAATACTTGGAACCAGACAGGACAAGTACTATAACCTCAACGGTATACTCCATTGAGCACGAGTCAGTTCCTAGATATTGATGTTTTCCTCCCTCATAGTGTGGACAAGTTCTATAACCTCAACAGTTTACTCCATTGAGCACGAGACAGTTCCTAGATCTTGATGAAGATGTTTCCCTACGTCATAGTGTGGACGAGTACTATAACCTCAACGGTATACTCCATTGAGCACGAGTCAGTTCCTAGATCTTGATGTTTTCCTCCGTCATAGTGTGGACAAGTTCTATAACCTCAACGGTATACTCCCGGTGGGCACAAGATAGTTCCTAGATTTTGATGAAGATGTTTCCCCCCAATTGAATTATGGACAGATTCCTAAAACTCAGCTGAAGCATTCTCTCAGTTGAAGTACAGGCAGGTTCCTAAATCTCAACGAAGTTAGACTTCCCCAGTGGAATCTTCTACAACAACAGGTATGCAAGTTCTCGCTAAGGAATCTCTTATGCGATCGACACTCCTGCAGATGGAATCTATAAGCCCATCCTCCTACCAACAATCTCCAAATGGCATCTGTAAGCCCATTCCTGACATCACAATGCCGATACTACACCATGCGAGTGCAAATTTCTGGGCACTCTAGTGTTCAATGATCTTCCACCTTCGGATCACGAAAGGAACGCAAGCCAATCTACATCCTCAGGTTTAAGAAGATTGAATAGGGGAAACTGTTGTACCCCAAAATTTGCCCTCTCATGTTTTCCAAAGTCTTCCCCCTGCATGGTTGATCATAAACCCTTGCCTAAGGAAAAAGAAAATTTTTGAGTGGTACTTTAAGTACCTTTCAATTGGCATTCTGAAGGAGCCTTTCGATTGGCATGAAAATGCTTCGATTGGAATTATGGACAAGCATTTCGATTGGCATTCAATCAAGCTCTTCGATTGGCATTATGGACAAGCATTTCGATTGGCATTCTGTCAAGGCTTTCGATTTGCATTCTGAAAGACCCTTCGATTGGTATTCTGAAGGAGCCTTTCGGTTGGCATTATGGACAAGTACTTCGATTGGCATTATAACAGTGTCCTTCGATTGGAATTCCAAAAAGGTCCATTCGAAGAAGCATTCAAAGGGTCCATTCGAAGAAGCTTTCGAAAAGCATTCAAAGGAGGCCATCAGCCCATTCGAAAGGGAGCATTCGAAGGAGGCCATCAGCCCATTCGAAAGGGAGCATTCGAAGGCCAGTTACATGTCATTCAAAATTCAAAAAGGGACAAGATCCCATGTGTTTAGCCAACGTTACAAACTCTCATTCATGGCTTTCAAACACATAATTAACGTTACAAATTCTCATTCATGGCTGTCAAACACATAATCAAGGTCATTTAAACCTTTATCTTCCTGTCCCCTCCACCCCCTCTATATAAAGAGATCACAAGTGTTGCAAAAGGGGACGAAAATATACAGAAAAAAAAGAGAGAAAAAAACAGGGAGGATTTGGAGACGCTGCCCACCACAGGTTGTCAACATTTTCAGATGTGATCCAGGTCAAAGCAACCCTTCAACAAAAGCATCCACGCCCATAAGCCCCAAATCAAAAGTACCTACATCCAGGAAGTGCCCAGATCGAAGGTGCCTACATCCAGGAAGCGCCCAAATTTAAAGTCCAATCTGCTGGTAAGAATGGGTAAACTATCCAACCTCATATTTGCATAACACATTATTACTTGTTGTTACCTTTTATTTGCCATCTTAGACAGGAACGAAAGGCCTGGGTTTGGCGCCCAGGTCATGTTATTCGTTTGCCAACACTTGCTGCAGACATAGCCTGAAGAGACCCAGCAAGCGCAGAATCGAAGGGCCTGGGGTTCAATACCCAGGCCCTGAGTTTTATTTTGCTAACATACTTTTGCAGGTATAGCATCCCAGATCGAAGGAGACACCTTCTCTGGATCGAAGCTTCCCATAGTCCTCCTAGATCGAAGGAGACACTTGCACATGCCACTCTCAGGGTATACCTCACTTGGCTGCCTCAAGTGTGGTCATTGAGTATAGGAAGTCTTAGAGGTCGCCCTCCTGTCTAAAGATCAATGTTGCCTCCAAACGGTTGCCTCGATAAAAATGATCTAAGACATTAGGGTTACCGCTAAAGCATCCTAACATTGCTTTAGTGACCACACGTCCCTTAAATCGAATTGACCCGAAAACTCCAACGACGGTGCTACCTACTCCTCAATAGTGGGATAACACTGTCTAAAGGACGTTTGCACAATTTAATTCCTTTTCGAGTAGGTAGAGGTTCTTAAATACTTGCTCCTTTTAAAAACAAAACAAAACTTTTCGCACTTACACTTTCTTTAAAAAAACAAAACTCTTTTCAAAACCCACAAACACAAAGAAAAGCAAACTTTTGAAAACATAGTGAGCAAGTACCTAAGAGCCCGTGGATAACCACAGATATAAAGGGTGCTAACACCTTCCCTTTCTATAATATACCTCCCGAACCCGAGAAACAATCTCGAAAAGGAATTTTTCTGTGCTTTTGTCTTGTCCTTGTTGGATAAAATAAAAGACGGTGGCGACTCTTGCTTACCGCGACACTTTGCAAAAACAAACGCAAACGCGAACCATCATTAAAAAACAGTCAGTTCTATTCCCACCGATCACACAACCTTTATGTTGGACATTTTTAAATAATAAACTTGGAAATATATGAAATGTTGTCATGAAGTTGGTACCAAAAATCTGCCTAAAATACTCAAAATTTCACTAAGTGTTTTTTATACCATGTACATGACTTTATGAATTTATAACTCAAAACCAAAGCATTTATAGAACTTATTATATTCTACAACATTTTAGATCTCATTGAGATCTACAACTTTCAAGTTGGAAGTTTTTCTTGAATCATCTTGCATCTTGGTGAAAATTTGGCATGAAATTGACATGTATAAAAATACTTAGAAAAATTTCTAAGTTTTGAAAACTTTGACTTCTTAATTTGAATTTTGACTTTCTTGATTTATTGATGTTAAAGCTTCACATTTTTGAATGTATTAATGGAATTTGATCTTTGAAACTCAATAGTGATCATAAAGTCAAAGTTTGACTTTTCAATGTACAATTGATTTTTCATCAGTTAACCAAATTTCAACTATCAATCAATTAGCCTTGTGAAATAAATTGAACCATGCCATTAGGTTAAGATGATGAATTAGAATCCTTGATATCATGTTTCAAACCAATAAGTCATGTATTATGTCAAAATTCAAAAATCAAGCCTTCTTAGTCAAAACCCTAATTTTGACCATTTTGCCCTTTTGATGATTTGAGTAATTTTCTTGGGGAATTGTGATCCAAACTTGATCAAATGATACATATGAGTTCAAAATGTTGATATGGGTAAAAAATATTGAAGTTTGACTGTAAGTTTACCATAATTGACTTTTTACCCAATACAATAAATTTTAGGTCATATGATCAATTGACTGAGCGAATTTGATCTGCAAGACTTGAAACTTGACATGAGAAATCTTGAAAGTCCACAATGATCCATTAAAGTCATATGAGGAATTAAAATTCCAATTTTCCTTGTGAAAATTCAAACCCTAATTTGAGGCATCAATGTTGAGGAGAAGTCTTGACCTAGTCAACCCTTGTGCAAGCTTGAGCTATTACAGATCTTGTGGGAAATGTCTTGAGAAATGATAGGGAAAATTTTGGGGTACAACAGAACCCTTTTCCACTTTATTTGACGTAATGAACAAGAATAAGCACGGTTCAAAGCATCAACGTATAACATGAGCAAAGAACGAAAAAAACTAGAGAGTGCAGGGGCCGATTGTGAGCATTTTTCTCCACTTATTAACTCGATAGAAAGCACAAAGTATAAGGGGAAGAGAATTTCCTTCTTTGGGGACTTTTGTAAAATTGCCTCTTTTTGAGGTCATTAAACAAACACAAACATTGCCTCATTTGAGGACTTTAAACAAGCACAAAAATTGCCTCCTTTGAGGACTTTAAATAGAATTGTCCACCTAAAGTAGGGACTCCCAGTCATGCATCTCTATTCCTACTTCTCATGGCAAGGAAAGCAAAATACAATGTTCAATATAAATAGAATAAAAAACAATACCAAGCTTCGTGAAAGCTTCACCAAGCCAAAGATAAATAATAAGAAAATATATTCAATATAAGAATCAAGACATCTCCGTATAAGAATAAATTGCATGCGGGAAACAAATCAAATCAAGATAATTGTCCGGCACAAAACAACTTTTCACAAGCACAACATAATCCGCAAATCGCACATCACGCGAATACTCCTTTGGAAACTTTCATAAACTAACTAAACAAGTTAGCAATAACAAGTAAGCATAAGCATAGCTCAAGCATCAAGTAAACTAGAAAATAACATTGATTTGCAAAGATATTAAGTTCAAATAAGCATCAGAATATGAAAATTAAAAACTGGGAAGTAACACCGTTATCTCATGAACCGAGCAAAAACTCGATCTAAAATCGTCAAATCTCAATGCAAATACCAAAAAAACAAAAATGAAAGCTTACTTGTTCATTAACCAACAATTAAATCATGAGTTTATGCATACTTACCGACTCCGGGAAGCACCATACCATATCATAAAATTACTCAGAAAATCGTGTCGAAAACGATAAATATCAATAAACATAAATGTTCAACAAATGCTCAATTATAATCCAGTATGTATTAATCCACATTTGAAAAGCAAGTTACAATGTATTAATCCCGGCAGCAACATATACATGAACTGATATCACTCAAAATCGAATTCAAAACTCACAATCGGATGCATAAAACACTTAACGATTAAAGTAATGTGCTAGGAAATTACAAATAAATTGCAAGCAATTAAATCACATAAATGTGTTGATTTCCAAGCACAAACAAAATTATTCAAGTGTTGATGCAATTAACCAGATCAAAGGTTTTCAATGTAGAAAATATTAAATCATCATTTAATCGACTTAGAATTGCATCAACACATGAATTTCATATTAATTCCCAACAAAACTTAACAACTAATTAATTCGTACCATAAATTAAAACCAGAAATCATCATTAATTAGTAATTAGATTCTCAATATCCACAATAATAAAATAATTATATATCTGATTCCACAAGTTTCTATCATCATCATCAACAGTTAAGCACTTATTTCAAGATCCAAAAACTATTTCATGAACAAATCTATTAATGTCAAAATTCACCGATTAAATCTCATGAACCAATTAAATCAAGTAATAGAATCAAGAAATATTATCGAATTCGACGAATCCGAGAAGGAAAGGGAAACTTGAAATCGGAAGCCAAGAAGGTAGGCCGCACGAACACGCTCGAACACGGAGGGAGTTCTAAGCTGCAACTCAGTCAACATGAAAAGAGGCTGGGAGACGGAGGGCGTCGAAGCGCGAAGGTCAAAGGGAGGGAAGGGTTATTGGTCGGTGGTAATTGGGAGGAAGAGCTTGAGACAAAAGTGTTTTTGAGATTTTTTGTGTTCTTGAGGGAATTGAGAGAAATTTGAGTGATTTTGATAAATGAACCCAAAAGTGATTCTAATTTGAATTTCAAAAAATATATAGGCAAGCCCCTAAATCTTGTTTGTCAAATGGTAAAAGATGCAAATTCCCTTTTTTTAATAGTGCCGAATTTTTAGCTTATTTCGATGTACGGTGCGAGAACAAACCGCAAGCTCTTCCCTTTCGGTGTATAATTATGAAACAAAAATTTGTGAAACAGTGCCAAGGGAATCGCCCGATATGATAAAAATCGAAAAAGTTATGAATTTCTCAATAGCGAGAAAATTGAGACATAAAACTCCCTGTTTTGCGTTATGCGGATTTTTTTTAGCCTATTTTCGTGTTCAACTTTGGAAACAAGCTATAAACCGACATCTTCTGAGCATAATATGAACTTGAAACCTGAAGCAAACTTGTATATAACATAAGTTGTGACACCATGCCGCAAGAATCATCTCGATACAATGAAATTTTAGGACGTTATGGATTTTGCAATATCGGCGACACAATCAACAAATAACCATGTCGGAGGGTAATTTTCTAAGGTAATTAGCACTTTCAGAGATTTTCTTCAAAGAATTAACTTCTGACCCGAACATACAAATTGAGGAAAATATCAAGATGAATTTTATTCCCAAAGAAACATTAAAAAACTTTAAACCAGGTGAAATTTATGAATTTTCGAACATCACATAAACAATGAATCAACATATTATTTCAGAGTACTGATCTCAAGTAATTTGAATTTTTGGAAGTCTTCCTCACCGAATCAGCTTCCAACCTGAACCTAAGAATTAAATAAAATAACAATACATTTCAAATGCCCCAAGAGCCACTCAAAAGTGATTTACCAGTGAGTAGTTAAGAATTTTTTAATGTCCGAAAACGAGCGAACCATCAAATCCATTATATAACGTGATTTCAGGTATTTGCGCTTTTGATGATCTTATTAACAAAGTTATCCTTCAAACTGAAAAAATGAATTGAAGAAGATTAAAAGATGTTTCTAATGCCTTAAGAATCATTCCCAAACCTTTTCTGGTCAGAAGATACAAATTTTAACCTCGAACCGCAAAATGCTGATTTTCGGCTTGAACTGTCTCAAATCAATTGGAACACTTGACCTTCTCTGTAATTAAAAGCATGATTGAACACATGAGAGCTTTAAGTGATAATGACTTGATTAATTTTTGATTTAGTAGCTCGGAAAAATATGCAGAGTGCACTTTAATATTGAAAATCCTGAGTTTCTGCTTTGTTGTAATGCCCATCGGAACAATTGTTTTTTTGTAGTATGGTGTAGATAAAAATGCTTTGATTCTGTAACCATGGAATCAATGATATGTGCGCATGATTATTTTAGAGAAAATAAGCCAATTAGGGTAAAATGAAGAGGTCAAATTTTGGGGAGCAACAACTACCACCGGTGAAAAAAGGATTTTAGATACTCATGAACTAGGAGAACTTATGTTAGACGCCTACGAGAATTCCCGAATCAATAAAGAAAGAACTAAAATGTGGCACGATAAATGCATATCTAGAAAATAGTTTAATGAGGTTTATGTAGTACTCCTTTTTAACTCACGAATTAAACTCTTCCCACGCAAACTTAGATCTAGGTGATCAGTGTCATACCCCAAATTTGTCCTTGTCGTACCCCAAATTTGCCCTATCTCTTTTACTTTTGTCTGGATTTGAACTTTGCATCCCATTTGCACCATTTTTTTTACTCATTCATTTGCATATCCCGCATCTCATGGAATCAAGCGCCTTTGTTTGAGGTATTAGGGTTGTGCCATCTTTATGTCTAATTTTGTTTTGAAGTTCTCTTATCAAGTAAAAGGATAACACATCTGGTTCTTGATTAGTTGATCGTGGAATGGATTTTTAGGATATCATGAAGTTTTTGTCATCAAGTTTCAAGTCTTGAATCACAATTTTCCAAGAAAGTCATTCATAAGGGTAAAATGGTCAAATGCATTCTGAAAAGTCAAACTTTGACTTTTGGTAAAAAATCAAGTTTCAACAATTATATTTCATCAAGACAAGAAATTGGTTCATCAAGAAGCCAAAAATCAGAAACTACTTTGAGAAAAGAAAGAAATCAATTTTTTAAATACTTGGAAAATTTTCTAAGTGGTAAGAGATTTCAGAACACCTGGGCCAAATTCCACGTAAGTGCAGTAAGAAGTTGCAAATTTGGTTCAAAACATAGCCTTCAATCAGAACATGGCTCTTCAACTTCCATGCAAGTGCAGTCAGAAGCTGCAAATTTGTTTCAGAACATGGCTCTCCAGTCAAAACATATGGGGGCTGTGTTCTTTGGTCAGAACATAACTCCTCAGCATATGGAGGTTACGTTCCACGCTTCAGTTAGAACATATGGGGGTGTGTTCTTTTGTCAGAACATAACTCCTCAGCATATGGAGGTTACGTTCCATGCTTCAATCAGAACATATGGAGGCTTTGTTCTTTGATCAGAACATGACTCCTCAGAGTTTCATTCTTCACCACATAAAGGCTACGTTCTGCTTTCCATTCAGAACATCATCAAGCCCCATAAAACTAGCTCTGTGAAACCTGCACTTCACTGCCCAAACCTGCATAAAATTTCCAAACCAGCTGCCACAACACTCTAAGGTGCTGCTGATCCAGTCCATGCATGCGTTTTTCTCAAACCCCATAATTGTACCAAATTACCATAACCAAAACTGTGATTAAAAAGCAAAGGTACAGTATGCCAAAAGTGTTTAAAACTCATTTGTTTTCCCCCCAAAACCACAACAAATCCATCTATAAATAGTTTGTTCCATCACACGTTCAAAGGGCTGGGTTTTAAGAGAGAGGCTGGCTTTTGAAGAGAGGATCATCAAATACACAAAAAGAGAGAAAAAAAAGAAACACTCATAAACTTAGAATTTTCCAAATCAAAAACCTTTGTTTTTTCCTTTGAAACAAAGAACTTAACATTGTTGTTTCCTGTTCGTGCAAACCCCAAAATATTCAAAGGAAGCAACTCAAAACTCCAATTTTCCTGCAGTATTTCTTGACCAAAATCATCAACATAGCTTTTGAACGCTCCAGCCATCCATAGTTCAAACTTAAGGGTTGTTCTAGCTTTCTGAGGATTGAAGGAAGTTGATCAGAACATCACTCTAGTCAAAAACAGGCTCTAGCTCACATATCATTTTCCAGCTGCAAGGTAAGCTCCTGCTGACTCTCATCATATTACTTAGGAATTGTTAGATAAGTCTACTTTTTGCATTACACACTGACACAGGTACGAGTCAACACCATGCCTTTCATGCTTGCTCATATATAGTTGTAACCGCTAGAAAAAATGTCCCCATTTAAGTTGAGGGATAATCACATATGTAGCCCTTAGGTTCGGTCTTAATGGTAGGTTAGCCCCGTTAGTGCCATTGCCCACCACTTTTCTAGATAAGGATGCTTGCCATAGTATGTGCATCATAACATACTATGAATATCTAAGTCATTACTTATACCCCGCAGTGGTGTACATGAATGTGTACATTCCTTTAATAGTTCTAAGTAATTTCCAATGTTTATTATTTTTTCAAAAGGTTTTTGTTACTCTCAATGCAACAGTCTTTTCATAAAATTAACAAACGTTTTAATATTCAAAGTAGTAAAAGAAAAACATAACTTATTTTTAGATGAAGAGAGAAATTTTATTGAATTAAGCCTATAAATAAGTGTTTTTATATGAGGAAAGAATCCCTAAAAAGAGGTGATTGTAAGCGACAAAATTAAAACTCGCAAAGGAAAAATCTAATTTCCACTGATTTCTAATTCTACTATAACCATTATACCCTCAAAGCTCTTGTCACTTTTGCTTTCAGAAGAAGATGACTTGATTAATTGCTTCCCCTCAGGATTGTCAATTATTGTTTGTAGGGAAAAGTCACACATCAAAGTCATTCGCTTTTAAATCCCTAACTTTTGCCTGGACCACCCCTTTAGGGGTTTTCAGTCTATCGAAATACGGTTTTTTCTAGTTATATCCCTAATTTTTTACCCGAATGTTTTCCTTTTATGATCTGTCACGATGCCTAATTTTTTTGCCTAAGTCGTCGTCTTAACAGGTCTATTTATGCAAAGTATTTTTTAATTGTGTGTGCGTTCATTGTGAGCTGGAAATCTTCACTGTCCATAGTAGTGAGTAGAAAAGATCCTCATGAGAAAACTTTCTTCATAACATATTCCCCTTCGTAATTTGGTACCCATTTTCCCCTAGTATTTGTACTCTTAAGAGGTGGGATTTTTCTTTAACACGAGGTCTCCGATTTTGAAGTTTCGAGGCCGTACATACCTACCAAAATACTTCTTCATTCTCTTTTGATATATATGGCCATTGAAAATGGCTTCTAATTGTTTCTCATCAATAAGGTTCAACTGATCGAACCTTGTTCGAACCCATTCTACTTCATTCAATTTGACATCAATTATAATCCTTAGGGAAGGTATCTCTACTTCTACGTGTAATATAACCTTTATCCCATAGACGAGCGAAAAAAGGAGTTATCCCATTCGAGGTACGAACCGAAGTACATTATCCATGAAGAATGAAAGTCAACAACTCGTGCTAATCTTTGTATGTCACAACCATCTTCTGCACGATTTTCTTGATATTTTTGTTGGCAGTTTCAATGGTTCCATTCATTTTTGGCTGATAAGGTGAAGAGTTGTGATGCTGGATTTTGAAATTATGGAACAACTCTTTTACCATCTTGTTATTGAGGTTGGATTCATTATCAGTAATGATCCTTTTGAGAATTCCATAGCGGAAAATGATTTGATTCTTGATTAAACAGGAAACCAATTGTTAGGTGACATTAACGTGTGAGGTAGCTTCTACCCACTTAGTAAAGTAGTTAGTGGAAAATAGGATGAAATAATGACCATTGGAAGTAGTTGGATCTATTCGGCCAATCATGTCAATGCCCCACATAGCAAAGGGCCAAGGATATGTCATAACATTCATAGGCGCTGATGGAACATTCATTTTATCTGCATAGATCTGACATTTGTGGCGAGGTCCGGCATGGTGAAAGCAATCAGCTTCCATAGTGGTTCAATAATACCCTACTATGGTACCCCAAAATTTTTCCTCTCATTTTACTCAACACATACTCCTAGAGATCGTCAGTTGGCTCAAGGTGGCCCAAGAGTTGACCAGACAAATTCTCTCCTAAGGCAATGTATCTTAAACTACGGTTTCCATTTTCATCAAGATGGGTGAAATTCAAAGACTTCATATGCTCTCCATGGTCCTAATATGTTCTCAATACCCTCCATGTCAAATTTGAAGCCTTGCACAAGAAGTTTGCTCAGTCAACTGCTCAGATGCTTAAGAATCGACTGTATTAGGTCAAAAGTCAATTGTGGCCCACATACAGTCAAACTTCAAGATTTTTAGTCAACATAAACATTTATAAGTTATATCCATCATTTTATCAAGGGTTGATCATGATTCCACAAGGAATACCCTAAATTTATCAAAACCCAAAAGTTGCTAAATTAGGGTTTCTTAGGAAAAGTTAACCAAACTTTAACCAAGCATAACTTCCTCATACTTTATCATAATTTTTCCATCCAAGGATAATTTTTAAGATAATGCAATTCCCTACAATTCATCTTCAACCCTCAAGTTCAAAATATGCACTCACAAAAAGATATGGATTTCCACATTATAGATCCTTTTGAAAAGTCAACAAAAACACTTTTTGTGTCAAAGCTTCTTATATGAACATGGAGGACTAAATTGAGATGAGACTAAACGGGTTTCTTAGGGGGACATCCTAAGATTTCTAAAAAGTCCAAGACTACCTTTCTAGGGTTAAAATTGGAAGAGATATGCCTTATCAAAGTTGACCCTTTTTGCAAAATTGCCAAAAGACAAATTTGCTAAAAAATGCTTTATTTGCCAAATGGGCCTAACTTTTTATACTTGCACCTCATTCATGACATGGTCCACGACCCAAATGTTCACTCACATGTTATTTGCTTCATTATTTATTTTATTTTGATTTTTTATTTATTAAAAATTATATTAAATCAAATAATTGGTAAGTAATAGCAAAGATTTGTTTTGATTGGATTTTTGGACAGAATCACAAGGTCATCATGCTGGCATATCAGAATCAAATGATATCAAAGCTAATTGGCACAAGAATGGCATGATTAGGCCAAATTTGGAAGGATATCATACAACATGAAAACCAAATCAAATCTCCATAAATTTCAAGATACAAGTTGTTTTTTGTTGACCTAATTCGTTCAAGTACATATACATAATGCAGCCAAGGCAAGAGGAAAAGGATTGGAGGTCGTGAAAGTCATCAGGCAAACTCAAATTTTTGTCGAAAATGTGTGGATCGAATTTCAATTTAGAGGACGATTCAAGGTGATTCAATACCACCAATCCACTCCTGGACATCCTCTGAAGCGATTCCAAGCATCACCAAGCCTCCACAGGCCTAGAAACGCGCTACACGACCGTCACGATTTGCTTCTCTTTCAAAATTCAATTATTATGATTCTTGCAACATAAACATGTTTTAATGGTATGTATG
The DNA here is from genome assembly GCA_948472305.1 of Vicia faba. Lineage (NCBI taxonomy): Eukaryota > Viridiplantae > Streptophyta > Magnoliopsida > Fabales > Fabaceae > Vicia > Vicia faba. The sequence goes on from OX451739.1 coordinate 1,191,272,943, forward strand.
TGTTTGTTATCATGTTTGAAACGTGTTGGATTGGTTTAATTGATGTTTGAACGCATATACTAATAGTTTCCATTGCTAGGGTTTGAAGTTGTATTTTAGGGTTTCTTAATACAGGTACAATTAGGCCAAAAGAAGGATGCCATCGTAGTCGTGATATCAAAACGAGTTGATATGTATGTTTGGAACTAACTTATATTGATTGTGGTAGATTTTGGAAATTTGCAGGTTTGTAGCCACGCTTAAAGACTGTCATTATAGCCTATAGTGACGAATTTGGCCGTAGGTAAAAGTCACCTCTAAGGCAACAACCCCTAGGGAAGAGGATGATTGAGTGTCAGTGCATGAGTGGACAATTTGAAATTTGCGCGTTTTTTTAGACCAAGTGTTCAGTTTGTATTATATTTATTTTGTTTGATTATATATATGACTAACCAACTAGCACAAATAGCAAGGAAAGAAGGCATGTGAGAGGGAGGACCTGGGTTCGATCCCAGGTCCAGACCTTTTGCATTTTCTGAAACTAAAATCCCAGATCCAGTGCATGCCATGTGCTGAAGATCACCACGTGCCCATAGATCTCGCCCCTTGGATTTGTTACCATGCATATCCTACGCCCCAACTTTGAGCATCCACGATAGACCCTCCAGCAAGGCCCTCACTGGATCAGCGTAAGGATTTGGGCTCAGCACATCTTGGGCTCAACAAAATCAGCAATACACCCCCATTCAGCTTTCATCACAGGCCCAATCTAATTTTTTTTATTTCTTTTATTTATTTATTTTTATTTAATTATTTGTTTCACAAATTAATTTTTTTTATTAACTACAAAAAAACCATAAAATCACAAAAAACACCCAAAAATCATTTTTTCATAAAATAATTACTTTCTTTAATTAATTAATTTAGTTTAAAATAGGGTAACTTAATATCTTTTCATAATTAAAACTAATTAGAAATTAAGATTGTAAATAACTAACTTTTCTCCAAAAATAACCAAATTATTTTGTTAAATTAGGTTTTAGGTCTCTTAATTAATTCTTCGCGTTTAATTCGTCGCGTGTATCTTAATTCCCCATTTTATTATTATTTATGTAACTGTTTCGAGGTTGTAATAGATTTTAATTAGGTTTCTTTAGTTTCCGCATTTTATTTTCAGTTAAATAAATTTGTATCTGCGAAAGCCATGTAATAGTTAGGTTTTCTATTTCCACACTTTAAATTTCCGCGATTATTAATTGTTAGATGTATGCTAATAGGATTGTATGGCAAGAATATTTGAAAATTAAAATGGTAGATAACCTAAATGTGCAAAGACAAATTAATTGAAAAAACTCAATCGCACATGCTCACTCCTAGGGTTTACTCAACTTCGGTTGCCTTCGGTTAAGCGGTCATGAAGTATAGGGTTTGTTAGTGGTCGTCCTATAGCCCCGAAAATCTCAAATTACTCATTCGGATGTTGCCTCAGAAACAGATCTTTAAGGCTCTAGGATGATTTCTAACACCTCCTAACATTGCTTTCGTGACCGTATCTGTCCCTTCGAACGTCCCTTAAAACTCCAACGACGGTGCTACCTATTCCTTAATAATGGGATAGCGTTGTCTAAAGGAAAATGAATAGTATTTTCGAGTAGGTAGATTAACTCTTAAGTACTTGCTCAAATGAACTTTTCACACCAACATCTTTCAAACAATTTTCAAATCGACTTCGTCACATCCTTGAGGACTGATACAAGAGTTATCGCGAAGTAAACATTTTTGCAAAACAAGCACACACAAGCAATTTAAAAGTGAACAAGTACCTAAGAGCCCATGGAAAACCAAGGATAGAAAGGGTGCTAATACCTTCCCTTTCTATAATCTACCCTCCGTACTCAGAAATATTCTCTAAAAAGTTTTTTTCTGTTCTTTTTCCTTTTCCTGATTGGATGAAATAACAGTCGGTGGCGACTCTTGCTTACCGCGACATTTTGCTGGGGAGTTATACTAAATAAGTGGGGTATACCTTAGGATCTAGGTCATTTCAAATTGCTTTCTTGTTTGTTTGCTTTATTCTTAAAGGTTTATTTCTTGGATTACTATAGATCCTACACCCGGGTCTGGGGGCACTTATTAGGTAAAAAGCAATAGATCATGGAGACTGTATGACATAGACCAATATGGTTTAAGCGATGGCTGTGTTGGTATGGCACTTTGGTTTGTACTGGTATCCTTCGTGGGGAAACGAGGAGAATACGGACGGACCTTAGAATCGTAGTTGAACAAACTTGGCCATTAGAAAGTAGAGAGATAGCCGGCCTCGGTATAGAGATGAGGGTTGGTTGATACTCGATGCTACACTCATTGAGATCAGACTTTCGTGATATTTTGGCTGCAAGAAAAGATTGCTTGAGCTGAGACAATGCCCGATAAAGGATGGTCAGTGATATTGAGATCCCCTAGAACCCGGTTACTTTTTAAGACAGGTTTGAAACCAACTAAACTTTAAGAGGGTAGGACCTTTAACCTCATGCAAGCCTTAAACCTAAGGACTTGGTGTGATAGGTATGTATTTGCTATACCTGTGGTTTATCATGACATCATGCATCATAACATAGCATCCATTCTTATTGCACTAACCATTTCTAAGACCAAGGGAATTTATCTTTGTTCTGTTTTGCAGATCATGACTTCCGTTCGTAGAAACACTATCTGAATCAGATTTGTGAAGATGCCTTCCCAACTCAAAGAGCTAGTATCAAAGGTTTCCGAAAATTCTGCGTTCGCTAAGAGACATGGTAGACTTCTCAACCTAGTTACTTCAAACTTTGATTAAAAGATGAAGAGTGTACTCTTTCATTTCTTTGATCCCAAGCACCACTGCTTCACCTTTCCAGACTATCAGTTGGTTCCTACAATGGAAGAATTCTCTCAGCTGTTGGATATACCCATTATTGAACAGTTGCCTTTCACAAGTCTGGAAGAGGTTCCTAAGCTAGAAGTCATTGCCTCAACTTTGCATCTGAAACGGGCCGACGTGGTATCCAATTGGGAAACAAGAAGCAAAGTCAAGGGTTTTCTAGCCATGTTTCTGATAGACAAGGCCCAACTGTTTTGGGATGATATGGATTTTCAGGCTTTTGAGGAGGTCTTCGCTCTTCTAATCTATGGGTTAGTCCTATTCCCTAATCCAAACTCATTCATAGATGTGAATGCTATCAAGATCTTCCTCTCTCGCAACCCTATGCCTACCTTGCTCGGAGATATTTTGCACACTCTCCATACTCGTACCATGAAGAGAAGAGGGATTCTTATGTGTTGCATGCCACTGCTGTCGAGGTGGTTTATTTATTACCTCCCTAAGTCCATACTGAAGAATGAAAAAGGTCTGGGTTGGTCACAAAGGATAATGTCACTCGCTCACATGAATATTCTCTGGTGTTCCCGAGCTATAACATTACTATTATTGACCGCTGCGGGAAGTACCCTAATATCCCATTACATGGCATCAGAGGGGGCATAACCTACAACCTTTATTTAGCTCTGCGACAATTTGGTTACACTCAAAGAGATGGTCCCCAAGAGTTACTTATTGAGGGCATTTTATTCAACTATGAGGATGATGTTCACGAGTATCGCCGAAGGTTCATACGAGCTTGGGGAATGGTAAACCAATCTGACGCCAGGGCTTTGGGGCCAAAGGCTTCCATTCTTATGGAACCTTATCTCCAATGTGTACGAGCTCGCGCCCAGAAGCTTATGATGCCCTATGTGGCCGTTTTACCAGTGATTGTGGAACCCACTACTGAAGGGGGTATACCTTACACGATTCTATATCATTATGTGCCAACTGATCTTGGAGAGTTATAGATGTCTTAGATTCAGTTGAAGAAGGAGTGAGATACTTACAGGGATCAGTTCCATGCTCAAGAGAGGAAGGTTTTAGAGCTCACAAAGCAACTCCATGAAGAAAGAGAACTCAATGCTTATCTCGGCACGAAGAGGAAGCATCCATGGGAATTTTGATTTCTTTTCTAGTGTTAGATTTGTTTTTAATTGTAACACCTAAATGGCATTCAAACTTTGAATTCAGCTAATAAAATCTTTGTTTTATTTTGGTTCACAAATTTAAATTTCCCAAAGTCTTTGAAATCATTGCATATGCATCCCATTCATAGCATTGCATGTACAGGTACCATTACAGGTTTCTCATCTTCTTCGCTGTTTATTTCAGCAAAAATGTATTACGAACAAAGCATCAAGGACCTTCAGGCACAAAACGCCCAGTTCCAACAAATCTTCATAAGTCTAGCAAAAGGGCAGGAGGATCTGAAAGCCCTCATCCTGAAAGAGAAAAAGAAAGAGAAGAAGGTTGCCAATATTCTGAATATGGGTAGAAGCTTTGGAGAGTGGTTGAAGCGACAAGTCAATCTGACCTCTTCATCCAAGGAAGGGGAGAATCAAGAAGAAGAGACAAGGGAAAAGGATCCCAGTCCTGCAGTTTCTGACAATGATACCGACTACAATAATGAGCAGTATCCTTCTGCTGAGGATATATACAAGCAGTTGGAAGATCGTTTGAGTGCCATGGAAGTTTAGAGGATACCTGGGCTGGATTTCGAAGAATTGAGATTGGTATCGGGAGTGGTCATCCCGCAGAAGTTCAAAGCTCCAATTTTTGCTAAGTATTATGGGGTGTCCTTCCCAAAAATCCATCTCCACTCTTATGTCAGAAAGATCCAGCCCCACACCGCTGATAGAAATTTGTGGGTTCATTTCTTTCAAGATAGTCTGTCAGGGACTCAGCTTGAATGGTTCTACCAACTAGAGGGAGCCAATGTTCGAAATTGGGAAGATCTAGTTGCTGCTTTCTATAAGCAGTATCAATACAACACCGACCTTGCTCCTACTGGTACTCAACTCCAGAGTATGTCCATAGGTGCAACTGAAAGCTTTAAAGACTATGCACAGAAATGGAGAGACTTGGCTGGAAGAGTTCAACCTCATTGTCTAATAGGGAGTTGGTTGATATGTTTCTAGGGACGCTATCTGGTCCATTCTTTAATCATTTGATCATAATCCGTCAGCTGGTTTCACCGAGCTGACTCTAACTAGAGAAATAGTAGAAGTTAGGATTCCGAGCAGCAAGATACAGAAGGATGGCTCATCGAGCTCAGTAAAGAAGCCTTTTGCTGGTAAGAAGGAAGCCAGTTTCATCTATAGCCCGAGGGGCCAAAACAGGGCTGAACATCGTCAGCCACTATTGTCGTAATGATACATGGGCCTGCAGTTTCTCCACAACGCAACAATCAACTAAGGGTGGAAAGACCACAACGGTAGTTCACCCGAATCAATATGACATTGGCTGAAGTGCTACCTCATCTGCTGAGATCCAACTTGGCAACCTTGAAAGAGGCTCCCAAGAATCCAAATACCACATCTCCCCGATATAATCCAAATGCTAAGTGTGCCTATCATTCTGAGTGTCCTGGCCACGATACCAATGACTACTGGGCTCTAAGAAATAAGGTACAAGATCTGATTGAAGCCAAGGAAATTGAGTTCGATGCTCTAGAGAAGCCCAACGTCATAACTGCTCCAATGCCTAAACACGGACGTGGAATTAATGTTGTTGATACCGACTTGTTTGTGACCTTGGTTGATGAAGTTTCTACTCCTCTCATGACTGAAGAAGAATTTGTTGTTGGCCGGTTTATTTTCGGGTTGTGGTGAAGGTTGCCACATGTGTTAATTTTTGCCTTTTAATTGCTATTTGCTGAAGTCAAGTGTTAAATGCCTGATGGACAACAAAGAAATTTTGTTCGAGAAAACTTTGGTTCCCGTTTTTCCATCTAAAGACATTGCCATTATAACCATTTTTGCCAATCCTTCTAAGGTCTGCTCAAGAGGACCTGTTAAGATTACATCTGCTCCAAGGATCGCTCTGTTGATAATCACTGTTCCTGGTCCTGTCTCGTATGTCCCGGACAAGGATGTCCCCTGGCATTATGGTGCCGATGTGTACTATCATGGCATAAAACAAGATTTGAAAGATGAAGAGGCTAATCATGATATTGATAACATTGTCGTAATCAGCAAAGTTACCCGAAGTGGAAGGGTCTTCTCTCCCGAGATTTCCCCGAAGACTGTCAACAAGCCTATTGTCATTCCATCTGTTGTTCCTGCTAGTACATCAACTACTGCTCCTGTTCTTACTACAGTTATTACCTCTGTCGGCGAATCGTCTAATACCCGCGGCAAAGAAGTTTTAGGTGATCCTGTTCAGACATAGGCGCCTAGAAAAATTATTATGGAAACCTCTAAACAAGAGATAGAGGAAATATTGAAGATAATTAAGAAGAGTGACTAAAATATGGTCGAGCAGCTGGGAAAGACCCCATCAAAAATATCCATGTTGTATTTGTTGTTGTGTTCCGAAGCACATGCGTAGGCTTTGATTGCGTTCCTCAAGACTGTGCATGTGCCGCAAGAAACATCAGTTGATCAGTTCAAAGATTGTGTGGCCATCTTGACTGCTGATAATGGGTTGGGTTTTTCAAATGCATATTTGACAACCAATGTAAGGAAGCATAATGATGCTATGCATGTCTCGATCAAATGCAGGGGCCCCACTATGGCTCATGTGTAGATACCAGGTCTTCGCTGAATGTTCTGCCGAAGAAGGCATTAGACCGGTTTGATTGCGAGGATTTAGCTCTAAAGCCTAGTAACATTGTGGTAAGGGCTTTTGATGGGTTGAAGAGAATGGTACACGGGGAGGTGGACATCCCTATCAAAGTGGGTTCTCAGACCTTTGGGTCCACCTTCTACGTGATGGACATCAGGTCGTCGTATTCTTGTTTGTTGGGTCGTCCTTGGATCCACGAGGCTGGGGCAGTTACTTCCACACTACACCAAATGCTGAAATATCGGGCAAAAGGGAAGATTGTCACTGTGCAGGGTGAAGAGGAGTATATGGTGAGCCACCTCAAATCCTTCCAGTACGTAGAGATAGACGGCTAATTCATAGAAACTCCTTGTCAGAACGTTGAAGAGGTCCCTCAGATCCTGGCATCAACTGAAACTACAACCAGCAACAAACCTCCTCTGAAGATGGCTTCTCTCAAGGACGCCAGGGCTGTGGTTGAAGAAGGTGGGTGTGTTAATTGGGGTGAGCTCCCTGATTTCACTCACAAAACTGACATATTTGGTTTGGGCTTTACTACAGGGGATCAAAGGGTTATTCGACACGATCGGGCTGGAGGACCTCCCCTGCACATCAGTAATCGTGGGATTAATTCCATTGAAGATAACAATGAGGACTCAAGCATTGACAGCTGGATTTACCCAACTAGAAATGGTGGACCGAATAACTGTACGGTTAGGGACTTCATACCAGTTTCTTTTATTCAGCAGTAATTGACTTACTTGTTTTGAGATTTGTAATAAACAATTTAAAACTTTACGGCCTTGTGCCTTGCCCAAGGCACATTGGCTTTGCTTGTGAGGGCTAGTATTTGTCATTTCATATATCATTAATAAAGCATTGGAGGTTTCTTGCATACAAATTTTACGCTCCCTATTTTTATTTTATATTTTTACTTTATCAAAATAGCTATTCTCTTACACACATTCACGTATCATACTGCAAATCCATATCCATTATGGATCCCGTTGATAACAGCTCTGCTATTGCCAGTTATGATTTCAAAAATCCGATCAACCAAGCCGAAGACGATGGTGAGAATGATTGTGAGGTTCCTAGAGAACTTGCTAGACTATTACAACAAGAAGAAAGGGCCATACAGCTTCATGAAGAGCCGGTTGAGACAGTGAACTTGGGTACTGAGGAAAACAGAAAAGAGGTTAAAATAGGTGCAAATCTGGAGCTTAGCGTCAAACAAAGGTTGATACAGATGCTGCACGACTCTGTTGAGATCTTCGCCTGGTCCTATGAAGACATGTCTGGTTTAGACACCGATATTGTGGTACATCGCCTACTGACTAAAGAAGACTGTCCTCCGGTTAAATAGAAGGTTCATCGTATGCACCCTGAAATGTCAGAGAAGATCAAGGCAGAGGTCATCAAACAGTTCGACACAGGATACTTAACTGTCACTTCTTATCCACAGTGGATTGCTAACGTCGTTCCGGTACCTAAGAAGGACGGTAAGGTACGGATGTGTGTGGATTATAGAGATCTGAATAGGGCAAGCCCCAAGGATGACTTCCCTCTTCCTCACATCGATGTTCTGGTCGACAACACCGCACAGCACAAAATCTTCTCCTTCATGGATGGTTTCTCTGCCTACAACCAGATCAAGATGGCTCCTGAATACATGGAGAAGACGACCTTCCTCACGCAGTGGGGCACCTTCTGCTACAAGGTGATGCCTTTTAGGTTGAAGAATGCTGGGGCAACATATCAGCGTGCCATGGTCGCTTTGTTCCATGATATGATTCATGATGAGATAGAGGTTTATGTTGATGACATGATAGTCAGGTATCAGATTAAGGAAGAGCACCTTGACCATCTCCAAAAGTTGTTCGACAGGTTGAAGATATATAAGTTTAGGTTGAATCCGAACAAGTGCACCTTCGGGGTAAGGTCTGGTAAACTTCTGGGTTTCATTGTCAGTGACAAAGGCATTCAAGTAGATCCTGCAAAGGTAAAAGCTATACAAGAAATGCCATCTCCCCGTACAGAGAAGGAAGTTAGAGGTTTCTTGGGACGCCTGAATTATATCGTCAGGTTCATTTCACATCTGACTGCTACTTGTGAGCCAATCTTCAAGCTTCTGAAGAAAGATCAAGTGGTAAAGTGGAATGATGAATGCTAGACCGCTTTCGAAAGAATCAAGGAATACCTTCAAGAACAACCAATTCTGATGCCTTCAGTTGAAGGTAGACCTTTGATATTATACTTGACAATGCTAGACAATTTAATGGGGTGTGTGCTGGGGCAGCATGACGAGTCTGGTCGAAAAGAGCACGCAATATGCTACCTTAGCAAAAAGTTTACCTACTGTGACACACGATACTCATTGCTCGAGAAAACTTGTTGCGCTTTGGCATGGGCTACTCGCCGACTGAGACAGTATATGCTGACTCACACTACCTTGTTGATATCGAAGATGGATCCGATCAAGTACATTTTTGAGAAGCCTGCACTCTCAAGAAGAATAGCAAGATGGAAGATGATATTAAATGAATACAACATACAATATACAACCCAAAAAGCAATCAAGAGAAGTGTATTGGCTGATCATTTGGCTCATCAGGCCGTGGATGACTACCAGTACATGAATTTTGAGTTCCTGAATGAGAATATTATGTTGATAACTGACTACGAAGAACCTAGACCGGATGAAGGACCTAAGGAAGGATCCCAATGGTCTATGTATTTTGACGGAGCTTCAAACGCACTGGGTAATAGCATCAACATTGTAATCATATCTCCCGAGGGCTGTTATACTCCATTCACTGCCCGATTATGTTTTAACTGCACCAACAACATGGTGGAGTGTGAAGCATGTATTATGGGTCTTCGAGCTGCTATCGACCTAAGGATCAAGTTCTTGAGTGTATTCGGGGATTCCTCTTTGGTGATAAGTCAGATCAAAGGTGAGTGGGATACGAAGCACCCGAATCTCATCCCGTACAAAGAGTACGTACTGACATTGCTCCCACACTTTGAGGAGGTAACCTTTGAACATTTCCCACAAGAGGAGAACCAGTTAGCGGACGCGCTAGCTAACATATCTTCTATGTTCAAGGTTAGTTGGGATAAAGAAGCTCCCCAAATCACCATTGAGAGTTGGATAAACCAGCACACTGCTGTGAAATTGATACTGAAGAAGTGGCAGACAAACCTTGGTTTCATGAGGTGAAAAGGTATCTCGAGGCTCAAGAATATCCCGAAGGGGAATCTGTCAATGATAAAAAGTTTCTAAGAAGGTTCGCTGCAAAGTTCTTCCTCAGTAATGGAATCCTCTATAAACGTAACCATGACTCCACACTACTACGGTGTGTAGACAAGAGTGAAGCAGAGAGTATCATGACAGATCTACATGAAGGCACCTTCGGAACCCATTCTAGTGGACATACCATGGCTAAGTAGATCCTACGGGCAGGATACTACTGGTCCACTATAGAAGCCGATTGTTATCAGCACTCTCGTACTTGTCATAAGTTCCAAATCTACGTTGATAAGGTGCATGTGCCTATGATCCCCTTAAACATCTTGACGGCTCCGTGGTCCTTTTCAATGTGTGGCATCGACATGATTGGAGAAATCAGGCCCACCGCTTGTAATGGACATCGCTTCATCCTAGTAGCCATTGATTATTTCACGGAGTGGGTTGAGGCTGCCTATTTTGCTACAGTAACCAAGAACGTTGTGGCGCGGTTCATCTGGCATAAACAGGTCTGTCTATATGGTGTGCTAGAGAGAATTATTTATGACAATAGTGCGAATATCAACAACACAATGATCACCGAGCTCTGTAAATAGTTCAGGATACAACATTATAATTCTTCTCCCTACCGGCCGAAGATGAATGGCGCTGTTAAAGCAGCTAATAAGAACATCAAGAAGATTGTACAGAAGATGAAGGTGACATACAAATACTGGCATGAGATGTTACCATTTTCTCTTCATGGGTACCGTACCTCAGCACAGACGCCAACAGGGGCAAAACCCTACTCTCTGGTGTATTGCATGGAGGCAGTCCTACCCATCGAAATCCAGATACCTTCTCTCAGGATCATGAAGGATGCGAGTTTGAACGAAGACGACTGGATCCGAACCCGACTAGACCAGTTAAATCTGATTGATGAAAAGAGACTTACTGTTATCTGTCATGGTCAGACGTATCAAAAGCGAATGATCAAGACTTTTAACAAGAAAGTCAGGCGTCAAGAATATCATGTCGGGGATCTAGTGATCAAAGGCATTATACTACCGCAAGGTGATCCCAGGGGAAAATGGACCCCCACGTACGAAGGGCCATTTGTGGTTAAGAACATTTTCTCGGGAGGAGCTATGATTCTAACAACCATGGATGGTGACGACCTTCCTCACCTTGTCAATGCAGACATAGTGAAAAGATATTATGCCTAATCAAAGACACGCTAGGTTGACTGGCCTAGGAAAAAATAAGGGCTTCCCGGCGAACCAAAAGGGTTCGGGCAAAAGTAAGGGATGAAAATGAAAAAAATTTGTACACCCGACAAGTCGAAAACCCGAAATGGCGGCTTGGGTAAAAAATGGTATCCCGGTGGACTGAAAGCCCGAAAGGGCGATCTAGAAAAAAATTAGGGATATAAAGCGTACCACTATGTCTCATTAGATCATCTTGCGACCAGACTTCGGTATCGACTATCAAGCTCGAATAACACCAATCAATCTGATCAACTTTCGACCAAGAAGCAAAGTGATGAGACGCTTGAAGATATAAAGGCGATAGAAGAGTTGGGACCCAATGGGGTTGTTTCACATAGATATTTTTTCTTTTATATAAATTTGTATAGCTTCTATTTTAATGATGTCGCTCTCTTACTAGAGCGTCAGCCTCTTTGTACAAAACACCTATTACAGACCGACTTCAAAAATCAATACAAAATTATTTTCACTTCAAGTTTGTTTTTGTTTTCTGTTTTGTTTTGCAAAAACGTCCAATGACTTATTTTTTATATATGCATTTGAAAATAATTGTTGCTCATAAACATTTACATAAGAAACAAAAGACAATTACTCGTAATTCCAGAAATGGGGAAAAAACAAGAAGTGCCAAACCTGACGGTTACTCCGCCCAGCAGGTATCAGGATAGAATCAACTTTGGAACACAATCATCCATACATACACTCCCCACAGAGTGAAAGTATTCAAAAGCATTGATGTCGTCTTTCCCAAAACAGGACATAACCTCCCCAACCAAGGTCATTCTGAAACCTGGCATCTATATCCCCCACCCGAATTCCATAGTCGCGGGCGGGTCAGTAAATTTCATCCCCCAAGCAGAGTTTATTACTCCATATACAGAGACTCAATCCCCGACAGAGTTCATCACTTCAGCTACAAAAAATACACTTCCTAAGGTCGTTCCCCACAGAGTTCATTCTCAAGCCGCATCTCTTCCCGACAGAATATTTACAAATCTCCAGCAACCGTCAGGGATTTATTTTCCTAGACGCAGGCATACCCCAATAGCATTTCGTGAACATACATCATGACACGCGCAAACATGTCATATACAACATAATCTCACTTATTTTGAGAACATCATCCCACCATGCATTTCATGCATCACACATAGTTAACCCTATTATCTTTTCAAGAAAGACAATTAGCTTACAACAAATCCATCAATTATACAGATCACGTCTGCAGATGACTAATGGAAACATAGTTCCCGAAACCAAACGGATCAACTAATCTACACTATCGCTTTGAAGTAACTGTGATCGGTGGATCTGGAACTGACTGTTTAACGCTGGTTCGCGAAATGTCACGGAAGCAAGAGTCGCCACCGTCTTTTATTTTCTCCAAATGGAAAGGACAAAAACACAGAAAAATTCCTTATAGAGATTGCTCTCGGTTCGGGAGGTAGGTTATAGAAAGGGAAGGTGTTAGCACCCTTTCTATCCATGGTTATCCATGGACTCTTAGATACTTGCTCATTTGTGTTTTCGAAATGGTTTGTTTGCTTTTCAACTGTGGGTTTTAAAAAGTTTCTTTGAAAATTTCAGTTCGACTCTTGTATCTGTCCTCAAGAGTGTTTGAAAAATTTGCTTTCGAAAGCTTTTTGAAAATGTGTTGGTGTGAAAAGTTTTTTTTTGATTTGTTTTGAAATTAGAGCAAGTATCTACGAGAACCTACCTACCCTAAGGAATTCGTCTGTGTGAATGTCCTTTAAAGTAGTGCCATCCCACCATTGAGAGGTAGGTAGCACCACCGTTGGAGGTGTTCGGGTCAATTCGAGGGTTCGGGACATGGTGATCACCGGAGCAATGGGAAGACACCTTAGAAGCTACCCTCATGCCAGGTTCCCGGATCATGAGGACTTACTAAGACATCCTCTACTCGACGATCACCTTTCGAGGCAAGGCAGTGAGGCGTACCCTAGGGGTGGTGTGTGATTTGTGTGTCGTTTTCAGATATTTTTGTCTTGTCATGTCATAGGTGTTCTACGCTTGTTTTTTATTTTTGTCCATTCATTCTTGCATGCATTTATTTACAGTAAAAAAAAGATGCGGAAATTAAAAGTTCTAAACTATTACAAAGGCGCGGGTCCACATCGCCAAAATTAACCAGGACCCGATTTTGACAGAAAATAAATAAATAAAGTAAAAGAATTAAAAAGTACGAGCGATTATTTACAAGGCCTTGGGAGAGATACATAAATATTTAAACGGAAAAGAAATAAGTATGCGAATTGAATTTTAAATCGAAACGAGGGCGTTGGACCCTTTTTGCAAAGTTAAACTAATGAGGAATTAATTAATTAAAAAGAGAGAAAGAACTTGTTTTTTTTGGTATTTTATGATTTTAGGATTTAATATGAAAAAGGAATTAATTGAAATTAAAATAAGATGCAAACCCTAATCCTAATTATTTTTAATTTATTAAAAAAATATTGAAGTTTTTAACCTAAAATTAACCCTAATTTTTATACGCAAATTTAATTATAAAAAAAAATAAATATTTAATTATTTTAATTATTATGAGAGAAAAAAATAAAAAGGATGAAAAATTAATTAAACCTAATTCTATGTTTTTTATATTTTTATTAAAAGAATTAAAATTAAAACCTAATTTACACTAAATTTAATTATATACATTTATTTATGAAAATACTAAAAATAAAATATTTATTGTTTTTCCCTTTTCTGATTTTTATGTTTTTTTTTATGTTGTGAAAATAATTAATTAATTAAACAAATAATTAAAAAGAAAAATAGAAAATAAAAAAACATAAAGAAAGTAGGAAGAATTTGCAAACCCAGGGGGTTCAGACCCCAAATTAGGAGGTATCTTGTAGCAATCCAGGCCCACTTATCAATTGGCCCTTTTGACTTTTCCAGGCAGTGTGCTGGCGTGTTGACTTATGCTTATGGTGTTCCTCCAATCTGCACCTTTGGATTGCTCTAAACGTACGCGTGGCTGGCTTGATGAGGAGGTGTATCATGGTCTTCAGTAAGTGAAACTGCATGTGAAGACTAATTGAAAAATAATATTGAGAATACTGAAGACCTGGGGCTCGAACCCAAGTCATTAACTTTACCAACAACTTCGCTTGCCATCTGATCCAACCAACGCGCTTGTATACTAAACATCAAACAATTAATATAAAATAAAAACACACATTGATAATGTTTTAGCGCGAAATTTAAAAGAGCCAATGGTTGCTGGCCACGAGTTCATCTTCTTCATGTTCCTGAAACACAAATACATTAAGCCACGGTTTTGTTAGCGTTCTCTTAGGCCAGCTATTAAAAAATAGCGATTAGCCCTGTGACGCTCATAAATTGAGCGCGAGGGTGGGTTCATAATCGTCTGGGCTTGCTGATTCGAGTCATGGTACTATGGTGGTCTGATTTTACCGCGTTTGGAAACCCCCAATTTCAAGCTTCACGAACCCTAATCTGCATCAATGGTATAATTGCATATAGTACACGAAAACACAATTAAGATAAATGGTTAGCTTCAGAACACCTTAATTAGCATGAATCCATTAACAATATGCAATGAAAATGCATAAATCTTGAAATACGATTATGCAAAAACGTAAGAAAAGTGGGACTTCTGTACAATGTTTCAAAGGCTTAGGGACCGTGTTCTTGATTCAGGCACGTTGCTTGGCGTCTTAGGAATGCAATGGGAGGGGTTTTGTGGCTTGAAACGTCCTGCAAACAAGTTTTCAGAATTGGAGTTTTTCTTGAAAAAATGCCAATTTGTTTATGCTCTTCTGCGCAGCTTGGTCGTTAGCATTATTAGGTTTGTGATCAGGCTCATATACTGAGTGAATTAGGTCAAGTTCCTTGTCCAAAGAATCAAAGATTTGATAAAGGGATATTTGATTTTTATGGCAAAATATTTTCATATCTTTCCATGCAATTTGATACCAAATCATGCCAAAACTTTCCACAAATAATCATGCACGAATCTTGAATGTCCAATGAGAATAATTTCTGCACAAAAATATTTTATTTCATTAGTTTTGTATTTTTCATGCATTTTATTTAATTAAATGAATTATAAATGATAAAAAATCCAAATAAATAAATAAAAATGGAGAAAAACTTCCTTTTGGGCCTAGTGGTCGTGCACATGCCATGGATGATGAATTATGGAAGAAAAATGGGCCCATTAGCAATTTTAGGTCATTTGAATCAATGTTGACTTTTCAAAATATCCAAACATTTCCCAACTTCCACAAGGCATAACTTGCTCAATTTTTAAGATTGTCTCATGTTCTTGGACATTTTGGAAAGGTCTTTGAGTCCTCTAACCAATGCCTTTGGTCCCATGTCATTTTGATTTACCAATCTCAAGTTATGGCCTTTGACTTAAAGTCCCTTTTTGTTGACTTTTGAAAATGACCTATAATGTTGAAATTGATAACTTTTTGTGAGAGAATTTCTTGGACTTGAAGTATGAAGATGAGTTGTAGGAAATGTCTTTCTCTTCAAAATGAGCTTTGGATGGAATTTTTCTGATAATCCATGTGAAAGTTATGCCCTGGTCAATTTGCAGTTGACTTTTTCAGCTGTCCAAATAAGGAAACTTTTGCATCTTGATGATTTTTGAGCCAAGCTTTGAGAATCATGATCAAGCATTGATCAAATGATGTTTGTGGCTTCAAAATGATATGTTGACCAAAAATTTGAACTTTTGACTATCAAATGACCATTTTGCCCCTATAGTTGACTGTAGTGCAATTAGGGTTTTTGACTGTGCAATTTTGTGCTGAAAGCCTTGAAACTTTGTATGAGGATGCTTGACCCTATTTGTAGGCATATGAGACTTGATTGGACATTTGGAAACTTCATTTTCTTGATCAGAACACAAACCCTAATTTTGACTGTTCAGGAGGCTCTTGCACTATGCAACCCTTGGGGAATTTTGAAGCATGACTTGGCAATTTCTTTGAAGAATATGGGAGGGAAAATTTTGGGGTACAACAGTAACCCTACGACCCAGGTTCCTTCTCACATCCCTACTATCCAGGCTTTCATTTCGAAGTAACCCTACTATCCAGGTTCCTTCTCACAGCCCTACTATCCAGCCTTTCATTTCAAAGTAACCATACTATCCAGGTTCCTTCTCGCAACCCTACTATCCAGGCTTTCAATTCGAAGTAACTCTACTATCCAGGTTCCTTCTCACAGCCCTACTATTCAGGCTTTCATTTCAAAGTAACTCTACGACTCAGGTTACTTCTCACAGCCTTACTATCCATATTTTCATTTCGAAGTAACCCTACTATCCAGGTTCCTTGTCACAGCCCTACCATCTAGGCTTTCATTTCGAAGTAACCCTACGACCCAGGTTCCTTGTCACAGCCTTACCATCCAGGCTTTAATTTCGAAGTAACTCTACTATCCAGGTTCCTTCTCACAGCCCTACCATTCAGGCTTTCATTTCGAAGAAATCCTACGACCCAGGTTCCTTCTCACAACCCTACTATCTAGGATTTCATTTCGAAGTAACCCTACTATCCAGATTCCTTCTCACAGCCCTACCATCCAGGCTTTAATTTCAAAGTAACCCTACGACCCAGGTTCCTTCTCACAGCCCTAATATCCAGGATTTCATTTCGAAGTAACCCTATTATCCAGGTTCCTTCCCATAGCCCTACCACCCTGGATTTCATTTCTAAGTAACTCTACGACCCAGGTTCCTTCTCACAGCCCTACTATCCAGGCTTTCATTTCGAAGTAACCCTACTATCCAGGTTCATTCTCACAGCCCTACCATTCAGGCTTTCTATTTGAAGTAACCTTACTGAAATTCTGGCTGCAGATACTCAATGTCACGTTCAACGTTATGACATAGTATCCGACTTTCTACAAGACAGTAAATACAAAAACAGTAAAGAACACAGTCAATTGTTTACCCAGTTCAGTGTTCAACAACACCTACTCTGGGGGCTACCAAGCCAGGGAGGAAATCCACTATAAGAGATATTAATTCAGGAATAAACCAACCAGTTTATCTCCTTCACTTAAGACCTACCCAATGCAACTTCAATCTAAGTACAACATAAACCTGAGTTCCTACTCACTCCCCCTCAATCACAGCAGTGATACTTAAAACAATTGACTAATGATTTAATGAAGACACTCTTCAAAACATACACTTAATTATGCTTCACAGCTTTTTAATCAAGCAACACAAACACTCTTGCTTCACAGCTTTGAGTGATACATAAACCTAACTTGACTTTGCTTCAAAGCTTTAGTCAAGAGACACAAAACACTCTTGCTTCAAAGCTTTGAGTGATACAAAACCCTTACAATTAAAACCTATTCTAAGTCACTTATGACAATGATACTTGCTTGGATTACAATAGTTAAAACTATACAGTTTCTAAATGATCTTCTGTCAAAAAGGGATACATTCCAAACAGCAGCCCTGTTGAATATATAGCAGCTGCTTCTTCAGTTAGGGTTTCCACAAAAAGCTAGGGTTAATTCCGTTTGCCCTTAAGACTTGGTCACAGGACTTTATCAACCAGGTTAGGGTTGAGCTAGGTTAACCCCAAGTCCACGAGAGATTCTGTTCTGGAAAGACTGAGTCATTTTCCTGAAAAAACTCAGAATTAACCAAACTGCATAACTGTTAGTTCAGAACAGGATGTCTTAACATTTGTTATGACATCTGAATTCATGTTTACTGATTTTGGTAAATGTGATCATTTTGCAAAATGCTCAGATACACACTCATAAACATCAGTACCTGTATACCACTATTTTTCTGCAAAGGTACCTAATAAACCAGTACCTAATAAACTAGAATGTTATGACATCAGTCATGACATTCACACACCTGGTTTTACCAAAAAGCATGCCAATAACTAAACACCTACAAACTCCCCCTTTGGCAGATTTTTGGCTAAAGTCCCTAAGCAATCAGAGAATAGATAGCAGCAGAATAGATATGACTGCAGTAAAATAGAGTCTAATAATGTCTACCAAAATATATCTCCCCCTCTTTAGCCACATATGGGCCAAATATTACATGTACTTAAATGTTTATACAGTAATCCAGAAAAAGTAATGAAAACAACAACTAAAAACTGAACACACTTGCAAACTCCACCAGGAACCAGCAGCAACTCCACCAACCTTTAAGCATTGTCCCCTTCAGAGGAGCTACTTTCTTCAGTATTGAGTTGATCTTCAGCAACACCCTCTTCCCTTCTGTTTCCTTCAGCCTCCTCCTGTTCTAACCTGGCAATTAGGTTTTCTAGAGTCTTTTTCCTAGTCTCCAGCTCTTTGCAGGTCTCTTTCAGTACAGCTATAACATCAGATGTTTTGGACTGAGTCTTTACAGATGATGTCTCAGCTGATGTTATAACAATATCAGGAACATGAGATCCCTGAAAAAGCTTGTAGTGTAACCCAAGAGCAGAAGCTCTTTTGCAAGCAGTATCTCTTGCCACCAGGATATCTGGGTATTGTGCAAGGATAATTCCACAAAGGAGGGAGGGAAAGGCAATAGGGCCTTTGACAGCATAACTACCAGCATGTTTTAAAGTTTGTTCAAAAATATACCTGCCATAGTCAAAATCAGTCTTGGTTCCCACAACATAAATAAATCTCCCCAATCCTCTGGAGATAGTTGATTTATGGTTTGTAGGGACCTAGTTGGCTGCACCAATCTTGTGCAGGATGGCAAATTTCATGCTTAGTTTGCTGGCATTCAGCTTGCTTTTCAAGGGCCAGCACTTGACTTGTCTTGCTGTGATGGTTTGACAAACTTCATTGTCAGTGACTTCCAGTTCAGGGCAATCCTCATTTGATCTTCCAAGAAATTTGTTAATTTCTGATGGAGAGAAATTAACCCTTCTTCCTCTAACATAAACACATTCAAAGTCAGCTGACCTTCCATCAGCACATTCATCAGACAAGTTTACTATAAATTCCTTGACCAGATTTTCATAGCACTTGGTAAATTTTACCACAGTCTTCATCAGTCCAGCAGTTTTAATCAGGTCCATGATTTCCTTGCACTCCATGGCATCATTGTTTAGCTCTCTTTCTAAAGCTATTCTCTTCAAGCAAACATACTTCCATCTGTTGGCATTGTCAGGATGGTAAAAAGAGATGTTGTCTGTTGGGACTTCAGGGACTCTAGCCATTTTGCTGGAAGGGAGTTTCCTTCTGATAGAAATTTCTTCAGCCTCAATTTCAAATTCTGATTCCTCATCAGAATCAAAAGACTCAGGTTCTATTTTCTTCTTTGTAATTGGTTGTCTTCCAGTATGCACTTGGGCTTTCACCTTCCCTTTGGACAGACCAGTTTTCATAGATTCTACCCCAGTCTTGCCTTCAGTCTTGGATTTCTTATCAGCAGGTTTCTCTTTGGTCATACATTTTGCAGCATTCTGATTACCCTTTCTTTTCATCATTCTCCTAGCTATGCTAGGGTTTACATTGGCAATTAGTTCATTGTCTGAGTATTCCTCATCCACATCAATGATAGGTGGATCAACAGTCTTCTCTGAAGGGTTCTGAATATCATCAAGGATTTCAGATGATTTCTGAATGTTGTCATTTGGTGTCACAACATTCTCAGAGACATCTGCATTTGCTACAACATTTGGGCTTGCTGATTCTTGATTTAATGGGACAGAAATCCCCGGTACAGAGTGGTTTTCGCTTAGTATTCTTGTAACAAGCCTAGCAATTGCTTGATGTACTTGAGCTGATCCTTCCCTATTTGGTACAAAAGAAGAAGGATGAGAAGGATTACCGGAAGCAGTAGCTTGAGATCTTCTTGCATGCCTAGTTCTCAGCTTTTTGACTTTGGAGGGGTCAGTTGCCATTTCTCTGAGAGGAGTGATCTCCAGGACTTCAGAATCTATGCATGTGGTGATTGCTCGAGAATCATGATCAGATGATGAAGATGAAGTGGTCGCCTTGGTCGAAGATGATGTTTGAGACATTTTGATTGACTTAGAGCACCAGTAGCAATTTGAGAGAAAACTTTGATTGAGAGAAAGGAATAGGTTGCAAAGTCGAGAGGGGTAGGAGGCAAATGAGAGTCTATTCAACTTCTTAATAATTTTGAAAGAATTGGAAAAACATATGATTAACCCACTAAAAATAGACTTAACAAAAATAACTCCTTCAACCCTTGCTTTAAGCAAAATTAATTGCTATAATTTCTCATGTTGGCAAATACCCATCTTGCCCCTCAAGTTTTCAAGTTGATTTCCATCAAGAGCCTTGGTAAAAAAATCAGACAGCTGTAGCTTAATGACACCAAGTTCCAGTTTAATTGTCTTCTTCTCTACAAGGTCAATGTGCTTGGTCCTGCTATGCTGAATAGGGTTCTTGGAAATATTGATTGTATTCATATTGTCACAATACAATGTCATAACATCTTGTGAGACATTATACTCAGTGAGCATCTGTTTTGTCCAGATAATTTGAGAACAGCTACTACCAGCTGCAACTATTTCAGCACAGAGTTGAAAAGGCATTCTTTTGACATGAATCATAGCTCTGGCAGATTCCTGTATGATCCTATTTTTCCTTCTGTCAACTCCATTTTGATGAGGAGTTATAGGAGAAGAGACTTCATGACTCATTCCTTCTGAGAAACAGAATTTATTAAACTTGTTGTTTCCAAATTCCTTGTCATGATCACTTCTGATTCTGACAATACATCCTTCTTTTTGAGTTTTTCTGCACAGTTCTCTAAAAACTTCAAGGTTATTCACCACATCATAGACATATCTCTTTTTACCAAGCCTTTCAATTTGATGTTCACCACAAACCCTCCTTTTATCAATTTGCAGTCTTGGAATCCTTCTGACTGCTTCCATAGAGATAGTTCTTTTCATTCTTCTTAGATGAAGATGGCCAAGTTTTTGGGGCCACAGTTTCATCTCTTTTTCTTCTTTGGTAATAGAACACATAGTGGAGTTATTAGTGTTCTCAGGCTGCCACAAGTAACAGTTATCTTTAGATCTGATTCCTTTCATTACAACTTCTAGTTTTTCATTAATTACTAGACATTAAGATTTTGAGAAGTTGACCTTGAATCCTAGATCACACAATTGACTGATACTAATGAGATTAGCAGTCAGGCCTTTTACCAATAGTACTTCATTCAGATTTGGAACTTCAGGGCAGTCCAAATTACCAACTCCTTTGATTTCACCTTTAGAACCATCTCCAAAGGTCACATAACTAGTGGTGTAAGGTTTAACATGATTGAGAATGTTCTTTATTCCAGTCATGTGCTTAGAGCACCCACTGTCAAAGTACCAGCCTTCCTTTGCAGAGACTCTCAGGGAAGTGTGGACTATCAGGGCAGTAGCCTTTTTCTTCCATTGAGGAGTATGTGGTACCCTTTTTGACTTAGGTTTAACACCTGGGCTCTGATTAGGGTATCCATACAATCTGAAGCAGAAAGGCTTAATGTGACCATACCTCCCACAATGATGACATCTCCATCTTTGGTACTTTTTCTTCATATATCTATGTTCCGGATGTTGAGAGTTGTGTTGAGACGTCTGCTTTGACATTTCTTTAACAGGCCTGATCTTCTTGTCTGTACTAGATTTCTTTGCTTCCACAAATCCTAGTCCAGATTTGTTTCCCACATTTTGTCCAACCTGAAGGATTTCTTCCAATTTGTCTGTTCCATTTGTCAGCATCTTGACAGATTTGGTCATTTGGTTCAGTTGTGAGTTCAGCAATTGAACTTCCCTTTCTAGATGACTTATAGTTTCAAGGTCTGCCCTTTTTTCAGCCTCCAGCTTTATGATGAGTTTTGATTGTTTCTCATTCTGCACACAGACTTCAGCACTTCTGATACACAATTTCTTGTAAGTATCAGCCAGTTCTTCAAATGTCACTTCTTCATCACTAGTGTCACTTTCAGAGGTACAAACACCAGTTAGAGCAGTAACTAGTTTGGCAGATTCTTCTTCAGAATTACTTTCTAAATCACAATCAGACCAAGTAACAGTCATTCCTTTCTTTTGTTTCTTAAGAAAGGTAGGACATTCAGCTCGAATATGCCCATATCCTTCACAACCATGGCATTGAATTCCTATGCCTTGATTTCCCTTCTCTTCTGACCTTGGTCTTCTGCTGGAACTGTCAATGTCAGAGGGAATGTTATGAACATTAGACCTTGACTTTGGATCTATTCTTTTGATAAGTTTGTTGAATTGTCTTCCAAGCATGGCTATAGCTTCTGAAATATTTTCTTCTTCATCCTCCTTGTCTTCATCTTCAGTGTTGGATACAAGTGCTATGCTCTTGTTCTTCTTGTCAACATTTTCAGTGATCCCCATCTCAAAAGTCTGAAGAGACCCAATGAGTTCATCCACTTTCAACTGGCTGATATCCGGGGCTTCCTCTATAGCAGTTACCTTCATTCCAAATCTTTTAGGCAAGGATCTGAGAATCTTTCTCACCAGTTTTTCTTCTGACATCTTTTCTCCCACTGCTCCTGAGGTGTTGGCAATCTGCAAGATGTTCATGTGAAACTCATGAATGGTTTCATCTTCCATCATTTTTAGATTCTCAAACTTGGTAGTTAGCATCTGAAGCCTTGACATTTTTACTTTGGAAGTGCCCTCATGGGTAGTTTTGAGAGTGTCCCAAACTTCCTTGGCCAATTCATATTGATGTACTAGTCTGAATATGTTTCTATCAATTCCATTGAACAAGGCATTTAAAGCTTTGGAATTACCCAGGGCTAACTGATCTTCTTCTTTACTCCATTCTTCCTCAGGCTTCATACTGATTGTCCCATCTTTCTCAGTTATGGTGGGATGGTTCCATCCTTTGTCAGCTGCTCTCCAAGCCTTTTTGTCCAGAGATTTTAAGAAGGCAATCATACGAGGTTTCCAATAGTCATAATTTGTTCCATCCAGAATAGGTGGTCTATTTCCAAAAACTCCTTCTTTGTCCATAGTGCCAGAAAGTGATATCCCTAGATCTCACCCAGTAATACAGGCAGGGTGCCTGCTCTGATGCAAATTGAAATTCTGGCTGCAGATACTCAATGTCATGTTCAATGTTATGACACAATATCTGACTTTC
The DNA here is from genome assembly GCA_948472305.1 of Vicia faba. Taxonomy (NCBI): domain Eukaryota; kingdom Viridiplantae; phylum Streptophyta; class Magnoliopsida; order Fabales; family Fabaceae; genus Vicia; species Vicia faba. Next base: position 1,191,296,218 of record OX451739.1, read on the forward strand.
TATAAGACAGTAAATACAAAAACAGTAAAGAACACAGTCAATTGTTTACCCAGTTCAGTGTGCAACAACACCTACTCTGGGGCTACCAAGCCAGGGAGGAAATCCACTATAAGAGATATTAATTCAGGAATAAACCAACCAGTTTATCTCCTTCACTTAAGACCTACCCAATGCAACTTCAATCTAAGTACAACTTAAACCTGAGTTCCTACTCACTCCCCCTCAATCACAGCAGTGATACTTAAAACAATTGACTAATGATTTAATGAAGACACTCTTCAAAACATACACTTGATTATGCTTCACAGCTTTTTAATCAAGAAACACAAACACTCTTGCTTCACAGCTTTGAGTGATACATAAACCTAACTTGACTTTGCTTTAAAGCTTTAGTCAAGAGACACAAAACACTCTTGCTTCAAAGCTTTGAGTGATACAAAACCCTTACAATTAAAACCTATTCCAAGTCACTTATGACAATGATACTTGCTTGGATTACAATAGTTAAAACTATACAGTTTCTAAATGATCTTCTGTCAAAAAGGGATACATTCCAAACAGCAGCCCTGTTGAATATATAGCAGCTGCTTCTTCAGTTAGGGGTTCCACAAAAATCTAGGGTTAATTCTGTTTGCCCTTAAGACTTGGTCACAGGACTTTATCAACCAGGTTAGGGTTGAGCTAGGTTAACCCCAAGTCCACGAGAGATTCTGTTCTGGAAAGACTGAGTCATTTTCCTGAAAAAACTCAGAATTAACCAAACTGCATAATTGTTAGTTCAGAACAGGATGTCTTAACATTTGTTATGACATCTGAATTCCTGTTTACTGATTTTGGTAAATGTGATCATTTTGCAAAATGCTCAGATACACACTCAGAAACATCAGTACCTGTATACCACTATTTTTCTGCAAAGGTACCTAATAAACCAGTACCTAATAAACTAGAATGTTATGACATCAGTCATGACATTCACACACCTGGTTTTACCAAAAAGCATGCCAATAACTAAACACCTACACTTACCATCCAGGTTCCTTCTCACAACTCTACTATTCAGGCTTTCATTTCGAAGTAACCCTACTATCCAGGTTCCTTCTTACAACCCTACCATCCAGGCTTTTAATTTGAAGTAACCCTACTATCCAGGCTTTTAATTTGAAGTAACCCTACTATCCAGGTTCCTTCTCACAGCCCTACCATCCAGGCTTTCATTTCGAAGTAAACCTACGATCCAGGTTCCTTCTTATAGCCCTACTATCCAGGATTTCATTTCTAAGTAACCCTATTATTCAGGTTCCTTCTTACAGCCCTCCTATCTAGGCTTTCATTTCGAAGAACCCTAAAATCCAGGTTCCTTCTCATAACCTTACCATTCAGGTTTCTTCTCTCTGATCTCTAGACAACATTTCACAACACTGTAAGACTTGGACCCGACCAGTTTCGATCGATTTCACCTTTCCCCAATAGAGTAACGAACAACTGAAGCTCCTAAGATTCTATTTCTCTCATGAGAGATACCAACATTCCTTAGCAGATTCCTCCTCAACGACAGGAACATGAATTCTCATCAAAGGAATATCTCAGGAAATCAACATCCTCTAGATGGCATCTTTAAGACCATCTCTGATGATTCTCCGTCACATCCTGGATGGTATATTTAAGCCCATCTCTGACAATTCTCCGTCAACTTCCAAATGGAATCTGAAAGCCCATTCCGGATATCACCAAATCAATATTACTCCATGCGAGTGCAAATTTCTGGGCACTCTAGTGTTCAATCATCTTCCACCTTCGGAACATGAAAGGCAGACAACCAATCTACATCCTTAGGTTTAAGAATTTTGAACAGGGGGCAGTTTTTGTACCTCAAAATTCACCCTTTCATTTTACTCAACACATACTCCTAGAGATCCTCAATTGGCTCAAGGTGGCCCAAGAGTTGACCAAACAAATTCTCTCCTAAGGTAATGTATCTTAAACTAGGGTTTCCATTTTCATCAAGATGTGTGAAATTAAAATACTTAATATTCTCTCCAGGGACCTAATATGTTCTCAAGATCCTCCATGTAAAATTTCAAGCCTTGCACAAGAAGTTTGCTCAGTCAACTGCTCAGATGCTTAAGAATCGACTATATTAGGTTAAAAGTCAATTGTTGCCCACATACAGTCAAACTTCAAGATTCTTGGTCAACATCAACATTTTAAAGTTATATCCATCATTTGATAAATGGTTGATCATGATTCCTCAAGGAATGCCCTAAATTCACCAAAACCCAAAAGTTGCTAAATTAGGGTTTCTCAGGAAAAGTTAACCAAACTTTGACCAAGCATAACTTCCTCATACTTTATAAGAAATTTTCCATCCGAGGCTCATTTTTAAGAGAGTGAAATTCCCTACGATTCATCTTCATCCCTCAAGTTTAAAATATGCACTCACAAAGAAATATGGATTTCCACATTATAGGTCCTTTTGAAAAGTCAACAAAAACACTTTTTTGGGTCAAAGCTTCTTATATGAACATGGAGGACTCAATTGAGATGGGAGAAAAAGGGTTGCTTAGGGGACATCCTAAGATTTCTAAAAAGTCCAAGAATACCTATCTAGGGTAAAAATTTGAAGAGATATGCCTTGTCAAAGTTGACCCTTTTTGCAAAATTATGAAAAGTCAAATGTGCTCAAAAATGCATTTTTTGCCAAATGGGCCTAACTTTTTATGCTTGCACCTAACTCATGACATGGTCCACGACTTAAATGTTCACTCACATGTTATTTGATTCATTATTTATTTTATTTTGATTTTTTATTTATTGAAAATTGAATTAAATCAAATAATTGGTAAATAATAGCAAAGATTTGTTTTGATTGCATTTTTGGACAGAATCACAAGCTCATCATGCTGGAATATCAGAATCAAATCATATCAAAGCTAATTGGCACAAGAATGGTATGATTAGGCCAAATTTGGAAAGATATCATACCACATGAAAACCAAATCAAATCTCCATAAATTTCAAGATACAAGTTGTTTTTTGTTGACCTAATTCGTTCAAGTACATATAAATAACGCAGCCAAAGCAAGAGGACAACAATTGGAGGTCGTGAAAGTCATCAAGCAAACTCAAATTTTTGAAGAAAAAGTGTCGATCATATTTCAATTTAGAGGACAATTCATGGTGATTCAAAGCCATCAATCCACTCCTTGACATCCTCATAAACATGTTTTAATGGTATGTATTTGTTTGTTATCATGTTTGTAATGTGTTGGATTGGTTTAATTGATGTTTGAACGCATATACTGATAGTTTCCATTGCTAGGTTTTGAAGTTGTATTTTAGGGTTTCTTAATACAGGTACAATTAGGCCAAAAGAAGGATACCATCGTACTCGTGAGATCAAAACAAGTTGATCTATATGCGTGGAACTGATTTCAATTGGTTGTGGTAGATTTTTGAAATTTGTAGGTTTGTAGCCACGCTTAAAGACTGTCACTATAACCTATAGTGACGAATTTGGTCGTAGGTAAAAGTCCCCTCTAAGGCAACAGTCCCTGGGAAAGAGGATGACGGCGTGTCAATGCATGAGTGGACGATTTGAAATTCGCGCATTTTTTTAGACCAAGTGTTCAGTTTGTATTATATTTATTTTGTTTGATTATATATATGACTAACCAACTAGCGCAAATGGCAAGGAAAGAAGGCATGTGAGAGGGAGGACCTGGGTTCGATCCCAGGTCCAGACCTTTTGCATTTTCTGAAACTAAAATCCCAGATCCAGTGCATGCCATTTGCTGAAGACCACCACGCACCCTTAGATCTCTCCCCTTGGATTCGTTACCATGCAGATCCTATGCCCCAACTTTGAGCATCCACGATAGACCCTCCAGCATGGCCCTCACTGGATCAGCGCAAGGATTTGGGCTCAACACATCTTGAGCTCAACAAAATCAGCAATACACCCCCATTCAGCTTTCATCACAGGCCCAATCTAATTTTTTAATTTATTTTATTTATTTTGTTTTATTTAATTATTTGTTTCACAAATTAATTTTTTTTATTAACTACAAAAAAACCATAAAATCACAAAAAACACTCAAAAATCATTTTTTCATAAAATAGTTACTTTCTTTAATTAATTAATTTAGTTTAAATTAGGTTAACTTAATATCTTTTCATAATTAAAACTAATTAGAAATTAAGGTTGTAAATAACTAATTTTTCTCCAAAAATAACCAAATTATTTTTTTAAATTAGGTTTTAGGTCTCTTAATTAATTCTTCGCGTTTAATTCATCGTGCGTATTTTAATTCCCCTTTTTGTTATTATTTATGTAACTTTTTCGAGTTTGTAATAGATTTTAATTAGGTTTCTTTAGTTTCCGCATTTTATTTTCAGTTAAATAAATCTGTATCTGGGAAAGCCATGTAATAGTTAGGTTTTCTATTTCCGAACTTTAAATTTCCGCGATTATTAATTGTTAGATGTATGCTAATAGGATTGTATAGCAAGAATATTTGAAAATTTAAACGGTAGATAACCTAAATGTGCAAAGATAAATTAATTGAAAAAAGCTCACTTGCACATGCTCACTCCTAGGGTTTACTCCACTCCGGTTGCCTTCGGTTAAGCGGTCATGAAGTATAGGGTTTATTAGTGGTCGTCCTCTAGCCCCGAAAGATCTCAAATGACCCATTCAGATGTTGCCTTGGAAACAGATCTTTAAGGCTCTAGGATGATTGCTAATGCCTCCTAACATTGCTTTCGTGACCCTGTCCCTTCGGACGCCCCTTAAAACTCCAACGACAGTGCTACCTATTCCTTAATAATGGGATAGCGCTATCTAAAGGAAAATGAACAGTATTTTTCGAGTAGGTAGATTAACTCTTAAGTACTTGCTCAAACGAACTTTTTACACCAACATCTTTCAAACAATTTTCAAAACGACTTCGTCACATCCTTGAGGACTGATACAAGGATTATTGCGAAGTAAACCTTTTTGCAAAACAAGCACACACAAGCAATATAAAAGTGAGCAACTACCTAAGAGCCCATGGAAAATCATGGATAGAAAGGGCGCTAACACCTTCCCTTTCTATAATCTACCCCCCGTACTCAAAGATATTCTCGAAAAAGGTTTTTTCTTTTCTTTATCCTTTTCCTGGATGGATGATTTAAAAGTCAGTGGCGACTCTTGCTTACCTTGACATTTTTCAAATAAAAAAACTAAAATGCAAACCAGTAAAAATAGTCGGTTTTGCCACCGTATCACACCTGCCCTCAAAGTTTGCTTAGCCATTGTGTGACCACTGGAATATGTTTTGAATTAAACCTCGTGTACCTCTTCTATGACTGTAGCTGCTTCATGTTTAACCACGCATCTAAGCAACACTGAATCATAGTTTCTTTTATAGAGAATTTTTTCTGTTGAGGAGGAATTTTGAAGATAGTCTTATGAAAATTATTTTTATAAGTTTTAGAAACCCATTATAGATATTCTTGTGTTTCAAGGTACTTTTGAATGTCGTAGTACCATGTTTTGTCATTTTCAGTCTTTTCCAACTCAAGGAACTAAGTTGGTTCATCCAAACGTTCAATTTTGATGATATGTGTTTCATTAGCCCATTTGACTTTGAACATGGAAGACAAGGTGGCCAAGGCATCGGCCTGTTGATTCTCCTCTCCTGGGATATGGATGAAAGTAATTTCATCAAAGTAGAGAATTAGTTGCATGACATGTTCTTTTTTGGGGATGAATCTGGGGTGACGGGTCTCCCAATCTCCGTTGATTTTGAAGATTACCATGGATGAATCTCCATATATTGCTAAAGTCATGATTTTTCAGTCAATGGTTGCTTCTAAACCAAAGATGCAAGCTTCATGTTATACAACATTATTGGTGGCATCGAAACATATTCTTGTAGTGAACGGAAGGTGAAAACCTGTAGTGGAAGTAATGAATTCTCCAATATCGTATCACAAAGAATTCTAGGCACCATCAAACACGAGTTTCCATCACGCTCCTTGGTAGGGTCCTTCTTCTGTATCATAAACTCCAATAATGTCTTTATTTGGAAATTCAAATTTCATGGTTTGATAATCATCCATTGGCTGGTCGACAAGATAATCAATTAACAAACTACCCTTAATTGCTTTTAGGGTAACATGTTGGATGTCATATTTTGTTAACAACATTTTCCAACGGGCAAATCTTGCTGTTAATGCTGGATTTTCAAATATGTACTTAACCGAATCCATCTTGGATATCAAGAATGTTGTATGTGTCAACATGTATTTCCTCATGTGCTTTGTGGCCCACGCAAGTGTACAACACATCTTCTCGAGCAGTGAGTATCTTGATTCGCAATCAGTGAACTTTTTAGTCAGATAGTAGATTGCACACTCTTTTCTTCACGTTTTATCATGTTAACTAGGTACCAGAGGTATGATAATTAGAGGCTCTTGCAGACATTTTTTGATCATATCAAAGGCTTATTGGCAATTGTCATTCCATTCCATGGCTTGATCCTTTCGTAACAACTTGAAGATCGACTCACATGTAGCTATTAAGTGAAAAATGAATTTGGCAATGTAGTTTAATCTTCCAAGGAACCGTCAGACCTCTTTCTATGTTTTTGGCTCGGGCATCTCTTGTATTGCTTTTACTTTTGCAGGATCCCCCTAAATGCCTTGTTGACTTACATTAAAACCCAAAAGTTTTCCAGATCATACCCTAAAGGTGATTTTTTTTGGATTCAACCTCAATCAGAATTTTCTTAACCTCTCAAATAGTTTATGCAAGTGTATCAAATGTTCCTCCTCAGTTTGGGACTTCACAATCATGTCATCAGCAAAAACCTTGATCTCTTTGTGAATCATGTCATGTAAAAGAGTCACAATGGCACGTTGATATGTTGCGCCAGCATTATCATACCATTTGGCATCACTTTTTAGCAAAAGGTTCCCCAAGGGGTAATGAAGGTAGTTTTCTCCAAATCTTTTGGGGCCATTTTTATTTGATTGTACCCTGAGAAGCCATCCATGAAATAGAATATCTTTGAACGAGTGGTGTTGTCAACCAGAATGTTGACGTTAGGGAGCGAAAAATCATTTTTAGGACTTACCCTGCTCAAAACTCTTTAATCAACACACATTCGTACCTTTCCGTCCTTTTTCAGCATATGCACAATGTTTTCAACCCACATGGGATATTTTATCGCCTTTATGAACCCTTCATTGAACTTCTTTTGAACTTCTTCTTTAATTTTATTGGACATGTCTAGATGCGTTCTTGGGAGCTTCTTCTTGATGGGTGGACAACCTTCCTTGAGAGGAAAATGATGCATAACGATATATGTATGATTCCCAGGAATGTCTTCATAAGACCAAGAAAAGACGTCGATGTACTCTTGTAGTAGTCTAATCAGACCTTGTTTTACAGATCCTTCTAAAGTATCCCTTATTCTGACTTCCTTTTTTATATCTTTGGTACCTAAGTTGATAAGTTCCAAGGGTTCCTCGTGTGGCTGGATTGCCCTTTCTTCCTACCTCGGTAGCCTAGCCAACTCTTCAGAGAGTTCATAATCTTCTTCAAAATCTTCTTCAACTTGGTAAGTCGGATTATTAAACTCATAGAGACGGATAGCAGTATCATCATCGTAGGAACCAGGGTGAATCTATTCAAAGGGGATTTATGCTTTTAGAATGCGAGCAATTTTCTTGAAAGAAAAAGAAAAAAGAAAGAAAAACATTTCCAGTTTTATAAAAAAGTGTAAGCAAAAGACAGGGAACTCAAATATGAATAAAAACATCCTTTATTTAAATTATAAAACATGCAAAGACAGATGGGCCTACAAGATTTCACTATGCCTTAGGCAGAGCACAAGAATTTTTATAAAAACAAAGGAAATCACTTATGAAGAAAAGTTACATGAATGACATCTTTAGAAGTTCACTTGTGGAGCTCTTGTCCGGGAACACAAGGATGAATCCAATTGTTGACGTCGTTGTAGTTGTCTACCTTATCGTCTACTGCATGTATCTATCCTTCATTGATGGTGCCAACATTGAAAAACTTGATAAGATGGAGAACCCCAACCTTTTGAACCAAAGCTTCCTCCTCCTCTAGGATATAACTTGCCTCGTTCATGCGATCCTGGATGATAGCCTAATCCCAACTTATCAAATTTTATACTTAGGTCCAAGACTCGACACCATCCCTCAGGATGTTTGGATTCTACTAAAGCTCTAGCTTCTTTCAATGATTTTATCGATCTCTTAGGTTTTTTAACCTTTGCAGCGAGAATTTTCTTGGTGGGATCAACCTAAAAAGCCTAATACAGAGGTTCTTGAATATCTCCCTCTACTTCGATATAACGGAATGACGCAAGATGGCTAACAAAGAAATCCTCCTCCACAAACAGTTATAATTTGACCTCCTGCAACAAACATTAATTTTTGATGGAGAGTTGAGGCACTGACCCTGCATTATGGATCTTGGGATGGCCCAGTAGACAATTGTAAGAAGATTTAATGTCCATAATGAAGAAGGTTATATCAAACCCCTGAGGGCCAATCTTGATAGGCAGCACAATCTCTCCAAACACAGACCTTTTCGCTCCATCAAAAGCACGAACAATCACGTTGCTGGGTGTTAACTTTACACCTTCAACATTGAGTTTGTTAAAAAATTATTTGGATAAGACATTCAAGAAAGATTACGTGTTTACCAACACATGAGCCAGAGTCGTAACAGCACATTCCAAAGAAATATGTAGTGCTTTATTATGATTCTTTCCTTTTGTAGGTAGATCTCGGTATGTAAATCCCAAACCGTTTCCTGCAGTTATGCCAACAACAACTCCTTCTAGTTGATTCACAAAAATCTCCTCGGGGACATAAGCGGTGCCCAAGAATTTCAATAATGCATTGTGGTGGGTATCAGAGTGGAATAGTAATGATAAGATGGATATCTTGGATGGCTTCTAAGTAATCTAATTAACTATCTTGAAATCACTCTTCCTTATGATCTTCGTTAATTCCTCTATCTCTCTTGCTTCTATGGAAGAAGACAACCCTGGGTCTTGCCCCTGATTATCTGTATTTACTTATTTTTCCTTGGCATTGATACCATCAGGTATGCTAAGAGGAGAAAAAACTCTACCACTGCGAGTAATCCCACCAGTCCCCACGCATGATAAACACATTTCACCCATAGTGCTAGGGTATAGCCATGGAACTTTCGAATGGCATAGGATCAGGCGTTGTGACTCTTAAAGAAGGCTTCTTTGCTGCCACTGATATTGGGATGTGATCATACAATATGGAAATAACTACCACATTGTTATCTAGTGTTTCTTCGTGAGCCTGGATAGTACTTTGATCTAAGATAAACTAAAGGTGATGAAGGTCTCCCTTCACAATAGATCATCCTTGGGAATATTTACAATAATTCGATAGGAATCATAATCATGTTGTCCTGTCCAAAAAAAATTAGCATGTGTTTATACTCGGTCTCATCCCATTAAATTCACATTATAAGCTTGGCCAAACTCATGACTATCATCATCTAATCCTAACTTCATGAATTTGGTATGAAATTATGAAGGAATCGCCGTGATAATATCTGATACAAGCTCATCCAGATAACTCTCCATCATATTCAAACCATTTTCATTCCTATCTTTGAGGATGTGAATAGTGTCATTATCCATCAAAACTTGATGGTCTCTTTTTACTATGGAACAACCTTGTGAGTCTCTACAACAAATCTGACAAGATCCATAGTTATGCCTTGAAAAATTTCCTCCTCTACACAGAATAGCATGCATTTGCACAAAATTTTCTTTTACCAAGTTTATGTCAAAGACATGGTACTGACCTGGACATCTATACATCGTGTTCACAGTCTGCTGATCGTCATATGGTATAATTGCAACACTACTATCAAAAAGAACATTATCAGAGGGTCTGCCAAACTAAATGAAATTTTGTTCGAACATTTTATGAATTCCTACCTTTAAATCATCACACCCCTTGGGTTGGTCCCCACACTTCTTGTAATTTGTAGCACAACCAGGAAAAATGACGCGCTCAAGTAACTACTTCTTGAAGAAGGATAAGACAATTCTCAATTGATTCACATGTTTCACTAGGTTCAAACCTTTGTGTCTCTCAATAGAATTTGCGGCTGGATTTTGGCGAGTTGGCATTGGATTTTGTATTACATTTGGATGACTGTTTGGAGTAAATTCAATTTCCTTTGTGTCAAGCAAATCTTGTACCTTATATTTCAAGGCTATGCAATTCTCAGTGTCGTGATCGAGTGCTCCATAGTAGAAGTCACATCTTGCATTAACATTATAGTTGGTAGGTAATTTTGATGGAGGATTCAAAGTGCAAAGTTCCACCAACTATAATTTGAGTAGACGTTGTAGTAGTTGTGCATAAGACATATGTATTGGGTCAAAGTTTCTCTCAGGATACTTTGGTTTTTTCTTATACTATCTAGGGGTAAATTATGTTTTGGTTATTGAGCAACACTATGTTGAAAGTTTGATGGAGTTATTGCAGAAGCTTGCTGATAGGATGCTTGGTATGCCTTCCCTTTCCCTTTGAAGGAAAACACAACATTGTTATCTCCTTCTCTCTTCTTAGCATATCCCCCAAAAGGCTTTTTTGTTTTATTTAAAGAACTTGCATTAGCATCTTGAATCTTCCCCATATTAATGCCAACTTCAACATGTTCACCAGCCATAACCAGCTCTGAAAATCCAGTAGAGGTACTTCAAATCATCATTGAATAATAAGGACCTTGCAGGATCCCCATGAACATGTCCACCAATTCTCTTTCCATAAAAGGGGTTGTACTCTAGCAGCAAGCTCTCTCCATATTTGGGCGTATTCTTTGAAAGTCTCATTTTCTCTTTGAACAAGATTATGAAGTTGAGTATGATTAGGAGCCATATATGTGTTGTATTGGTAGTGTCTGATGAAGGCTTAACCTAAATTACTCTAACTATGAATGTGAGTTGGTTCAAGCGACATATACCATTCCAAGGATGATCCAGATAGATTATCTTGAAAAAGTGCATCAAAATTCTTTCATCCTCAGATTAAGGTGACGTCTTTCTGTAAAAAGCCAAAATATGAGTTTTTCAGAAGATCGTCTCTTTGTACTTGTCGAAATCCGGAGCTTTGAATTTCACAAGGATTCTGATACCAGGAACCAGATCTAAATAAGTCATATCTATTCTAGGGATACCATTTCCTTCCATGGCTTTGAATATTTATTTAAATAGTTGCAACTTTCTCTTGGTTTTGGTAGGTAAAGCGACATCTTATAGTGAAAACATGGCTTCTTGATGATCCACCAGATGTGGAGCAGGGATCCCAACAGTTCTCCTGGCATGCGACATCTGCATTACCTCGGAGGTGTGTTGATGATGTTAGTGAGTATAACCATTTGATTGGAAGGTAACAAGAGAGATAAAGGTAAAGCTAGCAGGAGGAACAAAGCCAGTTATGGGAGGAGGTAAAAAACCAGTGCCAGCGGGTGGCACAAAACTAGGAGCAAAAGGTGGTGCGAAACCAACAGCAGGAGGTGAGCTTCCACCATTTGGGGGTGGCAAGTCACCTGATGTTTAAGTAGGGTTTTTTATAGTGGGAGGCCTCTAAACAGTTTCCCTTAACTATTCTTGACCTTGAGCTATAGTACCCATGACTTCCATGAACTGTTCCATCTATTCTCTAATTGTGGTTCTCATCTCATTCAGATCTTCACAGAGTTCTTCCATTGCGAGTCTTGGTTCGTTTCCTCTAGTGTTGTAATTGTGGGATATCAATTTTCCACACTGAAGAAAGAATTGAAATGAGGAAGTGGCTTGTCCTGTTATGAATTCCTGGAATGTATGAGTGCATGTATGTGATGAATAATTTTTTCTTGCTGTTTTTATTATTTCTAGCGTTTTTTAGCTATTGCGTGAAGAGTGATCAAAACATGGATAAACAACAAAAAGCTACTTTTCATTCATCATTAATTTTTTAAAAAACATAAACACTAGCATATAATGGATAGTAAAAACTAGATGAAAAAGTAAACTAAAGATCTCTCCAATAGGTCGGGAGGTGATCACTATAATTATGAAAAGAAAACCCTAGGATATTTCTCCAAACTCTATGTTGACAAGTCTGTCCCACCCTAAATATTCCTCACTCCAATCTCGAGCTTCATCAAAAAATTTCTTATTTCTTGGTTGCCTAGGATTCTTGAGTAACTCTTAAAAAAGAATTTCCCTTTGGTCGAGAGCGCCTTCCAAATGACCGATTTCCACATGAAGTTTTATATTGTCTAGATCTTCTGACTTATCTTTGCATCTTTGAGCCTTGAGTTATTCTATTATTGCTAGAGCTTCCTTCAGTTGTTGTTGACATCCCGTGATTTGGTGAATGGTCTTAATCTCTTTGGTATGTTCCGTTATAAGTGTTGCTCCTCTTTCTTTGAGCTGCTTCTTCAAGTCTTCTATCTAGTTTTTATATTGATTTTCCATATCCTTCTTTGACTTCGTGAGAGTATGTCACTGCTTCTTCAATCTGGCATTGTCCCTTAGTATGTTATCAACTTCCTCCTTGTTATTGTTGATGTTGGAGTGAGATGATCTTAGATCCTTTCCAATCCTAAGTTTCTTGTTAGTCTCTTTGTCAATTAATATGTTCCTTTATGCAAGAAAGTCATATTTTATCTTGACTTGATACGCTAGTTCATTCTATATGATGTCTGCATTGGTAGCTCACATCCTTAACTATTCATTTTCTACACTTACATCTTGGTTAAGGATCTGGACCTCCATGAAACAGACAGTAGATAGTGAATATATAGGATCCTTAAATAGAAATGGTAGTAAAGCATTTTCAACTCTTTTCTTCACCCATTCAGTGTAGGATGTTTTTTCTGTCCAATCCGTCCTTCCGAAACTTTGTCTTCCAAAGCGATGAATCTTCTTCCATGCATCCCTTACCTTTACTAATAGTTTGAAATCTTTTCCTTTGTTGTAGAACACAGTTTCCTTCACATCTTCGTATTTTGGTTGTAAGGGTAGAGAGTAACCTAGTTGATGTTCATACATCACAGGATTGTAGTTTATCCCTCCTTTGGTACCCATGAGTGACATATTCGGGAACTCGCCACATCTGAAAATGATTTCAATACTAATGTAATCATAGTTGAACCATTTGATATCATAAAAAGTGAGCACCATAATTATTTTATGCCACTTGAGGGTTTGTTCATTATCCATAAAATGTCCTTTTACAGGTAGATAAGGCATGTAACACTTGTACAAGAGAGGCATGCAACAAATGATCGTTCCTCCTTTCCCGAACCATGAATGAATGAAATGGCATGTGTCAGCAAGGAGTGTAGGTACAATACTTCTAATAAAAAAAATGGTGACTATTTCGGCAGCAATGAAATCTTCTTGGCTAGAGAATAAGACAACGCCATAAATTATAATGGCTAGAAAGGCGTTGAAGGCATCCCAACTCTCATTTTTGGAAAAGACTATGGCTATATCATTAAGAAATGCAAATTGAAACACAAAGTACAATCCTTCTTAGGATCTCAATTGTCTTTTACTTATTTTAAATTCAAATACAAAGCTTCACAAATCAAGTGTAGCTTAGGGGTTCCTTGTGAAGTGACAAAAGGCATGTGATTCTTGACTTTGACTCCTAGAGTGTTATCGTATTCTTCCAATGTTGGAGACAATTGATAGTCTTGAAATGTGAAACATTTTAGTGGAGGGTCATAGAACTGGATGAGAGTTTGCACAACCATGATATCAACCTTGGTGTTCAAAATTGGAATAAGGTTTCCATAAGTCTTCTTGAAGTCAACTTGATTTTTTGAAAGTACAACCAAACTTAATCTTCTTAAGCTTTTAAGAGAAACTGTAGAAAACTTATAGACCTTGTTATGTATTCTGCCTGCATTCATCTTTTGATACTCTCAACTAATACAAAAGCTTGTAAATCCCTAGAAGTGAAAAGTATATGCGGGTTAAATGTTTATGATACAAATGATTTATGCAAGAGCATGGGGTCACACTTTGGATATATCCAATAGGTTGGTATATGAATCCTTGAAGAGGGTAAGTATGAATTCTTGTAGGATAACAAAGGTATGATGGAGGTTAATGTTTCCTGTCAAACAGCCAAAAACCTCTAACATGTGAGTTTTAAATGGATAAAGATTCCTCGAGGTATTCCCAGATTCATGGGTCCCTTTGAAAAGTACAGTGTCGTAACGTATCTACGTCATAACAATTGTACTCCAAAGTAAACCTAGTCTGGGTGCGGTTCTCATGACAACACTAATAGGGCATCCACCGCTTAGCTTCCATAACTATCAACATTCTTAATACTTATGGAAACACTCAAGCCTTTGTATTCAGCTTATCTCTCAAGTAACAACCACCAAACAAATAAATAGATACCAATAACTAGAATGTACAAATTTCAATGAATAAATGAAAGAAATAAAGCAAGTAAAGCTAATAAATAAACACCCAAAGAAAAAAAAACAAGAGATGGGACTGGCTTCCTTAAGTATTACCCAGCAGAGTCCCCAGCTGAAGCTACTCAAAAAATAAGAATAAATAAATTCGGATGGAACAAACAAAGTCTCCAGCTAACTTTATTTATCCTAAACAATCAGAAAAGGAAAATATAGAGAAAACCTTTGGTATCAAGAAAAGAACGTGGTCTCACAACCAAATCTCTGGCAAGAGAGTCAATTATGCAAGGGGAAGGTATTAGCATTCCTCACGTCTATGTTACTCTATGGGGTCCACTCTTGTTGTTATAATAAATGGGTGGGTTTATCTAAAGTTTACTTGCAAAAGGGAAAATGTATACATTTATTCATTGGGAAAAATAAAAGGATTTTATTAGTGTGTTCACGTGAGTATTGAAACTCCGTGCCTACGTATCCACATAGGAATGAGAACATTGAAGCTCTTCTTAAAAATGTTTTATTTATTGTGTATTTTTTACGGATGATGTTAACTTTGCATTCTATTATTTAACGTTGCCACTCGACCGTTGGAGACTACGCATCGTTATTTTGTGTAGAATGGAGTTAACATATCCTTTTTGAAAATGTTTTAAAGTGAAAAATACTTAAGGCCAAATGATTTGGATTTGGTTTTTGTTTTTAATAGGAACAAGGTTTTAAGGGGGTCCTCATCTAAGGAGACACCCATCACCTTCATAACTTTAAGTTTTGAAAGGGTTTTGATTATTGCTAAGTGTTTTTGGATTTGATTGAGAAAACATTTTAGTCTTAATGATGCAATGCAAAAAGAAAAGTCTAATGGGTAGACTTTATTGATCCTAAAGTTTTCATACAAAGTTGATCGTATAGTTGAGATTACGGGGATTTTAAGGGTACATGTTATTTGACAAGCAAAGATCACACAAGTGGATGAGAATCCATGGGTTTATTTGGTAAAGGTGGTGACAAAAGAGTGTAAGTTGAAAGCATATTTTTGATATTTTTATGATTTATGTTTCTAAAGAGTTTATGGAAGAAATATGTTAAAAATAAGGCAAGTTTGTGAAAACATAGGTGAATTGGATGTTTAAAACAAGTGTATGAATCACACTCACAATTGAAATTCGTGGAGTATAGCTTTTGATTTTTGAACATGTTTCATCATTTTATATAAATTTGGATGATAAAAGTTATAAAAGGCTCAAGCTAACATGAAAATCTTACTCAAGTGTCAATATATCTCATGAGAATCAAGACCTATCATAGTAAAATCAAGCTTTCTGAGCAAAGTTGAGGGATTGATCCAAAGATCTTCAAAACTCCCTTTAAAAACCCCAAAAAGTGATGACTTTAATTTAATTTGAAAATAATGAAATAAAAAATATTTTGTGATATTTATTAATATTCATAAAGTAAAGGTTGTAAACTAATAGTGTGCAAAAAATCAGTTTGAAAAGATTAAATTTGAATGCAAAAATAATTGATTGAAAATGAGAAAAAAATTAAGTGAAAATGAAGTTGAAAATGAGGAAAATAAGCAAAAGGGTACTACCGAGGCTCGAACCCAGTTCCCTATAGTAACAGACAGGCATGTTTTACCACTGGGGTGGATGTTTCACCGGGTTATGAAACTCCCCCCACTCAATATATTATAAAACTAGTTTTGAAAATTTGAAATGTTATCTTCTTCTTCCCCGCGTGCGTAGGGAACAACAACACCATTGATGATTTTCAAAAACTCTCATTTCACATCCATTTTGAAAACATCCAAATCCAAACTTGGTTGATTTTTGACAAGGAATCCAACCATATAATTTTTTAAAGCTATAAATTAAATATTGAAACGAATTTAGCTTGTACCAAATAAACCCTAACAAAATTTAATTCCAAATTCTCATCCCACAGTCAATTAAATGAAAATTTAAGACATGGTTAGCTTAAATGACATGATATCTACATTTTTGCTTCATAATGTATGCACAAATGATGCTTGAATAAAGAGTTCAAAGTTTAAAAATTGTGCGATGTTTGAAAAGTGCAAGCAACAATGGCCACATGTTTTATAGAGTAGTTAGCTTGTTTCGGTGATGGATTAATGCATACAATAGTGCATATATGGTGTATTGATGATGATTTGGTGGTTGGTTTGTAAACAGATTTCAAGAGTTATATGTTTCTAAGTTTTGGACTTTGAAGCTCAAGATTGGAGTATTTGTGGCCAATTCAGGTTTGAGAGAGATTGGGAGGGTTTGAGGGCTTGTGAAATGGTGTTTTGGATTGTAAATGAACTCCTTATTTATAGGAAAAAGATGGAAGCAATGAGGAGGTTTGGTTTACAAGTGGCGGAGTGAAGGTTTGGTTGAAATGGAACAACCAAGTTTTGGTGAAAATTATTGCTTCAATGCACAGTACAAGAGGATCTAAAATGGTTAGAGACTTTAGACATGTTCCTTATGTCTTTCATGTTGAGTGTGTGCAAAGGAAACAAGTTAGGGGCTTAAGGAGAGTGGACTTTATGATTAAAGTCACTTTACAAGAATGGAAGTGTTAGCTTTAGCTCAAAAAATGGCATGATGCATTGGATAAGGCTTGAATCAATTGGATAATAGTAAAAAAGTTTGTGGAATAATCTAATTATGGAAGAATTTGTGGGTTTGGAGGCCTGAAAAGTAAGATTACAAGGCATGCTTTAAGACGCGATCTTATGGTTATCATGAAAATGCCTTCAAATTCAAGTAAAAATAGCCAACTTTGTCTCTTCGAAACTCTGAGCCTAAGCAATATCTTTTATGCTATTGGACTTTTTGGAAAGCTTAGCACATGGTATTTAACTTTCATGTTTACCACTTTGGCTAAATCAAAATGGAAATTGGTGAAAACTTTGTTTAATTGAACCACAAATTAAACTCGATACTTGTATGCAATCCTTGAGATTGACATTTAGGGAATTTCCCTATTATTACTACAAGAGGCAAAATAGTACACTTGTTATTTTTCCGATCAAGTACTCAAGATATAACACTTAAACATGGATCAAGCAAGCATGTGAACATGTCATTATTAAACACCAAGATTAAGAATCTCAAATGTCAAAAAAATTATTCAAACCAAGACATGTTTCAAAGGCAGGGCAAGAGAAGTGGTCCAAAAATCAACAACAAAAGTCCATAAAGAAAGTATTAAAGCATGACAATATTAGACATTTAAAAAACCTAAGGTCACAACACTTATCAAGACAAGGCATCAAAGCATTTATAATTATTCAACAACCAACATGACCTTAAAAGAAAGCATCTTAAGGAACTTCAAATTTAAAGCCTACACATGCATCAGGACTAGTCATCAACAAAGGTATTACAACTATGCAACGATAACGTGTAAAGTCAAGACATCAAGTAAGATGGCATAACACTTCAAGAAGAACGAAGCTCGAGTTGAAAACTTATTTCAAAGCATCACAAGAAACAATACAAAGCTCAAAAGAAACAATTCAAGTATAGTGGCAAATATTCAAAATTAACTCAAAGGAGTTAATGGCATCAAGTGTATGACTTCAAGGTTCAAAAAGAAAGATTTAGTAATAAATGGGAACCCTAATCATGCATCAAGATCAAATTTATAAATCATGCTTTAAACATCAAATCAAAACAACTAATTCATGGAAAAAGGTTTATCAAAAAAATAATTCAAAATCCTATGGTTCATGTCTCTAAAAATCATGCATTAGGGTTTCAACCCAAATATAAACATAAAAAAGTAAGCACATATTCATGTATCTAAAACATAGCCTCATGTTCAGAAATTAACATGTTAGAACATAGTTTGATTCTACAACCCTTGATTAGAGTTTTGATGATAACAAAATACAAAGAATAATTAAATTCAAAGATATATACAAAGAACAAATTTTCTCCTTAAAATTATGTTTTGTATATGCAGAAGTTCTGATAGAATCAACATCAGAAGATCAGCAATATGTGCTACACGCTGAAACTACCAGATTATACGCTGAAGTTTGATGACTAGAATCTGTGCCTAAACAAGTACACTCTGACTCTAATCAAAGACATCTTTACCAAGTCATCAACACTCTGAAGCGTTATCAGTAGTTAAAGCAAAGAAGACTCTGAAGCGTTATTATTTATTCAAAAAAAAATTAAATGCTAACGGCTTTCTTCAGACAAGATCTTCTTCAAAAGGAAAGTGTGTTATTATCATTAAACTTGCTTTATGGACAACGTTATTGCCTTGCCTATATAAACAAGTCTGCTTGCCAAGAATCACGTACGTACGCACACAACAATTTGCCAAGCTTTCCAAACCACACATATCTAAGATCTGGCAAATTTATTTTATTCCAAGCTTAATCTGTGTAATTTATCACAGTTGTGATAAACTGTTTTGTTAGAAAACATCAACACACTTTGTTCAATTTTATTGTAAAAAGAATTTCCTTGAGATTAACCGGATTGTGGTTGTACTCAAGAAGACTTTAACAACTGTTAAATTAGTTGTTGTAATCCTTTGAGAATAGTGGATTAAGACCTCGTTGGAGAGAGGCGAAATCACCTTGACGGGTGGACTGGAGTAGTTTGAGATCAAACAAACCAGGATAAAAATATTGTGTCATTAAGCTATTTTTTATTTGATCCAAGTTTTTCAATTCAACCCCCCCTTCTTGTGTTTTTCACATCTTCAATTGGCATCAGAGCTCCTGTTTATGAGCTTAAACACTTAACCGTGTCAGTACAAGATCCAGCGTCAGAAAAACACAATGGCAGGACCAAGTCAAAACATCAATAATGACAACAATGAAGAAAGGGACAAATTCAGTGGCAAAACTCCAGTCTTTGATGGAGAGAACTTTGACTACTGGAAAGACAGAATTGAGAGTTTCTTTATGGCCCATAATGCTGATCTGTGGGACATGGTGACTGATGGATACACGTACCTAGTGGATGGACGTGGTCAGAAGATTGACAGGAAAATGATGTCTGATCAGCAAAAGCGTGAGTTCAGAAATCATCACAAGGCCAGAACAATTCTTCTCAGAACCATCTCATATTCAGAATATGAGAAAATATCAAACAGAGAAACTACCAAGAATATGTTTTATTCTCTAAGAATGACGCATGAAGGCAACATTCAAGTCAAAGAAACCAAAGCCCTTGCGCTCATTCAGAAGTATGAGGCATTCAAAATGGAAGATAGTGAATCAATAGAAACTATGTTTTCAAGATTCCAAATTCTTGTTGCTAGTCTAAAAGTTCTTGACAAAGGGTATTTCACTGCTGATCACGTTAAGAAGATCATCAGAATCTTGCTAAAACAGTGGAGGCCAATGGTCACAGCGCTTAAGCTAGCCAAGGATCTCAACAAAATCTCTCTGGAGGAACTTGTCAGCTTCCTCAAAAGTCACGAGATAGAGCTAGAAGAAGATGAACCTCAAAAGCAAGGTAAGCCATTAGCTTTAAAATCTAACAGAAAATCTGATTCCAAAGTTTTGCAGGTTGTGTAAGAAACCACTGATGGATCCTCATCATATGAAGATGAACTATCTCTCCTCTCCATAAGGGTGAATCAACTATGGAAGCAGAGGAAAAGGAAGTTCAGGAATCCCAGAAGATCAGAAAATCAGAATGAATCTTCCTCCAGATATAGAAAGTCAGAATCCTCCTCTGGACACATAAGATCTGAAGGTTCTTCAGGATACAGAAAGTCAAACAACAAAGACATCATATGCTATGAATGTAACGAGCAAGGGCACTACAAAAGTGATTGCCCAAAGCTTTAGAAGGAGAAGCCCAAAAAGAATTTTGGCAAGGAAAAGAAGAAAAGTCCCATGGCTACATGGGATGATTCTGACACATCTGAAGCTGACTCAGAATCAGATGATGAAAGCGAAAACATAGCCCTCATGGGAAACGTATCTGAAGACAGTGAAGCTTATGATTCAGACTCTGAATCAGATATAGAAGAGGTATTCCCTGACTTTACTATAAACTTTACTAAGGTTGCACTAGCTGAAAGCCTTAATGAAATTCTGGAAAGGTATCAGCAGATCAGAGTCAAATTCAGAAACATGAATAGGAATCTTGCTTCTGACTCTGATAAGACTGAGAGTCTCAGATTGGAGAATTGAGTTAAAATAAAAAATTTCAAAATTAGAAAACCAGTTGCAAAACTCTCAGAAGGAAACAATCCCTGAAACTCCCAGCAATGCTGATGATATCATCAAAGAGTATGATCACATCTTTCAGAAGTTTCTTGCTAAAAACATAGACATAAGCAAGATGGCTTCAATGATCTATGGAGTTAGCAGAAATGGTAGAAAAGGGATAGGATATCAAGGTAAGGTACCTACACCAAAAAATGCAATGGACTTAGTTATAAAACGCACTCCACATGATTCACACTTTATATATGGGCACACACATGACATAAAATATAAAAGTAGTGATTACTCTGTCAAACCAAAATTCAACAAGAGTTTTGGTAAAAATAACAAATCAGGACCCAAGAAAATGTGGGTACCTAAGGATAAAATAATACATGTGGCAAATATCTTTAGCAGCAAAGCAAAGACACCAATCATGGTACCTGGACTCTGACTGCTCACGACACATGACAGGAAGAAGGCATATGTTCCAAATCCTGGAACTTAAGCCTGGAGGCCACGTAGGCTTTGGATGAAATCAGAGACGAAAGATCATTGGCTCTGGAATAGTAGGTAATGGAAATCTTCCCTCTATAAGTAATGTTTTATTAGTTGGTGGATTAATGCATAACCTGTTATCCATAAGTCAATTAGGTGATAACGGTTATGATATAATCTTCAATAAAAATTCATGCAAAGTTGTTAGTCAGAAAGATGGGACTATCCTATTTAATGGAAAGAGGAAAAAAACATTTATAAAATCAAACTTTCTGAACTAAAAAGTCAGAATGTAAAATGTCTTCTGTTTGTTAACAACGAGCAACGGATCTGGCACAGAAGATTGGGACATGTTAGTATGAGAAGAATATCTCAGATTAACAAACTCAATCTGGTCAGAGGACTTCCTAACTTGAAGTTCAATTCAGATGCTCTGTGTGAAGCATGTCAGAAAGGCAAGTTTGCAAAACCTGCTTTCAAATCCAAAAATGTTGTTTCCACGTCTAAGCCATTAGAACTTCTGCACATTTACTTATTTGGACCAGTAAAAACTTCTTTAGTCAGTGGCAAGAAGTATGGGTTAGTAATCGTAGATGACTATAGCAGATGGACATGGGTAAAGTACTTAAGGCATAAGGATGATTCACACTCTGTGTTTGTTACCTTCTGCAACCAAGTTCAGAATGAAAAGGATCTTAGAATCGTCAAAGTCAGAAGTGATCATGGTGGAGAATTTGAAAATAAAGATTTTGAATTATTTTTTAATGAAAAGGGCATTCTGCATGACTTCTCTTGTCCTAGAACTCCCCAGCAAAATGGAGTTGTAGAACGAAAGAACAGAACATTGCAAGAAATGGCCAGAACCATGATCAACGAGACTAACGTTGCTAAGATCTTCTGGGCAGAGGCAATAAACACAGCGTGTTACATTCAGAATAGAATCTCCATAAGACCTATTCTGGAAAATACTCCATATGAATTGTGGAAGAACAGAAAGCCCAACATTTCTTATTTCCACCCATTTGGATGTACATGTTTTATTTTGAATACAAAAAATTATTTGAACAAGTTTGACTCTAAAGCACAAAAATGTATTATGTTAGGATACTCTGAAAGCTCAAGAGGGTACAGAGTATACAATACAGAAACACAGATTGT
Organism: Vicia faba; assembly: GCA_948472305.1. Lineage (NCBI taxonomy): Eukaryota > Viridiplantae > Streptophyta > Magnoliopsida > Fabales > Fabaceae > Vicia > Vicia faba. The sequence goes on from OX451739.1 coordinate 1,191,318,579, forward strand.
TGAAGAGTCAATTAGTGTTCGGTTTGATGATAAGCTTGACTCTCAAAAGTCAAAGAAGAATGAATTCCTTGCAGGTATGGAAGTTGAACTCACAGGTACTGAAGACAACTCATTAGAGGCTCTCAACAGAGACACTCCCTCAACATCAAAAAGAGTCACAACAAGCAACCCAACACCTCCTGTTGATCAACTCCAGAAAAAGACCATCCAGAAGCAACATTGATCACCCAGAAGAAACAATTTTAGGAAGGAAGGAAGATCCAATCAGAACAAGATCTACTTTCAGAATTCTGAATAATCTCTCATGGGACTGGTTTCTCTGATTGAGCCAACAACAATTGATGAAGCACTTCTGGACAATGACTGGATTCTGGCAATGCAAGAGGAGCTAAATCAATTCACAAGAAATGACGTATGGGATCTAGTTCCCAATCCAAAAGGATTCAACGTCATTGGTACAAAATGGGTGTTCAGAAACAAACTGAACGAACAAGGTGAAGTCATCAGAATCAAAGCACGACTGGTAGCACAAGGTTATAGTCAGCAAGAGGGGATAGACTACACAGAAACCTTTGCTCCAGTCGCCAGGTTAGAATCTATCAAACTTTTAATATCATTTGATGTTAATAAAGGCATCACTCTGTATCAGATGGATGTCAAGAGTGCATTCTTAAATGGCTATATAGAAGAAGAGGTATATGTGCACCAACCCCCTGGTTTTGAAAATTCCAAAAATCCAGAATATGTTTTCAAACTAAAGAAGTCACTTTATGGTCTGAAACAAGCTCCCAGAGCTTGGTATGAAATACTAAGTAACTTACTGTTGGAAAAGGAATTCACCAGAGGGAAAGTGGACAAAACCTTGTTCTGTAAGACAGTTAAGAATGACATCTTAGTATGTCAGATTTATGTTGGTGATATCATATTTGGATCCACTAAACCCTCTCTGGGAAGAGAGTTTGCTAAATGTATGCAAGCAGAGTTTGAGATGATCATAATGGGGGAACTAAAATTCTTTCTGGGCATTCAGATTAATCAAACTCTTGAAGGAACTTACATTCATCAGAGAAAATATGTCAGAGAACTTCTGAAGAAATTTGATCTCTCAGAATGTAAGCCATCAAGGATTCCAATGCATCCTCCGTGCATTCTGGAAAAAGAAGAGGTAAGTAAAAAGGTAGAACAGAAGGTATACAAAGGTATGATTGGTTCTCTTCTCTATCTGACGACTTCAAGGCCTGACATTCTATTCAGTGTTTGCATTTGTGCTGGATTCCAATCAGATCCTAGAGAATCTCACTTAACAGCAATTAAGCGAATTTTCAAGTATCTAAAAGGTACTGCTAATATGGGTTTGTTTTATAGAAAATCAAGTGATTACAGCTTAGTAGGATATTGTGATGCTGATTTTGCTGGAGACAGAGTAGAACGTAAAAGCACTTCTGGAAGCTGCAAGTTTTTGGGAGAAAATCTGATCTCATGGTCTAGTAAAAGACAATCCACAATAGCTCTATCAACAGCAGAAGCTGAATACATAGCAGCAGCTGGATGTAGCACGCAAATGCTCTAGATGAAAAGTTAACTTGAGGACTTTAATATATTTGAGAGTAACATCCCTATCCTCTGTGACAATACTTCTGCTATTTGTCTCAGTAAAAATCCTATCTTGTATTCTAGGGCTAAGCATTTAGAAATAAAACATCATTTTATTAGGGACTATATTTAGAAAGGGATCCTTAATTTAAAATTCATTGACACAGACCATCAATGGGTTGATGTCTTTACAAAGCCTCTTTCTGAAGATAGGTTTAACTTCATTCTGAAACATCTCAGCATGAAGCTCTGCCCAGAATAAACTATTTTATTTACATATCTTAACCTTCAGAATTTTGGTTATTTTCTGTGAACTGTTGATCAACCTGCCTTTAGATTTTTAGAAGTACAGATTGTATCAGAATCTATCCATGAAGATCTGAGCATTCCATTTCAAGGATAGAAGTGTGTTGTTCACATAAGCAAACAGTAGTCATCCATTCATCAGCTACCTTCTGAGGCTGAACACGCGGTCATTTTTCTGAAAGGTCAAAAGCGCTGATTGGATGCATTGAGACACATGTCATGGGTAACCGTTCCAATATCTTTCTGAATCCCCTAAAATCAACTGTTATTAATGCTTATAATCATTACAATTTATTTCTCTCTCCTGTAGTTTATGTTTTCAAAATCTATTTAAACGCATTTTTCACTCTTTACACTCTTTCACTTTCACTTTCTCTCAATCTAATTGTTTTCTGCTTGTACTTTCAAAACCCCTTCATTTTCTTCTCAAATTTTTTATGTAAACATGGCTTCCTCAAGCATCCCAAATACCAGTACTCATAGAACAGAATCCACGGAACAATATGAAGAACCATTCAGAACTCTTCTCACGCCCATTGACAACCTAAAGGTGCTTGCAGAACTTATCGTGTATTTTGAAAGTCTTCAAGAGAATGGATTCAATCTATCTGAAGAAGTAAATGCTCAAGGATGGATGTGATACAGTGGGAGAACTGACTTGAGGTTTTGCGTTTGTTTTCGCAAATGTTTCGGTTGAGCAAGAGTCGCCACCGACTTTTTATTTTATCCTAAGGAAAGGTTAAAAAGCACAGCAAAAACCTTTGAGATGTTTTCTTGGGTTCGGGGAGTAGATTATAGAAAGGGAAGGTATTAGCACCCTTTCTATCCATGGTTATCCATGGGCTCTTAGTTACTTGCTTAGATCAACTTGCCTTGATTTTCAATTGTTTGAAATGGTGCTTTATGTGTGTGTTTGAAAGTGTTTTGAAAAGAGGCCAATATGGTGGCAACCTTTGTAATGATCCATGTTGGGATGTATACAAAGGTGTATGTCTTTTGAAAAGTTTTTCCATGTTTTTGAAAGTTGTTTTGAGAGTGTGTTTTGAAAAATGGCAAGTGTTTTTGCAAGTTTGATCAAGTAACTAAGAGTGGTCTACTCCTAAATTTACTCAAAGATTTTTCTATGTTCTTACCCCTTTTAACAATTCTGTTCCACCATTGTATTCGGTGGACAATCTTGTGTTAGGATGTGAACGGGACGGGCGCGGGTCATCGTATAGACCATGATAGCAACGTTGCAAAGCATCTTAGTTTTCTTTTGAGGGACTGAGATCATTTTTGTAAGGCAACTTTCGAAAGCGTCATCGAGGGACTATGATCTTTTGATTTTGTTTGTTTTACCAAGATACTTTGCATGCATAACATGGCCCATTTTTTTTGAAAGGCAACAAGTGGATGTAACCCTAGGGGTGTTAGTGTGCAAGTGTGTTTTATTGCATACAAGAATTTTTCTTTGAATTAGGATTTTCTATTTCATTGATTTTATCTTGCCATACACATCCTAATTACTAGCAATAAAAGCGGAAACATAAAATCCTACGCTATTACAACAATTAGGGAGTGGGGGTACACATTTATACATGGGGGGTTCAACGAGAAAAATAGACAAAAAAGAAAATAGAAAAAAAAAGATAGAGGGAGAGAAAGAGGGAGCCAGTGCGCTTCTGAGAGGTCATCAGAAGTTCTGACTCAGATCCGCTGCCAGATGATCAACCTCTTGGTTAAACTGTATGAGTCAGAACTTCTGACCCTGGCACCTGCAAAACAAAAACCTGTTAGTGGGGAAATCAGAAGTTCTTACCTCCCTGCGCTGCAAGACAGAAGTTTGTTAGTGGAGAACTCAGAAGTTCTGATCTTGCTGGAAAGATAATAACTCTCAGAAGTTCTGATATTATTGACAGCAAAACAGGCTTCAGATGTGCTAACGTCAAAGTCAGCATTTGGCTTTTCCCTGTATTAATCAGAACATCTGCAATTTTGTTATTATTCCGCAAAACAGGAAACATATTTGGAACAGCTCCAGCAAATGTCAAAGTGTTTCAGATGGCAGAACCAACAAGGTCACAGGCAGGTTCTACACTGGCTCAGAACGTTCTGAGGTATGAAAATCCTCAGAACACAAACAGCAACAACATGATATTTACATTATGTTTATTTGAGCATGCACAGCTGATGATGCTTAGCAGCGTGATGAAGGTCAGCAGGTTCTTACCTGGCTGTTGGAAAAAATTGTGGATGAAAGCTAGCTTTTGGCTCTGATGGTATTCTGGACAGATTCTTTTTGAAAAGGGCAGGTGAAGGTGTATGCGTATATAGGGTCAGAAGTTTGAAAAGGGTTTTTAGTTCACACAGAAAACTGGGTATTGGATAAAGTTTGAAGGTGAGAAATTCAAAGTTATGAAACAACTGGAGATTTTGGCAGAGTTTCACAACACTATCTTGCTAAAGATTTATGTTTCTGTCTAAAGCAATTTTTTCTGTTTCTTGAACGCCCTTTTTTAGTGGACAATGACTCTCTATTTATAGGAAAAGTTCTTGTGGGTGTCTTGAACATTAAAGCGCCAATAGAGTTTGAATTGTTCTTTGACAGAAATTCCTGGGAAGTTGTGATAACAGATAGCCTTCAGCCTAGGCTGCAGCAGCAGGCGTGGATTAGAGAGAAGTGACCTCTTAAGTGGGCGGTGGCGTGTAGACCCATGCCAGAATCTGCATAAAGGCATTTTCCCAGCCACACGTGATGGGATTGCTTGGATGAATGTTCAGGAGTGGTTGGAAGCATTAATGAGCATTAAATGGTGATAAGACTTATCAACACCAATATTCTGGTAACGGAAACCAAACTTTGAATCAGCAGTTCTGTTTCAAAAAGAACAGCGTAAACCATGCTCTGGCCTTGGCTTCCTGTTGTCTTAGTAAGTTCTGGGGATTCTCCTGATTTTCTGATACGCTCCTTGGATTTGCTTCTGGACCTCCTGGGCTTAGAGATTCTGTATCAGTGTAACACCCACTCTTCTGACCTTTTCATCTTCTGATTTCAACATATTCTGAAAGAGCCTTCAGACTTCCTTGCTTCTTTTGCATTCCTTTAGCAAATTCTGGCTGAGCTTGCGTAACTGCTGAAAGAGTCATGTTCTGTCTGAGGCTTACGTATTGAACCACATTTACAACTTCTGATTGAGCTGATGTAGCTACTGAAGAGCCAACTTCTGACTGCGCTGAGCCAAGCCTGCAACTTCTGACCATTCTTATCTGGAATTGGTCCAGAAGTTCTGAAGCGTTGATTTTTTCTTAAACACTCATTTTTTAGAGAAAAATTCCAAGTACTTAGAATTTAATTTTTCTCAAGCTAAAAGCGTTGTCTTTAGAGCTTGTGTGATCATCTTGCTCTTGTAAATGGTTTGCTTGGGAAAAAATGACAGTTCTGGACTTGGATTTGTTTCAGAGGGACTTTGAAAATCCAAGATGATTCCCTGAAGACAAAGAGGGTAAATTTTGGGGTACAACAGTTGCCCCTGTTCAATCTTCTTTAACCTGAAGAGTTAGATTGGCAAGTTTGCCTTTCGCGACTCGAAGGTAAAAGGAGATTGGACACTAGAGTGCCCGGAAATTTGCACTCGCATAGTAGAGTATCAGCAATGTGATGGCGGGAATGGGCTTATAGATGCCATCTGAAGACATGACATAACCTTGTTGGGAATAGGCTTATAGATGCCATTTGGAGGCGTGAAAGAACCTTGTCGAGAATGGGCTTATAGATGCCATTTGGACGTATTAATGGCATATGAGATTCCTTAGCGAGAACTTGCGTACTTTGAGAAAGAAAGATGTTTCTTGGCTTGTTACCGGCGTTGATCTTCAGTCTCTTCATGCAGATATGCCCTGGCTAGATACAAGTATCGAATCTAAAATTAGTTGTTCACAGATGTGCCCTGGCTAGATACAGGTATCGAATCTGGAAATTTTGTCTACAGATATGCCCTGGATGGATACAGGAATCGAATCTGGAAAATGTAGTCTACAGATATGCCCTGGCTGGATACAGGAATCAAATCTGGAAAATGTAGTCTACAGATATGCCCTGGCTGGATACAGGAATCGAATCTGGAAAATGTAGTCTACAGATATGCCCTGGCTGGATACAGGAATCGAATCTGGAAAATGTAAAAGATTGGTAGAGATGACTTTCCTGGCTAGATACAGGCGTAGACCTGACCTGAGAATGAAAGATAATTTCCTGACCTATTACAGGTGTTTGATCTTCAAACTCTTCAGGTAGATATGCCCTGGCTAGATACAGGTATCGAATCTACAATTAGTTGTTCACAGATGTGCCCTGGCTAGATACAGGTATCGAATCTGGAAATGTTGTCTACAGATATGCCCTGGCCGGATGCAGGAATCGAATCTGGAAAATGTGATAGTTGATAGTAATCAACTTTGGATTGTCCTTTATCCTGAAAAGGCAAAACGTTAGTTGTATGCAATGTCATGATGTATGAGATGCATGATGTCAAAATGAGACATTGTTGTATGCACTTTATCATGTATGCAAGCAGGATGTATGGAATGTGAAGTGTTTATGAATGTATTTTCGCCTAGGAAAATAAATCCTTGACGACTGGCCGGGGAATCAAATTTTGGGCTGATGCTGAAGAGTAGAGTTCTTCGCTTCCACTAGGGATGATGGTTGCAAGAATAAACCGACAGGAGAAGATGACTCCGTTGGGGAACAAATTTTTTGGAGAGGTTACTCTGCGGGGAATTACTCTGCGGGAAGAGAATACTTCGCTGAGTTTTTGATGAGAGCTCCGCTGGGGATTTCAACGATAAACTCCGCTGGGGATAGGAAGAATTTCGCCGAGGACGGACTTTTCGTGGTAATTAGCTGAGGATAACCGAGTTATACCCTGGTGGGGAAAATAATCTTTGACCCAAGTCGGGGAGAGACGTTCGTACTCTGCAGGGGATAAGCTTCAAGACCTGTTGGGGATATAGATTCCATTTTCCTGGGGAAACTTTCAGACTGTACTGGGGTGTTGGTATTCCGCCGGGGAACACTCTTAGATTAAGACTGCCGAATGCTTGTTGAGGAATGTCTATGCTTCGCTGGGGAACGTTGAGATCTTCTAGGGATACCCAACTTCCTTAAGGCTGACAGTAGACTAACTCTGCTTGGGGGAGAATATTACCGACCTGTTAGGGGAATATTGTGCCTTTTCAGAGTTGATAGGAAACCAACTCTACTTGGGGAAAGCATTGCTGAATCTTGTCTTACTCTCTGGGGAGTTGAAGTTACTTGGTTACATTCTTCAGCCTACCTTGGTACCTTGGTGGACAGAGCAACTAGACCGCTCGGACAATTCTAAATTGCCTCTGTTTCTAATGTAATCTGTAATTAGTTCTTTGTCCCGCATGCAAATATTCATGGTTTAGCAATCAACGGAAAATGCATATATCAAAAATGAACATTGGACGTTCGTCGCAAAACAAAACATAAAAAGGAAAAACAATGGATACTTGTCTAAAAAATTGAACTTGTATTGATTTTGAAATTTGCCTGTAAACAGGCGTTTTATGTACAAGAGGCTGACGTCCTAGTAAGAGAACGCCGCCGAGCAAAATAGAGTTTATACAATTTTGTGAAAAGGTAACAAAACAGGTATGTGAAAAATAATCCCACTGGGTTCCAACTATGCTATCGCCTTTATGTCTTCGAGCGTCTCATCACTTTGCTTCTTAGTTGAAGATGAAGCTGATTGATTAAAGTCATCTGAGTCTGATAGTTGATGCCGAATTCTAGATGCAAGGTGGTCCAACGAGACATAGTATTACGCTTTATCCCTAACTTTTGCCCAGACCGCCCTTTCGGGTTTTCAGTCCACCGGGATACCCATTTTTGCCCAAGCCGCCTTTTCAGGTTTTCGACTTGCCGGGTGTACAGATTTTTCTCATTTCATCCCTTATTTTTGCCCGAACCCTTTTGGTTCGCCGGGAAGCCCTTATTTTGCCTAGGTGTGTCAACCTAGCGGGTTTTTAATTTATGCGTAGTATCTTTTTACTATGTCTGCATTGGCGGGGTGAGGAAGGTCGTCACCATCCATAGTGGTTAGAATCATAGCTCCTCCTGAGAAGATATGTTTAACCACAAATGGCCCTTCGTACGTAGGGGTCCATTTGCCCCTGGGATCACTTTGAGGAAGAATGATGCGCTTGATTACCAGGTCTCCGACTTGATACTCTTGTCGTCTGACCTTCTTGTAAAATGCCCTGATCATCCGTTTTTGGTACGTCTGACCACGACAAATAGCAGTGAGTCTCTTTTCGTCAATTAGGTTTAACTGATCAAGCCGAGTCTAGATCCATTCATCTTCACTCAAGTCTGCATCTTTCATTATCCGGAAAGAGGGTATCTGGACTTCGATAGGCAAGACTGCCTCCATGCCATAGACCAAGGAAAAGAGTGTTGCCCCGGTTGACGTCCTTGCTGAGGTGCGGTAACCATGAAGAGCAAACGGTAACATTTCGTGCCAATCTTTATAGGTCACTGTCATCTTCTGCACAATCTTCTTGATATTCTTATTTGCTGCTTCTACAGCCCCGTTCATCTTCGTCCGGTAGGGAGAAGAGTTGTGGTGCAGTATCTTGAATTGCTCGCAGAGCTCAGTGATCATCTTGTTGTTAAGATTGGTACCATTGTCCGTAATGATCCTCTCAGGTACACCGTATCGACAGATCAGGTTGTGCCGAATGAATCGTGCCACGACACTCTTGGTTACAGTGGCGTAGGAAGCTGCTTCAACCCACTTTGTGAAGTAATCAATCGCTACCAAGATGAAGCGATGCCTGTTGGATGCCGTTGGTCGGATCTCGCCGATCATATCAATGCCCCACATTGCAAAAGGTCAACGTGCTGTCAGGACGTTCAGAGGCACCTGAGGGATATGCACCTTATCAGCATAAATCTGGCATTTATGACAAGTTCGAGAATGTTGGTAACAATCGGCTTCCATTGTGGACCATAAATATCCTGCCCGAAGGATCTTCTTTGCCATGGTATGTCCACTGGAATATGTTCCGAAGGTACCTTCATGTAGCTTTGCCATGATCTTTTCTGCCTCAGTCTTATCCACACAACGTAGTAAAGTTGAATCATGATTTCATTTGTAGAGAATGCCATTAATGAGGAAGAACTTTGCCGCAAACCTTCTCAGAAACTTCTTGTCATTAACAGATGCGCCCTCGGGGTATTCTTGAGCTTCCAAGTACCTCTTTACTTCATGATACCAGGGTTTTTCTGTTACCTCTTCAGCGTCGAGATCGCAGCAGTATGCAGGTTCGTCCAATTTCCAAATAATGATCCGGGGAGCCTCATTGTCCCATTTGACTTTGAACATAGAAGACATCGTAGCCAACGCGTCCGCTAACTGATTCTCCTCTCTTGGGAAGTGTTCAAAAGTTATTTCTTCGAAGTGGGGAAGCAATGTTAGCACATACTTCTTGTAAGGAATAAAATTCGGGTGTTTCGTATCCCACTCGCCTTTGATCTGATTGATTACGAGAGCGGAATCTCCGAAGACACTAAGAAACTTGATCCTTAAGTTAATTGCAGCTTGAAGACCCATGATACATGCTTCATACTCCGCCATGTTGTTAGTGCAGTTGAAACATAACCGAGCGGTGAGTGGAGTATGAGTGCCTTTAGGGGATATGATCACAGCGCCAATACCATTACCCAAAGCGTTCGAGGCTCCGTCAAAATGCATAGACCATCGGGATCCTTCTTCAGGTCCTTCATCCGGTCCAGGTACTTCACAATCAGTTACCACCATGATATCCTCGTCTAGAAATTCAAAGTTCAACGACTGGTAATCATCCACAGGCTGGTGTGCCAAATGGTCTGCCAATACACTTCCTTTGATTGCTTTCTGAGTTGTGTATTGGATGTCATATTCCGTCAAGATCATTTCCCACCTTGCTATTCTTCCGGACAGAGCAGGCTTTTCGAATATGTACTTGATTGGATCCATTTTTGAAATCAACAGAGTAGTGTGAGTCAACATATACTGTCTCAGCCGGCAAGCAGCCCATACCAGAGCGCAACAAGTTTTCTCGAGCAGTGAGTACCGAGTCTCACAGTCGGTAAACTTTTTGCTCAGGTAATAAATAGCGTGCTCTTTTCGGCCAGACTCGTCATGCTGCCCCAACACACACCCCATTGAGTTGTCAAGTACTGTCAAGTATAGTATTAGAGGTCTCCCTTCAACCGGCGGCATAAGAATGGGTGGTTCTTGGAGATACTCTTTGATCTTTTCGAAAGCGGCCTGACATTCATCATTCCAACGTACTACTTGATCTTTCTTCAGCAGTTTGAAGATTGGTTCACAGGTAGCAGTTAGATGTGAGATGAATCGGGCAATGTAGTTCAACCGTCCTAGAAAACCTCTGACTTCTTTCTCTGTCTTGGGAGCTGGCATGTCTTGTATGGCTTTAACCTTAGCAGGGTCCACTTGAATACCTTTGTCGCTTACAATGAAACCTAGTAGTTTTCCAGATCTCACCCTAAAGGTGCATTTGTTTGGGTTCAACCTTAGCTTGTACAACTTCAGATGGTCAAACAGCTTCCGTAGATGATCAAGGTGTTCCTCCTCAGTTTGGGACCTTGCAATCATATCATCGACATACACTTCTATCTTGTGATGGATCATGTCATGAAATAAAGCGACCGTGGCACGCTGATAAGTTTCCCCATCATTTTTCAATCCAAATGGGATGACCTTGTAGCAAAAGGTGCCCCACTGAGTAACGAAAGTGGTCTTCTCCATGTCTTCAGGAGCCATCTTAATCTGATTATAACCAGAGAAGCCGTCCATGAAGGAGAAAACTTTATGCTGAGCGGTATTATCAACCAGAACATCGATGTGAGGTAGAGGGAAATCATCCTTAGGGCTGGCCCTGTTCAAATCCCTGTAATCAACACACATTCGAACCTTACCATCTTTCTTCGGTACCGGAACCACATTGGAAATCCACTGAGGGTAAGAAGTCACTGCTAGAAACCCGGCATCAAATTATTTCATAACCTCAGCTTTGATTTTCTCGGACATTTTTGGACGCATACGGCGGACCTTCTGTTTTACCGGAGGGCAGTCTTCCTTGGTAGGCAGGTGATGAACCCCAATGTCAGCATCCAAACCAGGAATGTCTTCGTAAGACCAAGCAAAGATTTCCATGTAGTCATGCAGCGTCTGAATCAACCGTTGTTTCACATTGAGCTCTACATTGGCACCAATCTTGACTTCCTTTTTGTCTGTCTCAGTACCCAGATTTACCGTTTCCACTGGCTCTTCATGTGGCTGAATGGCCCTATCTTCCTGGAGTAGCAGTCTTGCAAGTTCACCAGGCACTTCGCAATCATCTTCACCTTCGTCTTCGGCCAAGTTGATCGGATTTTTGAAGTCATAACTGCCAGTAGCAGAGGCGTTACCAGTGAGATCCAGAGTGGATTGGAACCTGTATAAGTGAGTGTGTGTAAATATAGATGTTTTGCAATATATGATAAAGAAAGAAAAGGAGCACAAGATTTGAAATGCAACAAACGTCCAATGTTTTGATTAATGATATATGAAAATGACATACAAAAGCCCTCACAAATGGAGCCCTGGTGCCCCGGGTAGGACACCGAGCCATAAAAGTTTCAACATATTGTTTGTTACAAATTGAAAACAAAAAAGTTTATTACTGAGTGACAAAAGTAATAGGTGTGAAGTCTTTGGCAGTCCAGTTGCTCGGTCCACTGTCGGTTGTTGGGTAGATCCAGCTGTCAAATTCTGATTCCTCCGTGTCGTCCTCAATAGCATTCACTCCTGGATTGGTGATGAACACAGGAGGTCTTCCGATTCTTGCTTTATGAACAGCCTTCTGAGCCTCTGCAGTGAAACCCAGCCCGAACTTGTCAGTCTTCGGAGTAAAGTTAGGAAGTCGGCCCCAATTTGCACACTCACCCTTCTCAATCACAGCCCGGGCATTCTTTAAGGAAGCCATCTTCAAAGGAGGGTCTTCAATCACAGTTTCAGCTGACGCCAATGTCTGAGGCACCTCTTCAAAGTGATGAAAGGGGGTTTCAATGAACTCCCCATGCATTTCTATGTATCGGAACGAGTTTAAGTGGCTGACCATATACTCTTCTTCCCCTTGAACTGTAACAATCTTTCCTCCAACCGGGTACTTAAGCTTTTGATGTAGTGTGGAGATCACAGCACCAGCCTTGTGGATCCACGGACGGCCCAGCAAACAAGAGTAGGATGGACGGATGTCCATCACATAGAAAGTTGAATCAAAGACTTGGGAACCAACCCTGATTGGAACGTCAACCTCGCCATGTACCATCCTTTTCGAACCGTCGAAGGCTCGGACAATAATGTTACTAGGCTTGAGCTCCAAACCCTCACAATCTAGCCTTTCTAAGGCTTTCTTGGGCAATACATTCAATGAAGAACCGGTGTCTACCAACACATGGGCAAGAGTAGTGCCCCTGTATTTAATAGAGACATGCAGGGCATCATTGTGGTTCTTTCCTTTTACAGTTAGATCGGCGTCAGAAAAACCCAGCCCGTTATCAGCAGTCAAGTTGGCCACACAATCAGTAAATTGATCAGCGGATGTTTCTTGCGGCACATGAGCCGTCTTCAGGAAGGAGATCAGGGCCTTTGCATAGGCCTCTGAACACAATAGTAGTGATAGCATAGAAATTTTTGATGGGGTGTGCCCCAATTGCTCAACAACATTGAAATCACTTTTCTTGATAATCTTGAGAATTTCCTCCATCTCTTGCTGGGAGGCTTCAACAGCGGTTGTCTTCGGCGCCTCCGTTAGGGCAGGCAAATCAGCAGCAACCCCTTGGCCCCGAGAATTAGAGGACTCGGCGGCAGGGGTAGAAACAGGAACTTGATTTGAAAGGGAAACATGCACACTTGCGGGTGTGATGATAAGAGGTTTCTGAACAACCGGTGGCGAAATATCTGGTGAAAACAGCTTACCACTGCGAGTAATCTTGGCAGGCCCGGTGATGTTGCTAATACCGGTACTTGTATCAAACTTTTGCTTCACCCCAAGTACATAAACATCTGCCCCATAGTGCCATGGGATAACTTTGTCGGATGTATAGGGGAGGGGCCCCGGAACTGTAATGATAAGGGGAGCCAACTTCTGAGTGGACATAATTTTGACAGGCTTCTTTGAAGGAGCCTTGGGAGGTTTGTTGAAAATAGTGATGATAGAAACTTCTTCGGCAGGGACAGCAGGAACGACGATTTTCTCGAATAAGATTTCTTTGTTATCCATCAGGCTTTGGATACCTGATTTTAGCAAAGGACAACCAAAAGGGGAAACAGCACATAGAAGGCAATCTTCATCATATCTCGGAAATAAACCGGCTAGCAACAGATTCCTTTTAACAGTCGATAACGGAGTAATAATCTCTTCCACGGAGGCCACATATCGGTCTTCTTCCACAGCGTTCACTCCATGCTGGGGCATGGGAGCAGTCACAACATTGGGCCTTTCAGACGCCTCAAACTGTATCTCTTTAGCATCAATAAGGTCTTGAACCTTATTCCTTAGAGCCCAGCAATCGTCCGTAGTGTGCCCGGGGCTATCAGAGTGATAAGCGCAACGGTCATTGGGGTTGTATTTTGGAGAAGCTGTATTCACCACTTTTGGGGCTTCCTTGACAGTTACCAGGTTGGTTGACAGTAGTTGCGGCAAAATCTGAGACAGGGTCATACTAAGCCGAGTGTACTGCCTTTTGGGCCTCTCACCCCTTTGTTGATTATACTGCTGAGGAGCAGTGACAGGCTTTGAAATTACCAATGCATTGATGGCTTGACGGCATTCCAGCTTAACTGGTCTTCTAGGACCATAAACAGCACTAGCTTCCTTCTTGAAAGGCTTCTTTTCAATACTCGCAACGGCACCTTTCTATATTTTTCCTGACTTGATACCAGCTTCTATCCTATCACTAGTCAAGATCAAATCTGTAAACCCAGCAGAAGAATTACCAATCAGATGATTAAAGAATGGACCGGACAAGGTCCCTAAGAACATGTCAACAAGTTCACGGTCAGTCAAAGGTGGCTGCACCCTGCCAGCCAGATCTCTCCACTTTTGTGCATACTCCTTGAATCCTTCGCCCGTTCCTAGTGACATACCCTGAAGTTGGGTACGCGTAGGAGCGAGGTCAGAATTGTACTGATATTGTTTATAAAATGCGGTGGTCAAGTCTTCCCAGTTTCGGATACTGGCTCCATCCAGCTGATAGAACCACTCGAGTTGAGCCCCAGAAAGGCTATCCTGAAAGAAATGGATCCAAAGGTTCTTGTCTACAGTGTAAGGTTGGATCTTCCTTACATATGATCTGAGATGCATCTTCGGGCAGGATAACCCGTCATACCTTACAAAAACTGGCACTTTGAACTTTGGGGGAATCACAATTCCAGCAACTAATCCCAAGTCTTCGAAATCTAAGCCGAGAACTCTCTGCAGCTCCATAGCTGCCAACCTATCTTCCAAGCCTTTGTACTTATCATCAGCGGGCGGGTATTGTTGATCAGAGTAGTCTTCGTCCTCTTCAGCCTCCTCTTCCTCAACCTCAGATTCGGAAGGTACTGCAGCCGCATTCCCTTTACTGGTTCCCTCTTCAGAAGTAGGGGGAAATTCAAGCACTCTTCTGGCTTCACCCTCGAACCTTCTCCCTAGGGTAGCCACCCCGATTCTCTTCTTCTTCTTTTTCACTTGGTCTTTGTTCCCCAGCAGGGCTTTCAGATCTTCCTGACCCTTAGCCAAGGTCATCAGAAGTTGTTAAAACTGTGCGTTTTGAGACTGCAAGTCCTTGACCGTTTGCTCGAGATCCATCTTACTGAAATAAACAGTAGAAAGATAAGGAAACCTGGTGTGGAGACCTGCTTATGCACATGATGAATGGTATCCTTATGTATGCAATGCATTCAAGGATTTAGAACATTCAAAATTGTTGCAAACAAAAAAGAACGCACGTCATATTAATAAGAAGAAATTTGTCAGTACATAGATGCCCCATGGGCCAAATATTACAAAAACTTCTCAAGGTAAAAAGACATTGCGCATCCTCTTTGGTGCAATGTAGGTGTTGAGGGTCTCTTCCTCATGGAGTCGGAGGGTGAGCTCTAGAACCTTCTTCTCGCTGGCGTAGAAGCTGGCTTCAAAAGTGTTATGTTCCTCCTTAAGTTGGATCCAACTCTTCTGCATCTCCTCCCACGATGTAGGCATGTCAGGATATAGGATGGTGTAGGGAACCTCTCCTTCCTTGACGGGCTCTTTAATCATAGGGAGAACATGAGGATAAGGCATCATTAGACTCTGGGCTCGGGCTCGTACCCACTTGAGGTAAGGCTCAAGAGGGATGGAGTTCTTGTGCCCCAGTGTCTTGCTGTCAACTTTGTTAGGCATCCTCCAAGCTCTGATGAATCTTTGGCGAAGTCCTTGTGCATCGTTGTCGAAGTCAAAAACTAGGTCAGGAATTAACATGTCGTGAGGGCCATCTCTTCGGGCATATCCAAATTGCCTCAGGGCTAGACAAGGGTTGTAGGTAATGCCTCCCCTAATGCCAAGTAATGGAACATTAGGGAACTCTCCACAATGATCGACGATGATGACATTTTCTCTGGACCGAGAACACCAATGTACATCAGAGTGAGTGAGAGTCATCAACCGCTGTGACCACCTTAAGCCTTGGTCATTCTTCAGGACAGATTGTGGAAGGTGCGAAATAAACCACCTTGCAAGGAGAGGAGTACAGCACATGAAAACACCCCTCTTTCTCATTGTTCGAGTGTAAAATGAGTGAAGAATGTCCCCAAGCAATGTTGGTATTGGATTCCTGGATAAGAAGATCTTGACGGCATTGACATCTACAAGCTGGTCAGGATTTGGGAACAGGACCAACCCATAAATGAGGAGTGCCACAATTTCTTCAAAGGCTTGTAGATCCAATGAATTCCAACACTCTTGTGCCTTCTCAAACAAGAATTTTGCCAAGAAGCCTTGGACACCACTTCTAGTTTCCCAATGCCCCTTGATGTCAGATGGCTGTAGATGTATTGCCCGAGCAACATCTTCAGGCTTTGCTTCCTTTTCCGTACCGTTGAAAGGTAGTTGATTAAGGATAGGAATTCTCAGGAGTTGAGAAAATTCTTCCAAAGTGGGTACCAACTGGTAGTCAGGGAAAGTGAAACAGTGGTGAAGGGGGTCAAAGAACTGGAACAACATCTTCATCATATCCTCTTCAATGTTAGTGTTGACTAAGTTGAGCAGTCTACCATGTCTCTCACTGAAGGGAGAGCTTTCCGGAATTCTTGATGTGAGCTCCTTGAGTTGAGGAGGGATTCTCACAAGGTTGACTTGGATGGTTTTTCTTCGAAGAATCTCCATGACCTACAAAACAAGAACAAAGATGAAGATCTAAATCCTTGAAATGGTTAGTGAATGCATATGATGCTTTATGATGTTCATGATGCATGCACAAACATATGTACAAGCAATTCACACAAAACCCTAGTTTCAGGCTTGCATGGGGTTTCATAGGTAAGTACCCTGTTGAGTGTAGTTGGCTTAAAAAACCTGTCCTATAAATAGTAACCGGGATCTGAGGAGCTCAATATCACTGGATTGTTTTCATTGTTCATTGTTTTGGTTTAGCCATTTAACTAGTGACCAAAATATTCCAAGAAAACAAACCTCAATGAGTGTAGTATCGAGTATCTACCAACTTCGGACTGCACCAAAGCCGGTCATCTCACTACCCCTAATGAAAGGCCAAGATGGTCAAGTAAGGTTCTAGGTCATTAGTGCTTAGTGACATCACTCAGCGGCCCCGTACTCTCCTTGATTGAACTCAAGGGTTACCGGTACTCACAAATATGTCGCACTAATATAGATATTGCTTCAACCGTGTCGGTATACCCCGCACAGTTTCCACAATGTATTGCTATCTATGAATGTTTCCCCAAATCTGGGTGTAGGATTTTAAGCCCAAACAAGAGAACCAAGATATAAAGCAATCAAAGAAAACAATTAGTCATGCAAGAGGGTGATCTAAGCCCTAAGGTTACTCCACTTTCAAAATTATAATTATCCCCAGCAGAGACGCCAGTTCTGTGATACGGTGGGAGAACTGACTTGAGGTTTTGCGTTTGTTTTCGCAAATGTTTCGGTTGAGCAAGAGTCGCCACCGACTTTTTATTTTATCCTAAGGAAAGGTTAAAAAGCACAGCAAAAACCTTTGAGATGTTTTCTTGGGTTCGGGGAGTAGATTATAGAAAGGGAAGGTATTAGCACCCTTTCTATCCATGGTTATCCATGGGCTCTTAGTTACTTGCTTAGATCAACTTGCCTTGATTTTCAATTGTTTGAAATGGTGCTTTATGTGTGTGTTTGAAAGTGTTTTGAAAAGAGGCCAATGTGGTGGCAACCTTTGTAATGATCCATGTTGGGATGTATACAAAGGTGTATGTCTTTTGAAAAGTTTTTCCATGTTTTTGAAAGTTTTTTTGAGAGTGTGTTTTGAAAAATGGCAAGTGTTTTTGCAAGTTTGATCAAGTAACTAAGAGTGGTCTACTCCTAAATTTACTCAAAGATTTTTCTATGTTCTTACCCCTTTTAACAATTTTGTTCCACCATTGTATTCGGTGGACAATCTTGTGTTAGGATGTGAACGGGACGGGCGCGGGTCATCGTATAGACCATGATAGCAACGTTGAAAAGCATCTTAGTTTTCTTTTGAGGGACTGAGATCATTTTTGTAAGGTAACTTTCGAAAGCGTCATCGAGGGACTATGATCTTTTGATTTTGTTTGTTTTACCAAGATACTTTGCATGCGTAACATGGCCCATTTTTTTTGAAAGGCAACAAGTGGATGTAACCCTAGGGGTGTTAGTGTGCAAGTGTGTTTTATTGCATACAAGAATTTTTCTTTGAATTAGGATTTTCTATTCCATTGATTTTATCTTGCCATACACATCCTAATTACTAGCAATAAAAGCGGAAACATAAAATCCTACGCTATTACAACAATTAGGGAGTGGGGGTACACATTTATACATGGGGGGTTCAACGAGAAAAATAGACAAAAAAGAAAATAGCAAAAAAAAGATAGAGGGAGAGAAAGAGGGAGCCAGCGCGCTGCTGAGAGGTCATCAGAAGTTCTGACTCAGATCCGCTGCCAGATGATCAACCTCTTGGGTAAACTGTATGAGTCAGAACTTCTGACCCTGGCACCTGCAAAACAGAAACCTGTTAGTGGGGAAATCAGAAGTTCTGACCCCCCTGCGCTGCAAGACAGAAGTTTGTTAGTGGAGAACTCAGAAGTTCTGATCCTGCTGGAAAGATAATAACTCTCAGAAGTTCTGATATTATTGACAGCAAAACAGGCTTCAGATGTGCTAACGTCAAAGTCAGCATTTGGCTTTTCCCTGTATTAATGATAACATCTGCAATTTTGTTGATATTCCGCAAAACAGGAAACATATTTGGAACAGCTCCAGCAAATGTCAAATTGTTTCAGATGGCAGAACAAACAAGGTCAAAGGCAGGTTCTACACTGGCTCAGAACATTCTGAGGTATGAAAATCCTCAGAACACAAACAGCAACAACATGATATTTACATTATGTTTATTTGAGCATGCACAGCTGATGATGCTTAGCAGCGTGATGAAGGTCAGCAGGTGCTTACCTGGCTGTTGGAAAAAATTATGGATGAAAGCTAGCTTTTGGCTCTGATGGTATTCTGGACAGATTCTTTTTGAAAAGGGCAGGTGAAGGTGTATGCGTATATAGGGTCAGAAGTTTGAAAAGGGTTTTTAGTTCACACAGAAAACTGGGTATTGGATAAAGTTTGAAGTTGAGAAATTCAAAGTTATGAAACAACTGGAGATTTTGGTAGAGTTTCACAACACTATCTTGCTAAAGATTTCTGTTTCTCTCTTAGCAATTTTTTCTGTTTCTTGAACGCCCTTTTTTAGTGGACAATGACTCTCTATTTATAGGAAAAGTTCTTGTGGGTGTCTTGAACATTAAAGCGCCAATAGAGTTTGAATTGTTCTTTGACAGAAATTCCTGGGAAGTTGTGATAACAGATAGCCTTCAGCCTAGGCTGCAGCAGCAGGCGTGGATTGGAGAGAAGTGACCTCTTAAGTGGGCGGTGGCGTGTAGACCCATGCCAGAATCTACATAAAGGCGTTTTCCCAGCCACACGTGAAGGGATTGCTTGGATGAATGTTCAGGAGCGGTTGGAAGCATTAATGAGCATTAAATGGTGATAAGACTTATCAACATCAATATTCTGGTAACGGAAACCAAACTTTGAATCAGCAGTTCTGTTTCAAAAAGAACAGCGTAAACCATGCTCTGGCCTTGGCTTCCTGTTGTCTTAGTAAGTTCTGGGGATTCTCCTGATTTTCTGATACGCTCCTTGGATTTGCTTCTGGACCTCCTGGGCTTAGAGATTCTGTATCAGTGTAACACTGACTCTTCTGACCTTTTCATCTTCTGATTTCAGCATATTCTAAAAGAGCCTTCAGACTTCCTTGCTTCTTTTGCATTCCTTTAGCAAATTTTGGCTGAGCTTGCGTAACTGCTGAAAGAGTCATGTTCTGTCTGAGGCTTACGTATTGAACCACGTTTACAACTTCTGATTGAGCTGCTGAAGAACCAACTTCTGACTGCGCTGAGCCAAGCCTGCAACTTCTGACCGTTCTTATCTGGAATTGGTCCAGAAGTTCTGAAGCGCTGATTTTTTCTTAAACACTCATTTTTTAGAGAAAAATTCCAAGTACTTAGAATTTAATTTTTCTCAAGCTAAAAGCGTTGTCTTTAGAGCTTGTGTGATCATCTTGCTCTTGTAAATGGTTTGCTTGGGAAAAAATGACAGTTCTGGACTTGGATTTGTTTCAGAGGGACTTTGAAAATCCAAGATGATTCCCTGAAGACAGAGAGGGCAAATTTTGGGGTACAACAATGGAACAGGTATTTTGACCGTCTTCTAGGTCCAACGTTTCCAATCCTTGTGAAGGAATTTTGGATTCATGCTTCATCCTCAAACCATCAACTCACTTCGTATGTAATGGGGAAGAAGATAGTCATAACTGAAGACCTTATTGCAAGATTGATAGGTTACAGTGGTGGTGGCGTAAGGTGTATAGATATGGCTGAAAGATGTGTTGATGTGGCTTCTATTGCAAGGGAAATTTTCACGCTGGGTCTTCCCTCCAGCAAGATAAGGGATCTGAAGAACCATCACAGAATATGGGCTAAGATAATTATATGATGCATAAACCACAGGAAGCCAACCAGCTCTCCTGACTACATAAACATTGATCAGCAGTTTCTGATCTACTTCATCTCCCAGAAGACTAAGGTGAATCTAGCTCACTTACTATTCAATCATCTGAGGACCAGTGTTAAGGAGACTAGAGAAGATGAGCGCACCAAAAGGGACTGGATACCCCTTGGAAGGCTCATATCAGATATTCTAACAGAGAATAGGCTGATAGAGCATCTAACAGAAGCACAAGAAATCAGCTCTCTAGAGGCAACTGCTGGGAAGCCTTTGAATGCGAAGAATCTGAAAAAGATGAAAATTATTGAGAACATCAGAAAGGAACCAAATGTTACATCCTTTGCAACCATTACTTCCAGAAGAATCCTTCTGGATGATTTCCCTATGTTCTCAAAAATTGATTCCAAGCTTGAGATTATCGTCAGATATTTGGATGCATGCAAGGCAGATGGCACTGCACCAGGGTTAAACATTCGGGACTTGCAACAGGTGGCTCCAGAAGTTGTGTTGAAGAAGAACAAGAAAAGGAAGGCAGCAGCAGAAGGATCATCCGAGAGGACTCCCAAAGCTGCTAAAAAGAAAGGTAATCCTTCTTCTGTAACTGTTTTAGAATCAATTACTTTATCAACATCTGGACCCTTACCTACCCATTCAGAAATTCCTACCCCACAAACGTTTGATGATTTTGACATAGGGTTTGACCCCTCTGAAACTGTAAGTCTTAGAGAAACTCACTCCCTACGTATCAATCCAAATATCGAAACAACTCAACCAGAACTTGCAAAAGTTCTGTCAGATATTGAAACTTTTGACCAAAATATTTCTGCTCCCATACCAGAAAATCCAAACTCTGAAACCACTTCAGAAGCACCACAACCAGATATTCCCCTCTCTCCACAACTAGAAATACCACTACCTCCATCTCCTCAACCAGAAATTCATCCACCTTCTCCACAACATGAACAATCACAACCAGAAGTTCAAACTTCTGAGGTCCAACCTTCTGAATCCTGTGAACCAGAACCTCATAAAGTTCAATCCAACCAATCTGAAGATTCTGATACCATTCCCATTCCTGGAATCACTGAACCTCTGGCCATCCGTATGCCCCTGACAATTCTGGATATTCCCCAAATTCCCTCTTCACTAGAATCAAAT
This sequence comes from Vicia faba, assembly GCA_948472305.1. Classification (NCBI taxonomy): domain Eukaryota; kingdom Viridiplantae; phylum Streptophyta; class Magnoliopsida; order Fabales; family Fabaceae; genus Vicia; species Vicia faba. The sequence goes on from OX451739.1 coordinate 1,191,340,005, forward strand.
CCACCAAATTCCCCAACAAGTCAAATAATTATACCAGACTCTCCCACTCCCTCACCAAAGAACAATCCAGATGACAACGCCAAAATTGTCATTGATCTAACTTTTTTTGAATGTCTTGCTGCCATAACTCACAAAACGGCCATTCCAAAACCAAAACCATATGAACCCTCACCAGATGTTGGTACTAGTTTATTGATGTTTGAAACAAAACTGCAGAAATGGATAACCTCCCTGAAGCAAGCTAGTCTTGAGATGATTAATCCTGCTACTTCAGATTATCTTTGGACAAGTTTCAGAAAATGGATAAGTTCTAAAACTCATAAGATGCAACAACAGAGCTACGGACAAGTTCAACAGAATTTCAGTAATCTACTAAAGGTAATTGAAGATCAAGTTCTGAGCCAACTGATCAAGGAAGAAGTTCTCCCTCTGGACAATGCTCCCTGGTCAGAACATCGTCCATCATACAAAGTTCAACCAGAGTCAGAAGGTCTCATTCTGACTGTTGCTTCAGATAAGATGATTCCTGCAGAGGAATTTGTTCAAAAAGATCACGTTGCAGAATGCTCTGAGAAGCATCCAGTTACTGAAGATTCTCCAGGTTCCTCTTCTGATAAGAAAACTATGGAAGAACTGAAGAGAGCGGATATTGTTATTCAGGAAAGGTTGGATAAACGGGATGATTCAATCAAGGGAATCAAGATCATGTTAAGCAAACAAGAGGAAACCAACAACCAGATCAAGGGCTTGTTGGAAGCTTTGTTCACGCGCCTTCCTCCTCCATCTTAGATTTTCCTTTGTTTTTAAAATCTGTTTAGTTGTAATATTTGTTCTACATTGGTGTTGTTCTGAACTTTTTATCATTGCTTCTTATGTTTAATATAAATCCTTTTTAGCTCTGATTATGTGTTCTTTTTGATAGCTGACAAAAAGGGGGAGAAATAATAAGATATTTTCAATAACGGATTACTGAGACATAAGTCTCAAACATTCTGATCTACTTAACCTCTTTCTTCTGAAAAGCTTGAATAGATACAAAACTCTGATGAAAGACGTAGTCAACTTTTGATTCTCAAGGACTCAAATAATTTAAGGGAAGTAATCAACTCAGGGGGAGTTTTTCTTCTCAAATTCTATGCTTTTTATTCTTTATTTTTAATTGAAAAATATGGTTTTTGTCATCATCAAAAAGGGGGAGATTGTTAGAACATAGTTTTATTCTACAACCCTTGATTAGAGTTTTAATGATAACAAAATACAAAGAATAATTAAATTCAAAGATATATACAAAGAACAAATATTCTCCTTAAAATTATGTTTTGTATATGCAGAAGTTCTGATAGAATCAGCATCAGAAGATCAACAATATGTGCTACACACTGAAGCTACCAGATTATATGCTGAAGTTTGATGACCAGAATCCGCGCCTAAACAAGTACACTCTGACTCTGATCAAAGACATCTTTACCAAGTCATCAACACTCTGAAGCGTTATAAGAAGTTAAAGCAAAGAAGACTCTGAAGCATTATTATTTATTCTAAACAGAATTAAATGCTAACGGCTTTCTTTGGACAAGATCTTCTTCAAAAGGAAAGTGTGTTATTATCATTAAACTTTCTTTATGGACAACGTTCTTGCCTTGCCTATATAAACAAGTCTGCTTGCCAAGAAGAACGTACGTACGCATACAACAATTTGCCAAGCTTTCCAAACCACGCATATCTAAGCTCTAGCAAATTTATTTTATTCCAAGCTTAATCTGTGTAATTTATCACAGTTGTGATAAACTATTTTGTTAGAAAACATCAACACACTTTGTTTAATTTTATTGTAAAAAATAAGTTCCTTGAGATTAACCGGATTGTGGTTGTATTCAAGAAGACTTTAACAGCTGTTAAAGTAGTTGTTGTAATCCTTTGAGAATAATGGATTAAGACCTCGTTGGAGAGAGGCGAAATCACCTAGACGGGTGGACTGGAGTAGTTTGAGATCAAACGAACCAGGATAAAAATACTGTCATTAAGCTGTTTTTTATTTGATCCAAGTTTTTCAATTCAACCCCCCCCCCCCCCTTCTTGTGTTTTTCACATCTTCATAACATGCCATCAAGTATCAACAAAGGACAAGGTTTAAAATCAACAATAAAAGGCATCAAGGCATGTCATGACATATGACCAAAGATTCAATCCAAAGATAGTGCAAAGCATGAGGAAGTATCAAAGAAACATGATCATAAATTAGGTCAACAGGAAAACATCAACAAATTGATTCATCAAAGGAATGAAAAAGATTGATAAAATCAAGCATGATGAATATTTAATTCAATTGTCAAGAAGTCTCATCAAACAAGTTGGACAAAATATCAAAGCATATCATGGTATGTAGCCATCAAGAATTGATCAAAATATGGCATAAAATAGATTCAAATATCATATCAAAATAAAATGAAAATTAAATCTAAAAAATATCACACACAAGAAAAGAAATCCTAAAATATCCTAAAAATATTTTTGACATTTTTTAATATCAAGAGAAAAATTAAATTCTAAGAAAAATAAAAATTAAATGTAAAAAGGAATAAAATTGGTCAAGAGGATGTAAACTTGAAAAACATATAACAAACAATCATGTTATATTCAAGACTGGGCTAAAAAGAGAGGGGTGTGGAAAGGAAACTAAGCGCAGGCCCAAACCAACTTATCACCATATTTTTCTTATTTTATTGTAGGAAAAATTACCTCTAGGATCCTTTAAGTTATTTAATTGTAACAAGTCAGTCCTTTATGTTTTTTTCCGCTACATGTCGGTCCTTTATGTTAATTAACACCTGCACCTTTGGACCTTTTCCCAAACTCATTTCCAAAAATGTTGAAGTGGCACTAATTATACTGATATGTCAATGAACATAGCTGAGAGGCCACCATTGAATCATATGATAAAATTTTCAGAATTCTTTAGTACATAAAAGTATTTTTAAACTAATTTAAATTCATGCAAAATTAAGAAATTAAATAAAATGAGTAAAACAGAAAATAAATTCTTATACCATTAAACGATGTGTAAAATGAGAATAAATATTTTTAGGAATTTTTTCAAAATTTTTTGACCAAAAATGGATTTAATATGAATTTTAGAAGTTAAAAATGAATTAAAATAAAACTATAGAACAAAGTAAATCATAAAAAAGCTCAACAGTGCAGGCGTTAGCTAACATAAAGGACCCACATGTAGCGAAAAAAACATAAATGACTGACTTGTTACAATTAAATAACTTAAAGGAACTTGGGGGTAATTTTACCTTTTTTAAATTCAGCATGTGGTGCATAACCAAACCCTAACAAACCTTATTCTCAAGGGACCGCACCACCGCGTCGGAGGTGGCGACGGTGGTGGAAACTTTTAGAAATCAAAACAAACACTACATTCTGACTCGAAATCATTCATTAAACACAAATTTGCAATTATGTTTCACCAAATACTTCTCTAACTCATGAATCGTAACAAAACTCACTGAAACCCTCAACATATCAAATCAAAATTACATCACACAATTTACACATCAATGCCTATTTTCATAGGACTTCAGCTCATGTTATCCCAAGCTTGATCTTAGCAACAAAAATGAAAGGAAATGATGCGTAAAAGTGTAGATCCAAGAGTTTCCAGTGATACCTTATGGAGTGAGTCCGTTGCTCCTTTAAGAACGAAATGAGATCAAGAAACAATGTAGAAAGCTTCACATATACTTGAGGATTATAGATCAAAGCATGTTTCACCTTGAATTTGACCGTAAATCTTCAACAAATTTTGAATAGATGTTGAAGAAGATGAAGCTAGATCAAACAATATGATGAATCCACATGAAGGGAAATGCATTCAGAAGCTTGGAAACATAGTAGAGATGAAGATTGATGCAAGATATTATACGAAACTTGAGAGAAATAAAGAATTCAGTTCTTAAGAATTTGAGAGAATGAAAACTTTCATATTTGAAAATACTTGGTGAATGAAGCTCTTTGGAATAAAAATCCTTATATGGTGAGGTTTTGTTAGGTTTAAAAATGAAGCTTAGCTTGAACCATGGTTAAAAGTTTGTTATTCATGGTTTGGAAGTTCGTTTTTAAGAGAAAAAAGATTACAATGGCATTGTTGAATCAAGACTTTGATTAGAGATTTTACATTGGTTTAAGGATGAGTTAAGGGTTGGTTAAGTTTGTTTTTGCTGATCATGATGAGTTGTCAAGGTTGTACAATTCATGGGCAAGTTTGTACACACTTCACCTTTTCTTATTTTGGAAATTTAGCATGCTTTCACTCATGTGAATGAAAAGTGTGTTTAGGCAATTAGGGAAAGGTTGGTGAGTAGAGAATGCGTGGGCCAGGTTCAGTACAAGCACAAGGAAACAAATCAAATAATTGACCAATTTTGGCAATATTGAATCATTGATAACACATACTGGTGAGGGTGACTTTGTAAAGGTTTTTTCTCTTCGGATAATGGTTCAAAGGATGCAAACTTGGTATCAATCGAGAGAGGTCATGTTTAATACGGTGGGAGAACTGACTTTTTTGGTTTTATCCAAATGAGCGGATAGCAAGAGTCGCCACCAACTTTTCTTTTATCCAATATTTAAGAAAGTTGAAAATAACAAGAAAGACCTTTGATAGATTTTGAATTCGGGGGGTAGATTATGAAAAGGGAAGGTGTTAGCACCCTTTTCATCCTAGTTATCTACGGGCTCTTAATTGCTTAGCTCACCTTTTGGAACATGCTTTGTGTTTGTGTGATTTGTTTGAAAATATTTTGAAATGCTAGTGTAAGGCTAACTTTGTAAAAATTCTTGTATTAGTGCTCAAGAATGTTTACAAAGTGTTTTTTTGAAAATATTTGTTGTTTTAAAAGTGATGTGTGAAAAATGGTTTATTTGTGAGAGAAGTTGTGAGCAAGCAATTAGGATTTTCTTACCCACTAAAGCTTTTCTTATTTTTTCCTTATCCTTTAGAGATGATACTATCCATATTATTAGTTGGTAGGTAGTCCTATCTTTTGGATATGAAGGGACAGGCATAGGGTCATTGTATGGTCACCGAAGGAAACATGTAAGCATACTCTAGCAATTGTATTGAATGGACTATCATCATTTTTCTTGTAGGTTCATCGAAGGGACTGGATCATTTTATAGGCAACTCGAAGGGTCATCAAGGGAATATGATCTTTATTCGAAAGGGACATGATGATTTGATCGAGGGTATTTTGCTAAAGTATCCCCACTTTCGAGGGACGTGACCAATATTCGTAAGGCAACAAGATAGGATATGCTAGAGGTGCAAGTGTGTGAAATGTATTGATTTAGTTATTTTATTTTGAGAATTTATGGTTTTCTACGTTTGTTTTTAATCTTGCCATACAAACCCTAATTACTAATAATTAAATATGTACAGAAAAATAAAGTGTGGAATGTAAAGCCTAAGCTATTACATGGATTTGGGAGAGATACATAGGTATAGAAATTTGCAGAAAACATAAACCTACACTATTACATACTCGGAGTAGATACATGATTAGAAAAAGTTAGAGAAAATAAATCTACGTTATTACATCGATATTACAACCTATGCAGTTTGTCTAATAAAATTAAATAGCAAACAAATAAAATAGAAAAAGAATGTTAAAATGTTTTTGTGGTTTTTTTGTAGAAAATAGTTTAAATGATAATAGTAAGTAAAAACCTAATTCTAATTAATTTTAATATTAAGAATAAAAGTTTAGTTAATTAATTAAGTAATTAATTAAAAGAATTGCATGGGGTTGGTGTTGAATCCATGCCCCCTGCTTCCCAGATTGCCTTCCAACCACTGCACCAGCACTACTTTTATGTTTAGGAATAGGAACTAATCAATATAATATTAACCTGTGCGTTAGTTTCTAAGAACAACAAAAATTTTAAAAACGTAGGGGTCGAACCCACGCCCCTCACATTACATGCCTCCGTCTTCAACCAACAGTGATGCGCTGCGTTTTTGTTATAGAATATAAACAAATAAATATATAATAAAATCAAGTGAATTAAGGAAGCACCGGAGCCCTAGCCGCGGTCGTCTTCTCCAGTGAGAAGATTTTCCAACCTTCAAAAATAACAAGATTTAGATCATAAAAGGGACCTTATCCCCCTAATTTGACCCTTGTGAATCCAATGGAGGTCTTAGTTTGGCCTGAAAATGATTGTAATATGAGATATGAAGAAAAAGTTCTAATTTGCCCTAGCAATGGCATCTCACGATCCCTACGTAAAAGCTTGCAAATAATGGATCAAAACAATCCTAAACATGATCATGAACATGTATACATGCATCAAATTAATTAAATATGCATAGATTAAAAGCTTAAGATTCACGAAAAGTACTAAACCGTGATGTTGAGATGTGATGATCTAGTGCGCTTCATGCTTCAAGGATGGATGGGATGAACTTATGAGAACATCAGGAACACGATGGAATGCTTGGAATGGATTGGAAGTTGATGCACACAAGTTTTTTATTTTTCCTTAGTTTTGACAATTTTGAGATTTTTTAGGACTTGTTCTTGAGGCCAATTTTTGTGTCTCTCTTGGTCTGAAGATGTCATGTATTTGTAATGGAAAATATAGGTGAACAAAAGTGAATAAAATCTTTTGTATTTCATGATCCAATATTTCATGATCAAATATTGATGAAATTACAAAAGATTTGAATTTCATGATCAAATATTTGATTGAAGTTTTGCATGAAATCTTTTTTTAAGGCCAATCTCATACCAATCACGTTTTTTGCAAGTTGTCACCAGCTTTTTAGACTTATGATTTTATTCAAAAATAGATCTACATTCCTTATATCATTTATTTGATATTTTATTTGATTTAATTTTAATTTAAATGAATAAAATCCAAATAAAAGAAATAAAAATCATAAAAATATGTAAATGAATTTAGAGGTCTAATATGAGGTCAGTAACATTCTTGGACCTTAAAAGATAGGCCCATTAGCCCAAAAATTCGAATTTTCTAAATTTGAACTCCATGACTTTTCTCAAAATTGTCCAACTTGAATCAATCATAACCCTCTCAATTTGTATCATATAAAGGTAATCTTGGAATCTTTGGAAAGCTCAAGATATCCCCTACAACCTTCATAGTGGTCATTTATCCATTTGAAGCCTTTATCTTGATGTAAAGTGCCTTGACAAAAAGTTTCTTTTTGTTGACGTTTAAAATGGCCTATAATATTTTGGCGCATATCTCTTAAATGAAGCATTTTTGGCCTTGAACTTAGAGAGGCAAAGTTGTAGATGTAGCGGTAGAAATGTTGAGACTAAGCCATTGGATTGACTTGACTCGCATAGATCAAATAAATATTTCCACCGCGCTTTATTGTTTCCAAAGGAATGGGAAAAGAGCGAATAATCCAAAAAGGAGGGGGAGAGAATCGATGTTCGGGGGTTGGTTATGCAAAGGGAAGGTATTAGCACTCTAAACATCTATGGTACTCGACAGGAACGTCTTTTAAAATTTGTGTATTTTGGCTATAAGTGTTGTATAAAAATAGATGGTGGAGATGGGAAAAGAAATTATTTTTACGATTTATGAACCTGCCACGGTTGCGAACCTTTAGTGTCTACGTATCACCTTCTGTACAATAGGGGATCAGGGTACTCGACATTCACCTTTAAAAAATTTAAAAACACAAATGTGTTTGTTAATTTTAAGAGAGGTGATCAATCATCGTCTTATTTGAGTTGAAGAACATACTTACTACCCACGATTATGACAAAGGAGATTTTTCATCATCTCAAAGTGGAGGATATAGCTTGGATTTTAAAATCAACAAAACTTCGATCAACAGGCAAGTGGAAAATATCTCACTTCACTACATATCGTAGAACTATGGTAGCTCGCATCACTACAAGGATTGACAAGAGTCTAATTTTTTGAGAAAAGTTTAAAGTAATAAGCCAATGTGGAAAATGGATTGAATGAGATTAATTGACTTTTAGTCTTCTCAAAAAAAATGTCAAATTATTATTAAGTTGGTTAAAGTTTGATTAAGAAAATATTTTGAAAATGCATGGACCTAAGTCCATGTTTATTGTGAAAGAGGTTCAAGTTTCGAAAACAAGAATAGTTTTGAAAAGGAAGGAGAAGATTTTCTAAATTTAAGAAGATGGGAGGAGATGAAGGGACTATCCTAAAGCATAAATTAAAAGCTAGGGAATAGAACCGTGTAACCAACAAGAAGCCAGCACTTGACACAATGAGTCAATGTAGAATTCTCATCCTTTGGATTTGGAACCAAATAAGCAAAGATATTAAACCTCTTAAGAATACCAAACTTCAAATTCATTAACTCTTCACAAAAATTGGGCAGAGTAGCGGTTGTATACAAATGAATTCCAAATCACAAACAACACATATAATCAGAATAACCTGCACACAAAGAAAAAATAACCCAATGACTTGGGGTAAACCACAAGAACTCCAGACAAAATAACAATAGAAGTCACAAGGTCTCAAGGTGGTCAAGTCTCTAATCCTAAGTCCAAAAAGTCCATAACTCCAAAATGCCAAGGATAGCAACCAAATAGTCCAAGCAACCTTAAAGTTTTTGTTGTTCAAGTTGGTTATTAGGTATCTTCAAAAAGAAAATGAAAGCTCAACTGAGCAAAAATAAAATTGATAAAAAGATAGATGCTCAAGTGAGCAAAGATGAAAATAACATGAAATGTAAATGCTAAAATATATGGTGTGTAAAAGTAAAGGCTTAAAGTAAAAGCATGAAAATAAAAGTCAATTGTTAATGAGTTAGAAATTAGAGGTTATTTGAATGACCATCTTGAAACTTGCATTTGAAATCTCATTAGAAGATTGATAAAACCAAAGCCTCTCAACAACCAGTTTCATTTGCTTTTTGTCAAGTATATCATTCATTTCAAATTCTCGAGGCAACAACAAATGATCAACGATGTTTAAATGATTCACTTAGACCAAATTTTATGAAAGTTCCTTAGAGGATTGATAAGACAAAAGCCTCCTAACAATGAACCTCAAAGTTATGGGATCAAAGGTTTAAATTTAAACATACTTGGTCTTGCAAACATAGATTTGGGCCACTGATGAACATTTCTCGAATTGGGACAAAATTTAACACTATGTTAAGCAATCGTAAATGGACTTATATAGAAGTCGCACCTATTTTGAGGTCGGTTAATAGAAATATATGTACCATATGTTTGTAGAAATGATATGTAGATCATCCTCTAGCAACATGTAGCATAAGTTAGAAGGAGATAAGATGAAGAGGGAGGGGATGTATTAGATTAAATTATGGTTTCAAATATCTTAAACATCATTCATCCATTTTGGTGGATTTGATTTCTGAACCTATCAACATCCAAGATCCAATGATGTTGAGTAATTTTTCACCAAATGAAATCCAAGTCAGAACCAAATAAAATAATGTTTAGTAAAACAATATTTAAATGGTTAATAAAAAGAAAAATAAATGGTAAAATTCACAAAGTATATTAAAATACCAAATAAAAATCTTAAAAAATAATTAGAGGTCAAACATGATCCAATAATAGTTGACAAAAGTTTTCAAAAAAATTTTAAAGTTAGAAACTATTTTTAGAAATAAAATAAATAAGTAAAACAAACCAAAAAATGGTAAAACATAGTAAAACTAGAAATAAAAATAAAACAAAGTCATCAAAAATTGCCAAAACACCAAAGGACCTTTCCATAATTTTTTCAGAATTTTTAACAATCAGAAAATGATTTTAATCAATTAAAAGAATCAAAAGAAAGTGAAAAATCACATAAAATATCAAATCTAAAAATTAAATTGTGAAAAAAAAAAATCAGAAAGATAATAATCCATAATATTTTTTTGAATTATTCATAATTTTTTGACCAAAAATGAAGCCAAAAAAATGTGGAGCACTAGATCATTATCAAAATGTGTTAGTTAGCAGATCCAAGGGATCTTACACGCTGTGCATGATATGGTCACTATTGGAAATCAAACAAAATCAATTTTTTAAATCAGATTTTAATAAAATAAAAAGAAAAAATATGGTCCATTGGATGAAAGTCAAAACGCGTTAGTAAACTGATCCAAAGGACCCGGCGCACTGTGCATACCATGGACCCTCAGCCAAAACACGCTGAATCAAAAAACAAACAACTAATAAAAATAAAACAAATTTCCAATGTTCAATGGTTGAAAAACGACACGTAGGTCTCCTTCAACCTCCAGAAACCCTGCGTATGGGATTTTCTGAGATTCTTCGAAGGGAAACATTAGAAGCTCGGACTAATATCATTGGATTCGTCTCTTCCAGACGATCCTAACCTCACATTCGTGAAAAATTTATATAAATTGAGCAAAGAAAAGTCCAGAAAACAAAAATAATAACGAGCAATTTATGTTGGAATTTCCCACTCAACTCTCAATGATTTTAAAAATTGTAAGAAGCACAAGAATAAGAAGGATGAGTAAAGTAGAATAGGCTTTTATTTGGAACGATTAAGTTTATAAACTACTTGAACGAGGCTCACGAAAAATACTCTGATAGTGAACTTATGAAACTCAAAATATGGTTCAATTTTCTTGGTTTAAGTGTTGGAGAGTTTGTATGTTTATAGAGGATGATGAATATGTAAAGAAATTATGAAGAGAGAGCTTGAAACTGTGAAATGGAATTTCAAATTTCTGAGTTGAGAATGAATTTTGGAAGGGTGTATTTGGCTCTCAAAGCTTGTGTAAATGAGTGCAATATAGTCATCTATTTATGAGGAAGTGAATGGGAATGAGAATTGAAAGAATTAGTGGAGTTTGGAGGGAAATCTTGAGAGGTCGTGGACATGAGAAACGTGTGACTTGCTTAACATCAAAATTCACTCAAACCTTGTGTTTCAAGGCTCTGATCCACTTTGGCAAGTTGGTTAAACGTCTTTAGATCAAAAACGCGCGCTAATTTGGTGTTTATAAGCCACTTTATGGCTTTCAAATTCTGACTTTGGAGAAAACATCAGTTTCAAGGTACCAACTCTGAATCCATGATGTGCACAATGTAGGAAGCTTTAATGCTTGAGTCTTAATGCATTTGAAAGATGATGTATCACTCTTTACAATGTGCCAAGAAATGTTTTATTTGGATGCTTGAGCTTAAAGTTGTGATGAGTCAATGTTGAGAAAAAGATGATGACTTTTATACTTAGAAACTTTTCATGTTTCTTCTTAAAAAGTGACCTATAATGTTTTTATTCCAAACAAGGCCTTCCCCCCAAATCTTTCTTTGAAAAATGATGCTTTCATGAAGTAGACTTCCCAAAGAGAATAGTGAAACTTGAATCACCTAAAAATACCAAGTATTGAAAAAGTTATGGCCTTGTGAAATTAGTGAAAATCCATGAGGTGACCTATAATATTTTGAGTTCTTAAGGCATCTTCCAACCATTTTCAAGTCTTGCACATAAAAGAAGAGTCGAGTTTCACATTATTAAGATTAATATGGAAATATAATGGGCTCAAGGAGATAAAAATTGACGAAGTTATGGTCTTTTAAAGTCACATAAGGGAATTTGACGGCCTAACTAGAGGACTTGTAATCTTTCTTCATCATTAGGAATCTTTGACATAACATTTAATTGAAACCTTTAAAGTGATTGGTTGATAACACTTTAAAGAGAAGCATATCTTTGGAATCACTCAAAAATCTCAAAATATGAACAAGATGTAGCTCCTAGAGCACCAAAATGACTTGGAAGCCCTTTTCAATTTTGACAATCTTTCTTGCAGAATCACTTTTTCCATGTGAATAGAAGTTATTGTGGATGATAATAATAAACCATAATAACAATATCCACTTTCAAATATTAATAATTGAAAGAGTTATGCACTTGTGATCAAGGAATCAAGAACTTGTCCAATTAGGTCAAACTTATTTAATCAATGCTTGCATCTTTTGACTTCCTTTGACAAATTGAGGCATGATGAATCATAGTAGACCTTGTCATGATATTACTTTAAAGCACTTTCAATGGTGAAGCTTGAATCTCAATGAAGCTTTGTTAAATAAAGCATGGAAATAAACTCATGAACTTATGAATCAACCGGATGAAGTGTGTTGTGACATCACATATAGGATAATCATTTAGAGAAAACATCCATTGTATTTGTTAAGTTAAAAGTTAATCAACACAAGTCAAATATGATCACAATATTCTAATCAAAGTGCTTGGTGATCCCTCATGAGCCAACCTATAGATAGGGAGGAGAACCAAACCCAAGTGTAATATTGATATTATTGGGTTAATATGAGATGATAGAGGAATCTTAGTGGGAAAAATTAGGGTACAACAGTTGCCCTTATTTAAGTGTCTTCTATCCGGAGATACGAAGGTTAAAATCTTCGTGTCGACGCGATTGAAGATACTTAAATATAAATTAAGCCCTATTTTTATCCCTAAGATTCCATGCAATGCTTATGATTGTGCATGCAATAAAACAAATCCAAAGGTGACACAGGACACCACTGGGGAATCAGCAAATAAAATGAAAGATCAAGAGAAAATCCGACCAGGAAAATAAATCACTGGTGAAAAAAAGACTCGACTTTATTGGGGTAAAGCCCAAAGAGGGATAAAGCATCATCAACTCAAACAAATTAGGAAATAAATAAAGGATGATAACAATCGACAGATAACTTCAAACTACCCACTCACATAGAAGATAGCAAAAAAAAGTAACATAGACTTATAAGGAAAAGAAATGGTAAGATAATATCAGAAAATACCAATATTAGGGTAAATAATCAATGATTAGCATTAATACTTATGACTGGAAACAAATGAACTTCTTTAGAGCAAAATGAATCTCAATGATCAACCATCTCCCATAATGACGAGACTACCATTCATCAGAGTAACAAATCTAAACAACAAACTATCTCCCATAATGAGACTACCAACCATTGGAGTAACAAATCTCCACAATGAACTATCTCCCATAATGACGAGACTACCATCCATTGGAGTAACAAATCTCAACAACGAACTATCTCCCATAATGACGAGACTACCATTCATCGGAGAACAAATCTCAATAATGAACTATTTCCCACAATGACGAGATAACCATTAATTGGAGTAACAAATATGAATCTTCTCGGGGAACTAACAGACTTACTGGGGAAGTACAGGTTGCTCAAATAAAGAGACCGTCACTTGCTTCTATGAGAAGGAAATGCAATAATGATGCTGGGAAATGACTATTGGTTTCTCTGGGAAATGCCAATACAGTCCTGCTGAAGAGATAAATTTTTCTTGTGCAAAATTAATGCACACTCTCAATCCAGGGCTCAGAGCCTATGCAAATCAAAATAGTAAAGTTGTCGAGAACCACAGATCCAAGCCAGAAATAAACCAGAATAAAACAGTCAACCAAGATAGCACCTGATGAGAAAATAACTCAATAGGGAAACAAGGATCTAACCAGACAATTAGCTAAATAGGAAGGCTGAAGAAAAATTATTCCACGAGGTATAACTCAGTGGGGGAAATTGAAAGGATTTACACTTTCTGCTTAAGGTTGACAATCTATCGGAGAGAGGGTAACATAACTCTGCAAAATAGGGTAATAGGCCAATAAAATATTAATGAAGGCAAATGAGCAATGAATTTTAATTCAGCTATGCATGATATATATATATATATATATATATATATATATATATATATATATATATATATATATATATATATATATATATATATATATATATATATATATATATATATATATATATATATATATATATATATATATATATATATATATATATATATATATATATATATATATATGCATGAATGTTATCATGTGTATGCTGATAACACAAACACATATCACTGGGAATAACCAGACAAAACCATCTTGGGTAAAGTCAACACTCGGCTAAATCACAACCAGGATGAAAATTCCAAAATAAACTAAGCACCAATTGAGGAAACAAATTCTTATTTCACAGCATATCACCTCTAGGAAGAAACATAATCCAAAAATAATCAAGTCAAAACAGTGAATCAAAACAGATACAGGGATATAACATCCTCCTTCAGGCTTCACCGGGAAACATCACACAGACTTCAATGGGGAAAACAATGTTTCAACATCTATATTTCCACTAGAGATGATAATACTAACTTCATTAGGGCAGATGAAAACTAAATTGTTGAGATATCAACTAGGGATCTCGTTCTGACTTCATTGAGGAGGACAATACCACATTGTTGACGGGAGCCCAAAATATATCCTTCAATACTAAGAGTGATGATTACACAAACTTCCCTGGGGAGAAATCACGAAACCATATAGGGATAACAACTTTCAAAGAGAAACATTATCTCGGCTTTACTTGGGGATTTACGAAGTCAAACAATAGAGAAAGAAATAAAAAATATGGGGATTTTAAATAAAACCCAGCACTTGGCGTGAGAAAACCCAAAAAGTTGACAATTGTTTCAACACTTTTAGAAAAGATATTGCCCTTGTGTAGTTTCCTAGGAAATAAACAACAACAATAATGCCATCATTATTGTTATAAGATGGGAGAACTGACTTGGGTGTTTTGTGTTTTATCGCAACTGTTGCGGATAGCAAGAGTCGCCACTGACTTTTCTTTTATCCAATAAGTGAAAGGGTGAAAAGAACGGGAAAGACCTTTTGAGAATTTTCTTGAATTCGGGGGGTAGGTTATGAAAAGGGAAGGTGTTAGCACCCTTTTCATACGTAGTTATCTATGGACTCTTAGTTGCTAGCTCACTTTGAAATGCTTTGTTTAAAATGTGTTTGTGATTGGTTTTGAAATTATTTTTGAAAAGTGCCTTCGTTTAGGCAACCTTTGTAACGATTCTCGTCTCTATAAGAACGTATACAAAGTGTTAAAATTGAAAATATTTCAAAAGTTTTGATGTGTTTGAAAGATGTTTTGAAATGTTGTGAGCAAGCAACTACAAACGTTCTACCTACTCAAAAAGTCTTTGTTCTTTTCCTCCTTCTTTACATAGTGCTTTTCTACCATTATTTATTAGTAAGCTTTATCATTGGATGTGAAGGAACAGGCGTGGGTCATCATATATTCATAGATATCAAGGTTGTGAGATACCTTAGAAATTTTGGGAGGGTCTAAGATCATTTATAAGGTTACTTTGAAGGGTTATCGAGGGACTGTGATCTTGTATTTTGAAAGTATTTTGCTAAAATATCCCATATGCGTAACATGACTATTTATTTCTCAAGGCAACAAGTGAGGTTAACCCTAGAGGTGCAAGTGTGCAAAGTGTTTGTTTTTCATGCTTTTTTATCTTGAATTAGGGTTTGTTATTTGTTGACTTTAATCTTTCCATGCAAACCCTAATTACTAGCATTTATACTTGAAAGCGATAAATTGCAAAATGTAAATATCCTATGCTATTACATCATTTGGGGATTGGGGATACAAAATTACAAATGGTGGGATAACAAGTAAATTAAAGCCTAATAACTATTACAACCATATTGAACGAATAATGAATACTTTACAAAAATGTAAAATAATATATAAGGAAAGAAGAAATTGTTTTTAAACTAAAAGGAAAATTAATTAATTCAAGGAAACTAAACCTTATTTAATTTAGAAAAAAAATTAGATTTGATGAAGAAAACAAGTTTTCTAGGGTTCTATGAAAATGTTTTAATTTAATTAAACTAGTATATAAAATTAATTAATAAAAAGTCCTAAATTGTAAATTAATTTTAAAGCACAAAAGGTAAATAAACCTAAGTCTGATATCAATTTATTTAAGAAAAATAATTTGTTAAACAATTATTTTTTGTCTTTTTTAAAGGAAATAAAATAAAAGTAAGCTTTAATATCTAAATATAAATATAAAATATTTTTGGAATTTTTTAATAATAAAATAAAATAATAAGAATAATAAAAATTATATAGAAAAGAAAAATAAAAATAAGGTAAAAATATAAAATTAAAGTCAGGAGGGTGTAAAAATGAATTGGGGTGTAAGTGTGTAAAAAACGGTTTTTGTTGTTAGGCCCAATGTTTATTTTTGTAGTCAGAAAAAAAACAAAATAAATAAAAGGATAGTTGGGCCTGCGTGGTTTAGTAAATAAGGGGTATGAAAAAGAAAGAAAAATCAAGCCCAAAGCAAAGGGAGCCCAACGCGCATTGGAAAGGAAAAAACAAGGAAAAATATAAAATATGGGATGCACTGGGGCTCGAACCTAGGTCCTTACACAACAATGCCTTTATCTCGCTTCCCCTGCCATTAGGGTGGTTGTTTCATTCGTGTATAATACAGGTTGCACTAAATTTAATATAAACTTAGTTCTGAAAATGACTTAATCTTCAACCTCGAGCCAAAATCCCTGAAACTCATTCATTTCTCATCCATTCTCAAAAGTGTAAACATCAAACTTGTTAGAAATTTCACCACGATTCCAGAAATGTAAATAACTTAAGCTAACAATCAAAGATGAACACGAATTTCTAATGGTACCAAATTCTGACCTAACTTTTTCAGAGATTCAAAACTTAAAATTTTCACTACTCAGGCAATATAAATGAATACTAAGCACATGGTCATCTTCAGGGCTATGATGTCTACATTTTATCTTTGAAAATGGAAGCTTAACAATGCCTATATGAAGATATTGGAAGTAAATAATTTTACCTCAAAACTGGAAATCTTGTTCTGTAAATGAGCTTGATTCAAGTTGCTGTAATGATCTTGTGAGTTCCATTGAGTCCCTAGGAAGTTATTCCAATGGTTAACTTAATCTGAGAGTTCCTGAATCAAGTTGGAGAAGTCAATATGAAAAGCTCTGTTTTTAAATATGTAGGATGATGTAAATGGTGTTACAGTTTGAAAACAAGTATTGAGATGGTTTATATTTGAGGTAAAGAAGCTTTAGAAATGATTTGTCCATGAAACGCACGAGTGGATTTGAAGATTGATGTTCAAAGTCAAATATGACACAAAAATGGAGGTTTTGTTCAATTTCTGGCTTGAGGGTGTTTAAGGTTGTTTTAAGGGTTCTAATTTCGTGTCTTAGCTGATAAATAGTGCCTCTATTTATAAGAAAAAGGTTTGGAGTGCTCAAGTTGATCTAAACTCAAAATCCATGTTTAAGCGCAACATGTGATTTTCTTGACAAAACAAGTTTCCATGCCTTGTAAATTTGTTCATAGAGTTTTTATCCACTTTAAACACAATGCCTCTGACTTTGTAGATGGAGTGTAATTAGAGGAAACAAATTTAGGATCTCAATGCATTGACTTTGTGCATAAATCTTGCTTTTCAAGAATGGTTATGTTACTTTCTTCCCAAGATGGCAAATTGCTTTGGACATTGCTTGAATCACTTGGATAAGGGCTCAATAAATTGTGTAAACCATTAATTATGGAGTGAAACACAATTTAGATTCCTGCCAATAAATGATTATGCAGCATGAGTAGAGACTTGATCTATTGTTCTTCATAATTCTGCCTTGTAAATCAAGAATAAAACCCTAATTTTATCTCTTCAATTCTCTTAGCTCAAGCATGATCTCAATGAGTTCTTGGACTTTTTGGAAAGCTTGTAACATCCTCTACAAACTTCACGTTTTACATTTTTGAATAATCCAATTGGAACTATATGAAAATGTTTCATGAAGTTGGTACCAAAAATCTGCCTAACTAGGTCAAATTTTCACTAAGTGTTTTAAGAAAAAGTTCATGACTTTATGGCCTTATAACTCAAAATCTAAGCATTTTTTTGGACATGAGCCCTCTAATAATTTTTTTTAGAATTTATCAATATCTACAACTTTCATGTTGAAAGTTTTCCTTGAATCATCTTGCATCATGGTGAAAAATTAGCATGAAGTCATGTAGAAAAGCATGTATAAAACACTTAGAAAAATTTCTCTGTCTTAGAAATATTGAATTTTCAAGATGAAATTTGAAATTTTGATTTTCTTGATGATCAAGCTTCATATTTTGACATGTCTTGATGAAATGTGATATATGAAAATTGATTTTGATCAAAAAGTCAAAGTTTGACTTTCTAGTGTACAATTCACTTTTTCATTAGTTGACCAAATTTCAACTATCAATCAATTGTTTTTGAGGAATGAATTGAACCATGCAATTAGGTCAATATGATGCATTTGAATCCTTGTTATAATATTTATGTCCAATAAGTCATGTATTAGGTCAAAAGTCAAAAATCAAGCTTTCTTAATCAAAACCCTAATTTTGACCATTTTGACCTTTTGGTGATCTGATCAAATTTCTTAAGGAATTGTGATCCAAACTTTATCAGTTGATACATATGAGTCCAAAGTGTTGATATGGGTCCAAATTCTTGAAGTTTAACTGTAAGTTGACCATAATTTACTTTTTACTCAATATAACTGATTTTAAGTCATCTGATCAATTGACTGAGCAAACTTGAGCTATAAGACTTGAAACTTAACATGAGAAATCTTGAAGGTCCAAAATGATCAATTAAAGTCATATGAGGCATTAAAAGTCCAATTTTACTTGTGACAAATCAAACCCTAATTTGAGGTATCAGTGTTGAGAAGATTTCTTGACCTAGTCAATCCTTGTGTAAGCTTGAGCTATTGAAGATCTTGTGAGAAATGTTTTTGAGAAATGACAGGGAAAATTTTGGAGTACAACAACTGCCAAGAGCAATGTTTTGCAAGTGATTCCACCTCAGTATACAATGGGATAAGCGACTTTCGTCATATGCGTGAAGACCTTATTGGGGGATCTGTGATAGAGGATTCAGATCATGCAAACCCGAAATTAAAATAATCATCCTGGAGGAAAACAATTGAACCAAGACTTGACTGGAGACAAAGGGATAACAAATCCATCACCGCACCATACATCAATTTTGTATCAACCCAAACTATTTGAGAAGCACAAAGAGATTATGTGCATATCTGTTAGAGTGACATTGGAGAACCTTCTAGGGGAATATACATTTCCAAAATTTTAGAGTTCATCCATCCTCGTAATCACTACTTTTGTTTTTCTTGAATCACAAATTCTAAAGTAAAGAGTGATTTGTAAATTCTTTTCAAAAACGATTTTATTGTTAAATCTCTTTATATTGAAAATTAATATCAATAATAAATGGAATCTTTGCAAGCAGAATAAAATAGGAATTACAAAGAATTGGAAAAAATCTCAAACTTTATTAATAGAATGGTAGTCTTCAAATGGCGAGACCCCAAAGATGATTACAAAGTTTGGAAAATGGTAATATATTGGGAATGATACATCGAAATACAATGACCACTATTCTCCCTAACAACTTTGAATTCTTAAGCAGCGACTTCGGTTGAATTATGGTGAGGATCCAAGAAGATTTTTGCTTCAATAATTAAGTCTTGTATGACGTATTTACTTCCCAAGAAATTCCTAACTTCTACCTAGGTTATCCTTGCAGGTTTTCAACCTAACGAGAACATTTATTCTATTTGTGTCTCTTACTTTTTCCTAGACCACCCTTTCGGGTTTTCAGACTATCGAGACACTTATTTTTTCCTAAACCGCCCTTTCAGACTGACTCGTTCTTTGTTGAAGGAAGGGGAGGTGGATCTTTGACTGCCTCAACAACTGCATCAGGGGCTTGCCGTAAAACGAAAAATTGAGCGGCTTTACATGACACTATGGTTATCGAATCATGAAAAAAAATTGTTGGAAAGAATGTTGAAATTCTATGAGTAATATCAAGAAACTGAGATCTAAAGTTCTAAGAGGGGGATTTGGATCAGAGAAAGTATGAACACAAAAAATTGAGAAACGAAGATCTGAAGCTCTAAGAGAGAAGATTTATATCTCTAGATCACAAAAGATCTGAACACAGAAGATTGAGAGATGGATATATGAAGGTCTTAGAGAGGAGATCTAGTTGTGAAAATTTGTGAGAATTAGAATTTGATTCCCAGAAATGACGTCATTGTTCAATGGTGGAGTCAAAGTTGTTCGATGAACGATGAAGTAGTGATTGCTACAGGGGACTTGAGCTTCTAGTATGATGTAGAGGGAAATGATCTGCAACGTTGACACTCTAGCGTTCAAGTCAATAAGAATGAGAATGAATTTGAATACATGAGAGTGACCTACTTTCTCTCTTAAATAGCAAAAATAAATTGAAATTGAAAGCGTGGAGTCATGTGCGAATCACGACCAACAATTGATCTGGATGGCTAGCAATACTCCCTTTGATCTTTTTTATAAGAGACATTTCATTTTTTTTTATATTCATTTGAATAATTAATATATAGGGTCTGTAGTAAAAACCAAATACATTAATTATTAAATAAATTTAGAAAGGTGTGAGGATTTCTTTTGGTTTTTAAACAATACAAAAACTCCATGCTAGAAAAGAATTCCATTTTTTAAGAAATGGAGATTATGCTAACCATATTAGCATTCTAAATCAAGTTTTCATTTCATCAAACTCTAAACCGTTAGAATTAGTGTTAAAAGACATGACTTTTCTGAGCACGAGGTCGCCTTCTCTGAATTCACAAGGATTGACCTTCTTATCAAAAGATTTCTTCATTCTCTTGTGGTATAATTGACCATGACACAAGGTCGTCATTCTCTTTTCTTCAATCAAGTTCAATTGGTCAAAACTGTTCTGGACCTATTCGGCCTCTGACAATTTGGTTTCCGTTATCACATGTAGAGAGGGAATCTCAACCTAAAAGGGGAGCACCTCTTCCATACCATACACAAGAGAGAACGAGTTTTCCCCTATTAAAGTGCGAATGAATTTACAATACCGATGTAAAGCAAAAGGGAGCATGTCATGTCAATCTTTATATGTAACAACCATCTTCTGGATGATCTTCTTGATATTTTTATTAGCAGCTTCAAAATCCTCATTCATCATTGGCCGGTAAGGAGATGAGTTGTGATGGACAATCTTGAATTCTTCACAAAGTTCTGTCATCATCTTGTTATTCTGATTCGAGCCATTTTAGTGATAATCCTTCTTGGCACACCATACCGACATATAATATTATTCTTGATAAGTGTACTACAACCTGCTTACTGACATTAGCATATGAAACTGCTTCCACCCATTTGGTGAAGTAGTCTATTGCCACAAAGATGAAATGATGTCGATTTGACGCCTTGGGTTTAATCATTCTAATCATGTCAATACCCCACATAGAAAAAGGCCACGAAGAAGAAATAACATTGAGAAGCGTCGAGGCACATGAATTTTGTCAGCATAAATCTGGAACTTATGGCACTTCTTTGCAAATTTGTGATAGTCAGATTCCATTTTCAGTCAATAGTAACCTAGCTTGAGCATCTTATTTTCCATCGAATGTCCATTGGCATTAGTACCAAAGGAACCTTTCGGGGATTTCATGCATCAACATGTCTGCTTCGTGTCTATCCACGAATCTTGGCAAGACCATGTCATAATTTCTTTTGTATAGCACATCTTCATTAAGGAAAAAGCTGATTGCCAACCTTGTCAATGTCTTTTTGTCTTTGTTTGACGCACTACCCGGGTATTCCTGAGTCTGGAGAAAATGCTTGATATCATAATAACAAGGTTTTTCATCTGTAATTATCTTTGTTAGAAACACATGAGTTGGTCTATCTAGACATCAAATTGTGATACGAGGCACATCGTTCCAAGTATTTACTTGATACATGGAAGAAAAATGGCTAAAGCATCTGCCATCGGATTCTCATCTCTAGGAATATGATGGAATTCAACTTTATTAAAGAAGGGTAATAATCTTCTAGCATAGTCTTTGTAGGGAATCAAGCCAACAAGATAAGTATCCCATTCTCCTTTAATCTGATTTATTACCAAAGTTGAATCACCATATACATCTAGAATATTGATTCTGAGATCTATAACATCTTCGAGACCCATGATACAAGCTTCATATTATGCCTTGTTATTGGTACAATCAAATTCTAATCTTGCAGTAAAAGGGATATGCGACCCATGAGGAGTGATAATCATGGCACTAATTCCTTTCCCATAAGCATTTACAGCTCCATCAAACAATATTCCCTACCAGGACTCCGAATCAGGACCTTCCCAAGTCAAAGGGTCATCATAATCTTTTATTTTTAAAAACATCACATCCTCACCAGGGAAATCATATTTAACATACACATAATCATCAACTGGTGGTGAGCAAGATAATCTACCAACACAATGCTTTTTATAGTGGTGAACAACATCATCTTCCAATGGGAAATTCTTCCAGTAAGGGCGAACTTTTCAAAAATATACTTAATGTGATCCATTTTGGAAATCAACCAAGTGGTATGATTCAATATTAATTGCCACAACCGTTTTTCCGCCCAAGCCAAAGCGCAACATGTTTTTCCAATATAGAATACCGCGACTCACAGTCAATAAACTTCTTGATTAGATAATAAATGGCTTATTCTTTTCTCTGTGTTTCATCTTGTTGCCCCAAAAGATAGCCCATAGAATTATCTAACACAGTCAGATACATAATCAAAGTTCTTCCATCAACAGGACAGAGCAAGATAGGAGGTTCCAGAAGATACTCTTTAATACTTTCAAATTCTCTTTGGCAATCATCTATCCGCACACAACTTGATCTTTCTTTAATAACTTAAAGATCGGTTCACACGTTGCAGTCATATGGGAGATAAATCTGGAAATGTAATTCAATCGTTTGAGGAAGCTTCTAACTTGCTTTTCAGTTCTTGGCACAAGCATTTATTGAATTTCCTTAACCTTGTCAAGATCAAATTCAATTCCTTTTTGGCTGACAAAGAAACCTAACAATTTTCCTGATCAAACACCAAAGGTGCATTTATTTGGATTCAAGCGGAGACAATACTTCCTCAAACTCTGAAGTAATTTCAACAAATCATCTATATGCCCTTCTTCAGTATGGGATTTGGCAATCATATCATCAACATATACCTCGATTTCCTTATGCATCAGATCATTGAATAGGGTTGTCATAGCCCACTGGTACGTTGCACCAGCATTCTTCAACCCCAAGGGCATCACTCTGTAACAAAATGTTCCCCAGGGTTTCATAAACGTTGTTTTTTCCATGTCCTCACGAGCCATTCTAGTTTGATTGTATCTGGAAAATCAATCCATGAACGAGAATACTTTGAGTTTTGTTATATTGTTAACCAACATATCAATATATGGAAATGAAATGTCATCTTTGGACTAGCTTTGTTTAAATCTCTATAATCAACACACTTGCAAACTTTTCTATCTTTCTTTGGTACTAGGACAATATAGACAATCCACTGAGGGTACACTGATGTCACAAGAAAACCGGCATTAATCTGCTTGAAAACTTTTTCTTTAATTTTTACTGCCATATCAGGGTGAGTTCTTTGCAATTCCTGTTTGATTGGCGGGAATTCTGGCATTATAGGCAAATGATCTTCCACAATATCAGTATCCAACCCCGGCATGTCTTGGTAAGACCAAGCAAAGATATCCACATACTCTTTCAACAATCCAATTAACCTTCTCTTTACATTGGGATGAAGCAATGCTCCAATCTTGACTTCTTTTGGATCTTCCTCTGAACCCAAATTAATCGTCTCCAACGGCTCTTCATATGGCTGAATGGTACTTTCCTTGCGCTCAAGCAACTGTGAAACCTTTTATGGGATTTAATCATATTCTTCTTCTTAGGACACATACGCAAGATGTCAAAGTTGGGAGATGGTGCAGGGTCATTGTACTCAACAAGTTTTTTAATTAATCTGCACATATGATTTATGATTGATTTTAGAAACTGACACATATAGCAAGTGATTATGCATATTTATTTACAATTATTATTTATTTTGAAAGGATTTTTCTGACTACCATTTTCCAAGAAAAAGCAGAGAAAAAAAAACAATTTGGGAATCAAAAACAACTTTTATTAATGATTTTAAAGATCAAAACAATAGATATGCCCATATGATATCAATACTTTCACCTTGGGTAGAGTGAAAGATTTTTTAAAAGATTAACAAAAAAAAATTACTTTGAATGTGAATGCAAGAAAGAACATCAATAGTGATCCAATTTTGGACTCTGAATCCATGCTTCATGTAGTTCAGCATTTCTTGCTCTGATTCATCTTCAAAATTAGCATTGATCTTAGGAGTATTTTAGATGAAGATAACCTCTATTGTGAAAGATGTCTTGATATTTGCCTAAAGCAGACTTCGGCTTCATAATTTGACCTTAACTATTCTTCACGGAGAAACCCAGACCAACTCTATTCTTATTCACAGGTGGATCAACAATCTTCCCCCACACCTTGCTAGGGCCATTACACACTACCTGTTAAGCATCCTTAAACGAAGCTATATAATTTTCATTTTCCCTTACATTATCAATAGATAAAGCTTGGAACTGAGTTCCAACAGCAGCTTCATCAGCTTCCATAACACTTAAAGAGGACAAATGAGATATTTATAATGCTTGCCCTTCATTCATGATGACCACCTTTCCTTCACGAACAAACATCAGCCTTTGGGGCAAAGTTGAAGTAACAGATCCTACCTCGTGGATCCATGGTCGTCAAAATAAAGAGCTGTAGGTTGGAACTATATCCATAACCTGGAAAGTAATCTTAATTAAGTATGGGACTATGTGAATAGGCAAATCTACATCTCCGATGACAAACTTCCTCGAACCATCAAAAGCTTTCACAATTATGCCACCCATGTGCATGGCAGTCCATGGTACATCAACTTCTTGAGTGTGTTTCTTGGTATGACATTTAAATCATACCCATTATCAACCAGAACATTGGATAAAGAGTCGTTCTTACAAGATATGGAGAGCTAGGTTATGGTTCCTTCCCTCATCGGGCAATTTGTCATCACAAAAACTCTGGTTATTATAACATGTAATATTCCCTACAACACTGCTGAATTGGTCCAGAGACATATCACTTTCCACAAAAGCCTGATCCAATACTCTCATCAAAGATTCCCTTTAGGAAGAAGAGTTCATTAGCAATGTTAGAATGGAAATCTTTGATGGAGTTTGTAACATTTGATCTACAATCTTGTAGTCACTCATCTTGATAATCTTCAACAGGTCGTCCATATCTTTTTCCAAAGCAGTACCACTAGATTCACTCACTTTTTCTTATGATCAGTACTTTCAGCAACCCTTTTATCAGCATTAACATTCTCCCGAATGACAGGTGCGGAAACACAGCCACTACGGGTCACTCGATTGGCTTCAACAATATTCTTGACACCAAAAAAAGGATGAATGGGATTTTCAACACCATCCTCCAAGATTGTCGCATTGTATTTATATGGCACAACTTTGTCTTATTCATATGGGACGAGACCTGACATGCAAATAACCATTAGAGCAACAATTGGCTTGCTATGGTACATAATCTATATAGGAGCAGGAACACCAAAACAAGGCACAATAACATTCATCTCTTCTTCTGAATACTTAGACATCACATAATCATTTTGGAGGACATATTTTCATCAGAAGAAAATAAATCTTCTGCAGAAATATACTCATCATCAGACACAGTCTCAGTCGAGCAATCTTCAATCAAGTTAATTCCATTGTAATCATATCTATTGCTTGAGACTTTGATAGTACCATTGTCTAACAAAATGGTGTTCTTCTTGGCCATCCATGTGACAAAATATAGTGTTCAGCTGCACCCAGTCATCATTCATATACTTCACGTCAAAAATCAAGAATTCATGGGGACATCTATAGACCATATTCACATCTTCCTCGTACTCTTCCCTTGGCCTTATTATATGAATGGTCGTGCGTATAGTAGCTGAATTCGCAGAGGTCAGCATGCATCTTCACTAGATCCCCTCTAACCAGATTGATATAAAAAATCCAGAAGTCTCCAGGACAACCAGCAACCATATTTACAATGTTTTCACCTCCGTGTCTAGGCAAAGGGTTATCTTTCACAATAGGGCTAACATCTTTAAAGGATAGTAGGCCAGATCTCACCATCCTTTGTACCTCGGATTTCAAAGGATAATAGTTCTCGATGTTGTGCCCTATGGATCCTTGGTGAAAAACACACATCTGATCTACTTTATAATACCAGGGTAAAGGTGAAGTTATAGTTGGGGAAGGCTTGTTTTGAACCAACTTCTTCTGAATCAAAGCCATGAATAACTCTGGATAGCTCATTGTAATAAATTCAAAGGCTTATCTCTTAGGAATTTGCCCTTCATTCCCCTGAGGATATGGTCTCTGATAGGCAACAGTGGTTGGAGCTACATTGACAACTGGAGTCACAAAAGAAACTTGTTACTGGTACCGATGATGTCTTCTAGTTTGTTTAATCTTCCTTTCCCAAATAACAGCATCCATTTCAATTTCTTTCTTTCGATAGAACCCGTATGATGACTTCTTTGTACCTTCGTCTTTTGTAAAGCGCCCTTCCCGGACAACTTCTTCCAAACGAACACCCATGCTTACCATTTCGGTGAAATCACTCGTCGCACTGGCAACCATTCTTTAATAATAAAATAATCCAAGGGTTTTCAGGAAGACCTCGGTCATTACTTGGTCTACCATAGGTCGTACCACCTGGGCAGCTATCTCGTAACAACGTTGTGCATATTCTTTGAACGAATCATTGTCTCTCTAAGCCATTGCCCTGAACTGGTCCCGGTCATGTTCCATGAAAATATTATACTTATACTGCTTGATGAAGGCTTCCCCTAGATCACTGAAGGTGCGGATATTGCTACTTTCCAAACTCATATACCACTTCAAAGCAGCATCGATTAAACTATCATGGAAGAACTGAATAAGAAAATGATGATCATCAGTATGGGTGGATATTTTTCTGATATACATCGCCAGGTAGTAACGGGGACAAGAGGTTCCCTTGTACCTCTCAAATTTCAGAACTTTAAAATTTTCTGGAACTTTTACATTGGGAACTAGGCAGAGTTCACTACTTCCTATCCAAATTATTCTTTTCCTCGAAGGGCCTTCATTTTCTTCTACATCTCATTGAACTGATCTTGAAAATAATCCAATTAGTCATTAAAACCCACACTTTCACATGGTGGAGGAACATGTCGATAAACTTCATTATTAACAAACAACATGACATTCACCCATGCAGGTGCAATATAATGGATCTCATTTCTAGCCATAGGAGTAACATGCACCACAGGAGGTGTAGGAGTAGCAGCAGCTTGAGTAACTGGAGCATCGAGATTATAACCCTCTGGCATGAAATTTTCAGCCATTCCCCACGCGTAACCCTGAGGCATACAATTTTGAGCAACAGAACTGGAGTAATGGTAATGGGAACTATCGGAGCTTCAGAAGGGACCATTATTTGTTGTGGTTGAGCAAGTGGTGACCTATTTTGAGCAGCCACCAACGATTCCATCAAAGCAGTCAGATTGGCCATACCAGCCTTCAAAGCAGTAACCTCTTCGCGCAACTGGTAATTCTCTTGTTCAAGATTCTCCATTTTCTTCCTAGAATTAGCCCCAGTATTATACCGGTGAGACAAATTGGTGTGAACAGAAATGCAAGAAATATGTGCATGATGATGCATGATATACAATGCACATGATTTATTTATCATTTTTAAGAATTCAAGGGACTCAAAGAATTATAGACGATTTGCAAATATTAAAGTACTGAAAATATCATTATAATAATTTCAAAATGGATTACAATTTTTAGTACAAGTTTCAATAATCCTAAGTACAAGAGAAGATAAAATCTCAAATCCTAAGAAAGCAAAGCTGATAAAGATCTCTCCACACACTGACGCTTTCCCATGAGTCTTGTAATCTAAACCTTCATCTTCTTGTTCTCTTCTACATACCTGTCGGCAACCCCTTTCCAATCACCAGAGCCAGGAAGTGAATGACTAAGTCTTGATCAAGCTCTAGAGTAAATTAAATCCTCTTACCTCTCCATCATCTCTACACAATGACTCTCAAGAATCTCAATCAGGTCACCCTTCTCTTTCAGGTCTGCTCGGTAGGACATCTCTAAAGTCTGACACATGTTCTTCCAAGCCTCCTTCTCCTGCTGCATCCTAACTAGTGCAAGCTGAAGCTCTTCCACATTATATAAAAGGGGAGGAGTGGTCCTCACAAACATATCATGCATAGGTTCTTCACGGGAATAGGGCATCTTCAGCTGAATTGCCCTTGTTTGTACCCACCGGAGATAAGGCTCCAAAGAAACAACTCCTCTTGGTCCCAAGTCCTTTCTACTCTTCTAGTGAATATGGCGCCAAGCCTTTTCAATTTCCTCCTTAACTGCCTTATGATTCTCTCATTCTTTGAGAAAGAAATCACTCAGGTGAATACTATTTGGCTTGTCTCTTATGGGATATCCAAGCTGGCATCATTTAAGAATGGGATTATAGTTAATTCCTACCTTTGTACCGAGAAGGGGTACATTGGGAAAACTACCACAACTATCAACAATCTCCATATCATAGTAAGCTTGATGATAACAAACAATGTCGGAATGAGTGAGGGCCATAATCTTTGGAGCCCAACGAGGTTCCTTCTTAACATCCAATAAAGCATTAGACCGGGGTAATTGAGAAATAAACCACAGATACAACAAAGGCGTGCAACAAATGATCATCCCTCCATGATAAGAATCCCGAAGATGAATGGACTAATACGCATCCCCTAATAACGTGGGAACTGGATTCCCAATCAAAAATATCCTGATGGAATTAACATCCACAAATTTTTCGATGTTAGGAAATATGAATAACCTGCAGGCAAGTAGAGCAAATATGGCCTCAAAAAAATCGTACTCTTCATCCTAGCAAAGTAGAGAGCTTTATCTAATAAAAGTTGAGCGGGTAATCCTATGATTCCTCTTATGGTAGTCATGTTGGGCTCAATCTCAGACTTCCCCAAATGAATCATAGCAACAATCTCATGAGACTTGGGATCTTCCTCCAAACCGGTGATAGGAACACGATCGGTAATAGGTAAACCCAGTAGGTAAGAACACTCCTCCAATGTAGGAATCAACTGATAATCAGGGAAAGTAAAACATCGATACATAGGATCATAGAAATGGACCAAAGTCGAGATAATACCCTCCTTCATCCCAAGCTTCATAAGAGACATGATGGATCCATATTTCTTCCGAAAATTAGTAGAACTCTTGATCTCGGGAATCAGACTCATCAAATCATCTGTCTTAGGATCCTTGAAATTGTACTTCCGAGTCTTTCTTTTTCAAGAATGCATGGTCATAAAGTACCTGGGATATTCACAAAAAGTCAACTTTAAGTCCCTTGAAACAAATGTTTTAACGGATGCTCATGGGTGCATGAATGCATGATGCAACAATCACACACAAGATCACAAACATAGGGGGTTCATAAGTTCAACATCACGAGTATGAGGTCAAAGATACTACCCACAAGGTATGGTCTAATAGTTTATCACCTGCCGAATAAGGTTCTAAGAGGTTCCCAGAGTTTACATCCATCCTTCGGATATTACCAACGTCTCGAGTGACTCGGTAGTTAGTAATATTCTTAGGAAAAACTCATTTAAGTGTAGTATCGCATGACAACCATTTTTGGATTACTCCGTCATAGTTTCTGCACCACACCTAAAAGGCCAAGATTGGTTAAGGGTTCTACGGTCCTCATTTTCAGCAGGCTCCCAGGTCGAAAGCAACATGTCTTCCCGATTACTCGATAAATAATACTATAGTCAAAGGGGCATCCACTAAGTGAGGGATCTTATGCCTCCTTTTTTTGGATTACTCCCTCAAAGTTAACATGAATATATCGCCCGTCTTTTCTTAAGTTTTCCCATGTCCGGGTAGAAGACTAATGAGAAATCACCAAGCACCCTGAAAACATGGAAAATCCAGACAAATATAGTCTCAAACAAAGATAGTCTCAAACCACTTATGAATGGACAAACATTTGGTCTATCATTCCCAAGTGAAGTCGCCATTTTTTCTGTAGCGGTAGAAATGTTGAGACTAAGACATTGGATTGACTTGACTCGCAAAGATCAAATAAAAATCACCACCGCACTTTAATGTTTCTAAAGGAGGGAAAAGAGAAAATAACCCAAAAAAGAGGGGGAGAGAATCTAAGTTCGGGGGTTGGTTATGCAAAGGGAAGGTATTCGCACCCTAAAAATCTACGGTACTCCGCATGAACCTCTTTGAAAATTTATGTATTTTGGCTATAAGTGTTGTATAAAAATAAATGGTGGAGATGGGAAAAGAAATATTTTTTTACAATTTTTGCTCCCACCGCGGTTGCGAATATTTAGTGCCTACGTACCACCTTCCATGCAATAGGGGATCAAGGTACTCGTAGTTCACCTTTAAAAATTTTAAACCACAAATGTGTTGGTTAATTTTAAGAGACGAGACATCGTCGTCTTATCCGAGTGGAAGAACATACTTACTACCCACGATTATAAGAAAGGAGATTTTGCGTCATGTCAAAGTGGAGGATATAGCTTGGATTTTAAAATCAACAAAGCTTCGCTCGACACCCAAGTGGAAAATATCTCACTTAACTACATATCGTAGAAGTATAGTAGCCCGCATCACTACAAATATTGATAAGAGTCTAATAATTTGAGAAAAGTTTAAATTAAAAATACAAAGTGGCAAAATGGTTTGAATGAGATTTATTGACTTTTAGTCTTCTCACAAAAAATGTCAAAGTATTATTAAGTTGGTTAAAATTTGATTAAGAAAATATTTTTGAAAATGCATGGACCTAAGTCCAAGTTTATTGTGAAAGCGGATCATGTTTGGAAAACAAGAATAGTTTTGAAAAGATGGTAGAAGATTTTTGAAATTAAAGAAGATCGGAGGAGATGAAGGGACTATCCTAAATCATAAAGTAAAAGCTAGTGAAAAGAACCGTCTAACCAACAAGAAGCCAGCACTTGACACAATTAGTCAATGTAGAATTCCCATCCTTTGGATTTGGAACCAAACAAGAAAAGATATTAAACCTCTTAAGAATATCAAACTTCAAATGTATTAGGTCTTCATAAAAATTTGGTAGAGTAACGACTGTATACAGATGAATTCCAAATCACAGACAAATCACCTAATCAGAATAACCTGCACAAAAAGAAAAAACAACCCAATGTATTAGGGGTAAACCCCAAGAACTCCAGACAAAATAACAATAGAATACACAAGGTCTCAAGGTGGTCAAGGTCTCTAATCCTAATTCCAGGAAGTCCATAACTCCAAAATGCCTCGGATAGTAACCATATAGGTCAAGCAACCTTAAAGTTTTTTATTGTTCAAGTTGGTTATTATCTTCAAAAAGAAAATGAAATATCAAGTAATCAAAAATAAAAATGACATAAATATAAATGCTCAAGTGGGAAAAGATGAAAATAGCATGAAATGTCAATGCTAAAATAAAAGGTGCTTAAATTTAAAGGCGTAAAGTAAAAGCATTAAAATAAAAGTCAATTGTTAATGAGTTAGAAATTAGAGGTAAGTTGGATGACCATCTTGAAACTTGCATTTGAAAACTCATTAGAATATTGATAAAAGAAAAGCCTCTCAACAACAAGTTTCATTTGCTTTTTGTCAAGTATATCATTCATTTCAAATTCACGAGGCAACAACAAATGATCAACGATGTTAAATGATTCACTTAGTCAAAATTTTATGAAAGTTCATTAGAGGATTGATAAGAACAAAGCCTCCTGACAATGAACCTCAAGGTTATTGGATCAAATGTTTCAATTTAAACACAATTGGGCTTGAAAACATAGGTTTGAGCCACGAACGGTCATTTCTTGAATCGGGACAAAATTTAGCGCTATGTTAAGCAATCGTAAGTGGACTTATATAGAAATCACACCTATTTTGAGGCCGGTCAATAGCAATTTATGTACCATATGTTTGGAGAAATGATATGTAGATCATCCTCTAACAACATGTAGTACAACATACAAGGGGATAAGATGAAGAGGGAGGGGATGTATTAGATGAAATTAGGGTTTCAAATATCATCAACATCATTCATCCATTATGGTGGATTTGGTTTCTCAACCTATCAACACCAAAGATCCAATGATGTTGAGGAATTTGTCACCAAATGAAATCCAAGTCATAACCAAATAAAATAATAATAAAATAATATTTATTAAAACAATATTTAAATGGTTAATAAAAAGGAAAATAAAAGGTAAAATGCACAAAGTATATTAAAATACCAATTAAAAATCCTAAAAAATAATCAGAGGTCAAACATGAGCCAATAATGGTTGACAAAAATTTTCAAATTTTTTTAAAGTCAGAAACTATTTTTAGAAATAAAAGAAATAAGTTAAACAAACCAAAAAATGGTAAAAAATAGTAAAATCAGAATAAAAATAAAACAAAGTCATAAAAAATTTCCAAAAGAACAAAGGACCTTTCTATAATTTTTTCAGAATTTTTAACAATCAGAAAATGATTTTAAATAATTAAAACAATCAAAAGAACGTGAAAAATCACAAAAAATATCAAATCCACGCCCCTCACGTTACATGCCTTTGTCTCCAACCAACTGCACTCCGCAGCGTTTTTGTTATAAAATAGAAACAGATAAATATATAATAAAATCAAGTGAATCAGGGAAGCGACGGAGCCCTAGGTCCGATTGTCTTCTCCGGTGAGAAGATTTTGTAACCTTAAAAAATAGAAATATTTAAATCATAAAAGGCATCTCAAGATCCCTGTATCAAAGCTTGAAAATAGTGGATCAAAACAGTCCTAAACATGACCATGAAGATGTTTACACGCATCAAATTAAATAAATATGTATAGATTAAAAGTTTGAGACTAACGAAAACTACCAAACCGTGATGTTTAAATGTGATGATCTAGCACGCTTTAGGCTTCAAGGATGGATGGGATGAACTCCTGGGAACTTCAGGAACAAGATGGAATGCTTGGAATGGATTGAGAGTGGTTGTACCCAAGGTATTTTAGTTTGCCCTAGTTTTGACAATTTTGAGGTTTTTTTAGGACTTATTCTTAAGGACAATTTTCTTGTCCCTCCAGCTCTGAAGATGTCATGTATTTATAGTGGAAGATTTAGGCCAACAAAAGTGAATCAATTCTTTTGTATTTCATGATCAAATATTGATGAAATTACAAAAGATTTGAATTTCATGATCAAATATTTGATAGATGTTTTGCATGAAATCTTTCTTTTTTAGGCCAATATCATACCAATCACGTTGTTTTCAAATTTTCACCAGCTTTTTAAACTTATTATTTGAGTCAAAAAGAGATCTCTATGCCTTAAGTCATTTATTTGATATTTTTTTGATTTAATTTGCATTTAAATGAATAAAGTCCAAATAAAAGAAATAAAAATAATAAACAATATTTGAATGGATTTAGAGGTCTAATATGACGTCAAGAACACGTTTGGACCTTAAAAGATAGTCCCATTAGCCCAAGAATTCAAATTTGCTTAATTTGAACTTCATGCATTCTCTAAAAATTGCCCAACTTGCACGAATCATAACTCTCTCAATTTTTTTTCATATGAATGTGATCTTGAACTCTTTGGAAATCTAAATATATCCCCTACAACCTTCATGTTGGTCTATTTTCCATTTGAATCCTTTATCTTGATGTTAAGTGCCTTGACAAAAAGTCTCTTTTTGTTGACTTTTAAAATGACCTATAATGTTTTGACCCATATCTCTTAAATGAAGCATTTGTTACATTGATCTTAGAGAGACAAAGTTTTAGAGAATTGAATTTATTTCAAGATAGGATTTTGTTGAGAATTTTATGATGAAGTATGTAAAAGTTATGCTTGGTAAAAGTTTAGTTGAATTCTCCTTAATAAATCCCTAATTTAGTAACTTTTGACTTTTGATGAATCTTGAGTTTTCTTGATGAATCATGATCAACCCTTGATCAAATGATGAACGTTACTTCAAAATGTTGATCTTAACCAAAAATTTTGAAGTTTGACTGTAAATTAGTAAAAGTTGACTTTTTGCCCAATACATTTGATTTTTAATCATCTGGCCAATTGATTGAACAAACTTCTGCTGCAAGGCTTGCAACTTGGCATGAGGACATTTTGAAGCATATGAGAAAACATGAAATCCACTTGAGGCATTAAAAGTCCAATTTCCTTTGAGAAACACAAAACCCTATTAATAGGTCAATTGCTTAGAAGGAGAGTTTGTCTAGTCAACCTTTAAGTAGTCTTGAGTGTTTAAGACCTTCATGTGCATGAGGAGGTATCTTGAATCAATTTGCCTTGAAAATGGGAGGGAAACTTTTGGGGTGCAACATCACGGAATAGGACAAGTTTTATGTTGAAAACTGTTGTAACCCAAAATTTGCCCTCCCATATTCTTCAAGATTTGCCAGGATCAATCTCCAGATGATTCAAAATCACTCAAGGGTTGCACAGTCCAATTGCTTCCTAACACAGTCAAAATTAGGGTTTTGGTTCTTGCAAAGAAATTGAAGTTTTCAAGGGTCCAATCAAGTCCCACATGCCTACACACATTGTCAAGCATCCATATGCCAAGTTTCAATACTCACAGCATCAAATTGCACAGTCAAAAACCCTAAATGCTTCACAGTCAACTACAGGGGCAAAATGGTCATTTGACAGTCAAAAGTAAAAAATTTTGGTCAACATCTTATTTTGAAGCTACAAACATCATTTGATCAATTCTTGATCATGATTCTCAAAGTATGGCTCAAAAAGTCTCAAGATGCAAAAGTTTCTATTTTTGGACAGTTGAAAAAGTCAACTGCAAATTGACCAGGGCATAACTTCTTCATGGTTTATCAGAAAAACCCCATCCAAAGCTCATTTTGAATAGAATGACATTTCCCACAACTCATCTTCACACTTAAAATCCAAGAAATGCTCTCACAAAAAGTTATCAATTTCAACATTATAGGTCATTTTCAAAAGTCAACAAAAAGGCACTTTAAGTCAAAGACCATAACTTGAGATTGGTAAATCAAAATGACATTGGACCAAATACATTTGTTAGAGGACTTCAATACCTATCCAAAATGCCAAAGAACATGATCATAGCTTCAAAATTGAGCAAGATATGCCTTGTAGAAGTTGGGAAATTTTTGGGAATTTTGAAAAGTCAACTTTGCTTCAAAAGCTTCAAAAATGCTAATGGGCCTCAAATTCTTCCTTGAATAATTACCCAAAGCATATGCACGACCCATTAAGCTCAAAGGGATTTATTTTCTTATTTGTAATTAATTAATTGAATTTTTAATCTTATTAATTCATTTAATTAGATTTAAATATGAGAAAAATATCAAATCATGGTTTTAAATCTTTTTTGTGCAGCAAATATCTTCCACACATGCTAGAGATTTCATGCACCATCTCAAGGGGACAATATCTTCCACAATTGGCAAGGATTTGCATGAAAAAAGATTGAAAAAGATGTGACAAAAATCAAATATTCAAAACATAAATGCGTGAATCCATGGGCTTTTTTTTGACCTAATTTCATTCATGTACTTATGCACAACCAAACCTAATGCACAAGGACACTAAAAACTGTTCAGAAGCTGCATACAAATTTGCAAAATTTCATCAAAAACTTGGAAACTGAAATCCTAGTTATTGCACGTTTCAAAGCCTAAAATCTATTCCAACACATTGCTGGACCATCCAAGAAGCTTTTGCAATCAAGAATCAATCAAAACGTGCCAAGAATCATAGGACACAGGCCATACGGTTTGCAACATTTTCTTGAATTACATATCATGATTCATGCGCATTTGATGCATATCTTTGGTTGTTTTTCATTCACAGGAACATTCTGAAGCTAATGATATGATTCAATTGTATTATGAGGCCCTGTATCGTGATTTACCATTAACGTTTTCTAGGGTTTTAGAGCTCAAAAATTGGGGCTTTGCATAGGGTGTAAAATTGGACCATCAAACCAATATAGGAAAACTCGTTGCAACAAGACGAAGCAAACCAATACCTCGCGCTCAATTTATCATGTCTGTAGACGTGTTCGCTATTTTCCACTATTCTATTTAGTGGGGGTTTAAAACCCCTGCTACTTGTTTTACAATTTGCAGGAAAGACGAAGAAGAAAGCTAGCGTGGCAAGGTGTGACTGGAGCGTTTGAATTTCAGCGCGTTTTTTTTTGTTTTATATCATTAACGTTTGGTTTGTTTTATATTATTTGTTTCCACTAACAATACAAATGCGCGCAAACAGCTCAGATGGTGGGAACGTGGCTTGGTAAACGCTGGGACCTGGGTTCGATTCCCAGGTCCCCCCCACTTAATTCATAAATTTTGTTGTAACGTATTCCCATGCAGCTTCCTTCAAACGTTCTACCATACGTCCTAACGCTTAGGCTTGCCAAGTGTCCCTGATGCTCCATCCAGTGGCCAGATGATGCCGTCCCATGGTACACTCAGTCAACCATCCCACACACAAGCTGGAAAGTCAAACAGGCCTTGTCTTGATGGGCCAAAATTGCTTCCAAAAAACATCCAAAATGGGCCAGACACCCCCCTGGTTTGCATTCTTCAATTTTATTTTCTTTTCAATTCTAATTCTTTTTAATGCTTTAATTATTTTATTTAATTCACCAAAAATAATTTTCATAATATAAAAATCAAAAGTCAAAAATTTTAAAATATTTAATTATATTTAAGTTCTATTAATTTATTTTGTAAATAAATTCTAACCATTAATTTAGTAAATTAGGTTTTAAAACTTTAATCTTTTTCTTAATAAATTAAAATATGTAGAAATTAGGGTTTTTTAACATTCTCATCTTTTTCTTAAATAAATAATTTTCTCTTATTATTATTATTAATTACTAAATATTTTTGTAAATAAACATGTAATTTAATTAATTAGTGTAAATTAGGTTAAACTTTAATATTTTCTTAATAATTAAAATAGACTTAGAATTAGGGTTTCCTTTTAATTTTAATTTTCTTTATTTTCATAAATACCAAAAAACATAAAAAACAATTTCTTTTCCTTAATTAAATATTAATTAGCTTTTTAATTCAATTTAATTTCAAAAGGGTCAAAACCCTCGGACGTCTTAACTTTTACTATTTCGCACATTTATTTTCTTTTTGAATATTATGTAACTGCTCAAGGCTTGTAATAGTAATTAGGTCTTTTACTTTCCGCATTTTTATCAAACGGGTCTTTGTAATTTGGCGATGTATAGACCCGTGCCTTGTAATAGCGTAGGATTTATCTTTCCGCATTTAAATTTCCGCACTTTTAAATTCTAAATTGCATGAAAGAATGTATGGCTAAATAAAAATAACTCGTAGCTCACAAATGCCCTGATCAAAGATAAATATTGACATGAAAATAACACAAAAATTCACACACCACTTCTAGGGTACGCCTCACCTGTTGCCTTACCTTCGGAACGTGGTCGTCGAGTATAGGACGTTTTAGTAAGTCCTTATGCCCATGATCCAGTTGCCTCGAAACGGTTGCCTCGGAATTAAAAAAGGATCAAGGACCTAAGGGTAGCTTCTAAGGTGTCCCACTGTTGCTCTGGTGACCACACTGTCCCTAAACTCGAATTGACCTGAACACCTCCAACGGTGGTGCTACCTACCTCTCAATGGTGGGAGGGCACTACCTTAAGGACTTCTACACAGCCTAATTCCTTAGGGTAGGTGGATGACTCGTAGATACTTGCTCTATTCAAAAACAAAACAAAACTCTTTTCACACCGACACTTTCAAAAAGCTTTTAAAATAATTTTTCAAACACTCTTGAGGACTGATACAAGAGTCATTCTGAAATCTTTAAATGGAACTTTTACAAACCCATTCACACTTTGAAAAGAAAACACTTTTGAAAACACAATGAGCAAGTATCTAAGAGCCCATGGATAACCATGGATAGAAAGGGTGCTAACACCTTCCCTTTCTATAAATCTACCTCCCGAACCGAGAAACTATCTCATAAAGAATTTTGCTGTGCTTTTGTCCTGTCCATGTTGGAGAAAATAAAAGACGGTGGCGACTCTTGCTTCCGCGACATTTTGCGAAACCAGCGTTAAACAGTCAGTTCTAAATCCACCGATCACAGAACTGGCGACTCTGCTGGGGAATAATTAAAAGTGAGGTGTACCTTAGGACTAAGATCACTTGTGTTTTCAATTGTCTGAATTGTTTGCTTTAAATTGTGGGCCTGTCTCGGGAGTTCTATAGATCCTAACCCGGATCTGGGGATACCTTCTTAGAAAGTAGCAATAAGACTGTGAGGGAACTGTGCGGGGTATACCGACATGGTTGAAGCAGTCTGCTACGTTGATGTGGCACTTTGGTGAGTATCGGTAACCCTTGAGTTCAGTCAAGGAGAGTACGGGGCCGCCGCGTGGTGTCGTGAAGCATCAACTGACCTTAGGAACCTTAATTGAACCATCTTGGCCTCTTTAGGGTAGTGAGATAACTGACTTTGGTGCAGTCCGAAGTTGGTTGATACTCGATACTACACTCAATTGAGGGTTGTTTTCTTGGAATATTTTGGTCGCCAGTTCAGTGGCTAAATCGAAACGATGAACAATGAAAGCAATCCAATGATATTGGGACCCTTAGAACCTGGTTACTTCTGATAGGACAGGCTTTGAGCCCACCAACCTCAAGAGGGTAATACCCATACCCCATGCTGGCCTAAACTCTAACGGTTGTGGTGTGACTTGTGTGCCTTACCATGTTTGCTTTTTGTGGATACTTGTGGTGTGTTTTATCATAGCATCATAACATCATACAGCATCATATGCATTGACTAACCATTTCAGGGGTTCGAATCTTCATCTTTGTTCTTGTTTTGTAGGACATGGAAACTATCCGCAGAAAGACAATTCAGATCAGCCTGGTAAGGATCCCTTCTCAGCTTAAGGAACTTATATCCAGGATTCCCGAGAACTCTTCTTTCAGTGAGAGGCATGGAAGAATCATCAGCTTGGTCAACACCAACATTGAGGAAGATATGATAAAGGTCCTCTTCCAGTTCTTTGACCCTCTGCATCACTGTTTTACTTTCCTAGATTATCAACTGGTGCCTACATTGGAAGAGTTCTCCCGGCTTCTGAAGATCCCTATCCTTAGCCAGCTACCCTACAATGGTACGGAAAAGGAACCCAAACTGGAAGAGATTGCTAAAGCATTACGTCTACAACCATCTGACATCAAGGGACATTGGGAAGTTAGAAGTGGTATCAAAGGGTTCTTGGCCAAGTTTCTGTTTGAGAAGGCCCAAGAATGTTGGAATTCCCTTGACCTACAAGCCTTTGAAGAAGTTGTGGCCCTCCTTGTCTATGGATTGGTTTTATTCCCGAATCCAGACCAGCTTATAGATATCAGTGCTGTCCAGATCTTCATGTCTAGGAATCCTATACCTACGTTGCTTGGGGACATCCTTCACTCATGTTACACTCGAACCATGAGAAAAAGAGGTGTTCTTATGTGTTGTACTCCTCTCCTGGGAAGGTGGTTTATTTCGCACCTTCCACAATCAGTTCTGAAGAATGAGCGGGGTTTGATATGGTTACAACGATTAATGACTCTTACACATGCAGATATACATTGGTGCTCTCGGTCCAGAGAGGACGTCACTATCATTGATCGTTGCGGGGAGTTCCCTAATGTTCCTTTACTTGGAATCAGAGGAGGTATTACTTACAACCCGTGTCTGGCCTGGAGACAGTTTGGTTATGCTCGGAGGGACGGCCCTCATGACATGTTAATTCCTGACATAGTTTTTGACTTCGACAACGATGCACAAGGACTTCGCCAGAGATTTATCAGAGCTTGGAGGATGCCCAACAAGGTAGACAGAAAGACACTGGGGCATAGGAATTCCATCCCGTTGGAACCTTATCTCAAGTGGGTACGAGCCTGCTCCCAGAAGTTAGTGATGCCATATCCTCATGTTCTCCATGTGATCAAAGAGCCAGTTTTGGAAGGAGAGGTGTCCTACACCATTCAACATCCTGACATGCCTACATCCTTGGAAGAAATGCAGAAGAGATGGATCCAGCTTAAGGAAGAACGGAATTCTCTTGAGTCCAGTCTACATGCTAGTGATAAGAAAGTCTTGGAGCTCACCCGCCTACTGCACGAGGAAAAGATTCTCAACACTTACATAGCTCCGAAGAGGATGCGCAGCGTCTTTTGGGATTGATTTACTTTGTAATTTTTGCCCATGAGGCCTTGATGTACTGAATATTATTTCTTAATGATAACGTGTGTTCCTTTTTGTCTACAACAAATTTGAATTTTCAAACCCTTGAATGCATTGCATAAACACATATCATGCATCATGTGCATAGCAGGTACTCTTCTTTTCAGGTTGCTTAATGATCTTCGCTGTTTATTTCAGCACCATGAACCCTGAATCATCTACTGAGCAGTCCATCAAGGCCCTCCAGGCCCAAAAAGCCCAATTCCAAGAGCTGATTATGAGTTTGGCCAAAGGACAGGAGGAATTGAAGGCTCTGCTGGTCACGAAGAAGAAGAAGAGAACTGTATTGTTCAACACTGGCCGGAGGTTTGGTAACACACTGCAGAATAAGGTTGATCAAGCTGGTTCTTCTGTAGGAAAAGGCAGTCCTCAAGGGGGAAGGGTTCCTAGTCCGGTGGTCACCGGCAACGAGACTGATTTCAATGAGGAGCAGTATCCTCCAG
Source organism: Vicia faba (assembly GCA_948472305.1). Lineage (NCBI taxonomy): Eukaryota > Viridiplantae > Streptophyta > Magnoliopsida > Fabales > Fabaceae > Vicia > Vicia faba. Next base: position 1,191,380,823 of record OX451739.1, read on the forward strand.
CTGAAGACACGTACAAGCAGTTAGAGGATCGTCTGAATGCCATGGAAATTTAACAGGTGCCTGGGTTGGATTTTGGAGACTTGGGTCTATCTTCTGGTGTGGTAATCCCACACAAGTTCAAAGCGCCATCTTTCGCAAAGTATGACGGGGCGTCCTGCCCTAAGCTACATCTCAGATCTTATGTGCGGAAGATTCATCCGTATACCATGGACAAGAACTTGTGGATCCACTTCTTCCAGGAGAGTCTTTCAGGGACTCATCTCGAATGGTTCTATCAGCTGGATGGAACCAAGGTTCGTAACTGGGAGGAGTTGGCTACTGCTTTTTACAAGCAGTATCAGTATAATGCCGACCTCGCTCCTACACGTACCCAACTCCAGGGTATGTCGCTAGGATCGGGAGAAGGTTTTAAAGAGTATGCGCAGAAATGGAGGGACCTGGCTGGCAGGGTGCAACCACCGTTAACAGACCGTGAACTAGTAGACATGTTCTTGGGGACCCTATCCGGGTCGTTCTTCAATTATCTCATTGGCAATTCGTCTGCAGGGTTCACTGACCTCATTCTGACTGGGGAAAGAATAGAGGCTGGCATGAAATCAGGAAAGATTCAGAAAGGTGCGTCATCAAGTTCTGAGAAAAAGCCTTTCAAGAAGGAAGCCAGTGCTGTGTATGGGCCTAGAAGGCAGAATAAACCAGAACGCCGCGAAGCTGTCAACGCGGTGGTAATTGCAAAGCCTGCTTCCGCTCCTCGGCAACCTAACCAACCAAGGGCTGAGAGACCCAGAAGAGAATACACTCGGATGAGTATGACCTTGTCACAAATCTTGCCGCAACTGCTATCGACAAACTTGGTGACCGTCAGAGAGGCTCCGAAGGTGGTGAACACCACCTCCCCGAAGTATAATCCCAATGCCCGCTGTGCTTATCACTCTGATAGCCCGGGGAATTCTACTAATGATTGGTGGGCCCTAAGAAATAAGGTTCAAGACCTTATCGATGCCAAAGAGGTTCAGTTCGAGGCGCCCGAGAAGCCTAATGTGGTGACAGCTCCCCTACCTAACCATGGAGTGAATGCTATCAGGGATGGTGACGAAGTGGAAGAATCTGAGTTCAACAGTTGGATCTACCCGACGACCGACAGTGGACCTAGCAATTGGACTGCAAAAGATCACATACCTGTTACTTTTGTTACGCAGTAATGAATTCCTTTATTTCTTTAATTTGTAATGAACAATAAATTGAAACTTTATGGCCCGGTGTCCTACCTGGGGCACCGTGGCTTCATTTGTGAGGGCATATTACTTGTCATTTCCATATATCGTGAATAAAGACATTGGACGTTTTTCGCATTTCAAATCTTGTGCTCCCTTTCTTTCTTTCTTTCTTTATATATTGCAAAACAGCTGTATTTACACACACTCACTCATACAGGTTTCAATCCACTCTGGATCTCACTGGTAACGACTCTACTACTGCCATTTATGACTTCGAAAATCCGATCAACTTAGCCGAAGATGAAGGTGAAGATGATTGCGAAGTGCCTGGCGAGCTTGCAAGACTGTTACTTCAAGAAGAGAGGGCCATTCAGCCACATGAAGAGCTATTGGAAACGGTGAATCTGGGTACTGAGACAGATAGAAAGGAAGTTAAGATTGGTGCCAATCTGGAGTTCAGCGTGAAACAACGGTTGGTTCAGATGTTGCATGATTATGTGGAGATCTTTGTCTGGTCCTATGAAGACATGCCTGGGTTGGATACCGACATTTTGGTCCATCACCTGCCTACCAAGGAAGACTGCCCTCCGGTTAAGCAAAAGGTCCGCCGTATGCGTCCAGAGATGTCCGGGAAGATCAAAGCTGAGGTTATGAAGCAATTTTATGTCGGTTTTCTTGCAGTGACTTCTTACCCTCAGTGGGTTACCAACGTGGTTCCAGTGCCAAAGAAAGATGGTAAGGTCAGAACGTGTGTCGATTATAGGGATTTGAACAGGGCCAGCCCCATGGATGATTTCCCCCTACCTCACATTGATGTTCTGGTGGACAATACTGCTCAACATAAGGTATTCTCCTTCATGGATGGTTTTTCAGGTTATAATCAGATCAAGATGGCTCCTGAAGATATGGAAAAGACTACCTTTGTTACTCAGTGGGGCACCTTCTGCTACAAGGTCATGCCATTCGGGTTGAAAAATGCTGGGGCAACCTACCAACGTGCCATGGTTGCTTTATTTCATGACATGATCCACCATGAGATTGAAGTGTACGTCGATGATATGATTGCAAGGTCCCAAACTGAGGAAGAACACCTTGATCATCTACAGAAGCTGTTTGACCGTCTGAAGTTATACAAGCTATGGTTGAATCCAAATAAGTGCACATTTGGGGTAAGATCTGGAAAGTTGCTAGGCTTCGTCGTAAGTGACAAGGGTATTCAAGTGGACCCTGCCAAGGTTAAAGCTATACAAGAGATGCCAGTTCCCAAGACAGAGAAAGAAGTCAGAGGCTTTCTATGACGTCTGAATTATATTGCCCGATTCATCTCGCACCTAACTGCTACTTGTGAACCAATCTTCAAGCTGCTGAAGAAAGATCAGGTAGTATGTTGGAATGATGAATGTCAGGCCGCTTTTGACAGAATCAAAGAGTATCTCCAAGAACCACCCATTCTTATGCCACCGGTTGAAGGGAGACCTCTAATACTATACCTGACAGTACTTGACAGCTCAATGGGGTGTGTGCTGGGGCAGCATGACGAGTCTGGCCGAAAAGAGCACGCCATTTATTACCTTAGAAAAAAGTTTACCGACTGTGAGACCCGATACTCACTGCTCGAGAAAACTTGTTGCGCTTTGGTATGGGCTGCTCGCCGGCTGAGACAGTATATGCTGACTCACACTACTCTGTTGATTTCAAAAATGGATCCAATAAAGTACATATTCGAAAAGCCTGCTCTGTCTGGGAGAATAGCAAGATGGCAGATGATCTTGACAGAATACGACATCCAATACACGTCTCAGAAAGCAATCAAGGGAAGTGTATTGGCAGACCAGTTGGCACACCAGGCAGTGGACGACTACCAGTCAATGAACTTTGAGTTTCCTGACGAGAGCATCATGATAGTGACTGATTGTGAAGTACCTGGACCGGATGAAGGACCTGAGGAAGGATCCCGATGGTCTATGCATTTTGATGGAGCCTCCAACGCTTTGGGTAACGGTATTGGCGCTGTGATCATATCCCCCAAAGGCACTCATACTCCACTTAATGCCCGACTATGTTTCAACTGCACCAACAACATGGCGGAGTATGAGGCATGCATCATGGGTCTTCAAGCTGCGATTGACTTAAGGATCAAGTTTCTGAGTGTCTTCGGAGATTCCGCTCTCGTGATCAATCAGATCAAAGGCGAGTGGGATACGAAACATCCGAATCTTATTCCTTACAGAGAATGTGTGTTGACATTGATCCCCCATTTCACAGAGATAACTTTTGAACATTTCCCAAGAGAGGAGAATCAGTTGGCGGACGCGTTGGCTACGATGTCTTCTATGTTCAAAGTCAAGTGGGACAATGAGGCTCCCTAGATCATCATCTGGAAACTGGACGAACCTGCATACTGTTGTGATCTTGAGGCTGAAGCAGTGACTGAAAAACCCTGGTATCATGAAGTGAAGAGGTACTTAGAAGCTCAAGAATACCCTGAAGGTGCATCCATCAATGACAAAAAGTTTCTGAGAAGGTTCGCAGCGAAGTTCTTCCTCAGCAACAACATTCTATACAAGCGAAACCATGATTCGACCTTACTGCGTTGTGTGGATAAGACTGAAGCAGAAAGGATCATGGCAGAGCTACATGAAGGTACCTTCGGAACACATTCCAGTGGACATACTATGTCAAAGAAAATCCTTCGGGCAGGATATTTCTGGTCCACAATGGAAGCTGTTTGTTACCAACATTCTCGGACATGTCATAAATGCCAGATCTATGCAGATAAGGTGCACGTTCCTCCAGTTCCTCTGAATGTCTTGACTGCACCTTGGCCTTTTAAAATTTGGGGCATTGATATGATCGGCGAGATTAAACCTACGGCATCTAACGGGCATCGCTTCATCCTTGTAGCAATTGATTACTTTACAAAGTGGGTGGAAGCAGCTTCCTACGCCACTGTAACCAAGAATGTCGTAGCACGGTTCATTCGACACAATCTGATCTGTCGATACGGCGTCCCGGAAAGGATCATTACGGACAATGGTACCAATCTTAATAACAAAATGATCACTGAGCTCTGCGAGCAATTCAAGATACAGCACCACAAGTCTTCTCCTTACCGGCCGAAGATGAATGGGGCTGTAGAAGTACCAAATAAGAATATCAAGAAGATTGTGCAGAAGATGACAGTGACGTATAAAGATTGGCACGAGATGTTACCATTCGCTCTTCATGGGTACCGTACCTCAGCAAGAACGTCAATCGGGGCAACTCCCTTTTCCTTGGTCTATGGCATGGAGGCAGTCTTGCCGATTGAAGTCCAGATACCCTCTCTCCGGATAATGAAGGATGCATACCTGAGCGAAGATGACTGGATCCAGACTCGGCTTGATCAACTAAATCTAATTGACGAAAAGAGACTCACTGCTACTTGTCATGGTCAAACGTACCAAAAACGGATGATTAGGGCATTTAACAAGAAAGTCAGACCGCAAGAGTATCAAGTTGGGGACCTGGTAATCAAACGCATCATCCTTCCTCAAAGTGATCCCAGGGGCAAATGGACCCCTACGTACGAAGGGCCATTTGTGGTTAAACATGTGTTCTCAGGAGGAGCCATGATTCTAACTACCATGGATGATGACGACCTTCCTCACCCCGCCAATGCAGACATAGTAAAAAAATACTACGCATGATAAAAGACCCGCTAGGTTGACATACCTAGGCAAAAATTAGGGCTTCCTGGCGAACCAAAAGGGTTCAGGCAAAATGAGGGATGAAATAAAAAAAATCTGTACACCCGGCAAGTCGAAAACCTGAAAAGGCGGCTTGGGCAAAAATGGGTATCCCGGTGGACTGAAAACCCGAAAGGGCAGTCCAGGCAAAAGTTAGGGATTAAAGCGTAATATTATGTCTCATTGGATCACCTTGCATCCAGAATCCGGTATCAACTATCAAGTTCAGACGGCATCGATCAATCAGCTTCATTTTCAACTGAGCAGCCAAGTGATGAGACGCTCGAAGATATAAAGGCGATAGCAAAGTTGGAACCCAGTGGGATTATTCTTTTCACATAGCTGTTTTGTTTTCCTTTTTCACAAAATTGTATAAACTCTGTTGTTCGGCGGTGTTCTCTTACTAGGACGTCAACCTCTTGTACATAAACGCCTATTTACAGGAAAATTCAAAATCAATACAAATTCACTTTCCAGCTAAATTGCCAATTGTTTTTCCTTCTTCTGTTTTGTTTTGCGAAGAACGTCCAATGTTCAATTTTTTATATATGCATTTGACACTAATTGCTAACTCATGAATACTTGCATACGAAACAAAGGATTAATTACAGGTGACATCAAAAACAGGGGAAATAATGAGTTGTCTAAGCAATCTAATTGCTCTGTCCACCAAGGTACCAAGGTAAGTTCGGCTGAAGAGTGCAGCCAAGATATCTTAACTCCCCAGAGAGTGAGCCAAGATTCAACAACTCGCCCCTAGCATTGGTCTCCCATAAGCCCTAACAAGGCACAGTATCTCCTAGCAAGTCAGCGATACTCTCCCCAAGCAGAGTTAGCCTACTCAGTTAGCCTTATGGAAGTTGGATTATCCCCAGCAGATCTCAACATTCCTCAAACATTCTTAACAAGCATCCCCGACAGTCTTGATATAAGATTGTTCCCCGACGGAAATACCGGACATCCAGTGGAGCCGTTCCCCAGTACAGTTCCAAAAGTCTCCCCAGGAGAGTTGAATCAATCTCCCCAGTAGATTCTGGAAGCTTATCCCCATTAGATTCTGGAAGCTTATCCCTAGTAGATTCTGGAAGCTTATCCTCTGCAGAGTACCAACGTATCTCTCCCCGACCATGTTCAAAAGTTATTCCCCACCAGAGCTTCTAACTGGGTTATCCTTAGCTAATTACCAAGGATAGATCGTCCTCGGCGAAGTTCTTCCTATCCTCCAGCGGAGTTCATCAATCATCCAACATAACATAACAATGGTATCCCCAGCGGAATTATCATCACATCTCAGCAAAGTGCCTCTCTTTCCCCACAGAGTTCACTCCCTGCAGAGTAATCTATTCGCCAAGTTTATTCCCCAACGGAGTCATCTTCTCCTACCGGTATTCTTGCAACCATCACCCCCAGCGGAAACAAAAAGCTCTATTCCTCAACATCAGCCCAGGATTCAACTTCCCGGCACCCGTCAAGGATCTATTTTCCTAGACAAAAATACATTTCATAAACATCATATCTTCATACATTATAGCATGCATGTACGCATCATGAACATACAATCTCATTTATTCTGAGAACATCGCGCAGGTAATACATCATGACATCGCATACAACTAACGCTTTGTCTTTTCAGGACAAAGGTCAGTACAAAGGTAATTACTATCAATAGTCGTGATTCCAGATCCGATTCCTATATCTTGCCAGGGTGTATCTGTTGACAACTAATTCTAGACTCGATTCCTGTATCCTACCAGGGCACGTATGAAAAGTTTGAAGATCCGATTCCTGTATCTTGCCAGGGTGTATCTGTTGACGACTGATTCCAGACTCGATTCCTGTATCCTGCCAGGGCATGTATGAAGAGTTCGAAGATCCGATTCTTGTATCTTGCCAGGGTGTATCTGTTGACAACTAATTCCAGACTCGATTCCTGTATCCTGCCAGGGCACGTCTGAAGAGTTCGAAGATCCGATTCCTGTATCTTGCCAGGGTGTATCTGTTGACAACTAATTCCAGACTCGATTCCTGTATCCTGCCAGGGCACGTCTGAAGAGTTCGAAGATCTGATTCCTGTATCTTGCCAGGGTGTATCTGTTGACGACTGATTCCAGACTCGATTCCTGTATCTTGCCAGGGCACATCTGAAGAGTTCGAAGATCCGATTCCTGTATCTTTCCAGGGTGTATCTGTTGACGAATGATTCCAGACCCGATTCCTATATCTCGCCAGGGTGTATCTGTTGACAACTAATTCCAGACTCGATTCCTATATCCTGCCAGGGCACGTCTGAAGAGTTCGAAGATCCGATTCCTATATCTTGCCAGGGTGTATCTGTTGACAACTAATTCCAGACTCGATTCTTGTATCCTGCCAGGGCACGTCTGAAGAGTTCGAAGATCCGATTCCTGTATCTTGCCAGGGTGTATCTGTTGACGACTGATTCTAGACTCGATTCCTGTATCCTGCCAGGGCACGTCTGAAGAGTTCGAAGATCCGATTCCTGTATCCTGCCAGGGTGTATCTGTTGACGACTGATTCCAGGCCCGATTCCTGTATCTCGCCAGGGTGTATCTGTTGACGACTGATTCCAGACTCGATTCCTGTATCCTGCCAGGGCACGTCTGAAGAGTTCGAAGATCCGATTCCTGTATCTTGTCAGGGTGTATCTGTTGACGAATATATTCTCCGGACTCGATTCCTGTATCTTGCCAGGGAACGTCTGAAGAGTTTGAAGATTCGATTCCTGTATCCAGCCAGGGCACATCTACATAAAGAGTTTGAAGATCAACTCCTGTAACAGGCCAGGTAATTCTTTTTTTCTCAGGTACGCAAATTCTCGCTAAGGAATCTCTTACGCGGTCGACACCTAGATGGCATCTATAAGCCCATCCACATACCAACAATCTCCAAATGGCTTCCATAAGCCCATTCTCGACAAGGTTGTCACATTTTCAGATGGCATCTATAAGCCCACCCCCCTATCCATCATCAGTCTCCAAATGGCATCTGTAAGCCCATTCCCGTCATCACAATGCTGACATTCCACTTTGTGAGTGCAAATTTCTGGGCACTCTAGTGTTCAATCATCTTCCACCTTCAGATTACGAAAGGCACGCCAGCCAATCTACATCCTCAGGTCTAAGAAGATTGAACAGGGGCAACTGTTGTACCCTAAAATTTGCCCTCCCATATTCTTCAAGATTTTCCAGGATCAATCCTCAGATGATTCAAAATCACTCAAGGGTTGCACAGTCCAATTGCCTCCTAACACAGTCAAAATTAGGGTTTTGGTTCTTGCAAAGAAATTGAAGTTTTCAAGGGTCCAATCAAGTCCCACATGCCTACATACATTGTCAAGAATCCATATGCCAAGTTTCAAGACTCACAGCATCAAATTGCACAGTCAAAAACCCTAAATGCTTCACAGTCAACTACAGGGGCAAAATGGTCATTTGACAGTCAAAAGTCAAAATTTTTGGTCAACATCTTATTTTGAAGCTACAAACATCATTTTATCAATTCTTGATCATGATTCTCAAAGTCTGGCTCAAAAAGTCTCAAGATGCAAAAGTTTCTATTTTTGGACAGTTGAAAAAGTCAACTGCAAATTGACCAGGGCATAACTTCTTCATGGTTTATCAGAAAAACCCCATCCAAAGCTCATTTTGAAGAGAATGACATTTCCCACAACGCATCTTCACACTTCAAATCCAAGAAATGCTCTCACAAAAAGTTATCAATTTCAACATTATAGGTCATTTTCAAAAGTCAACAAAAAGGCACTTTAAGTCAAAGACCATAACTTGATATTGGTAAATCAAAATGACATGGGATCAAAGACATTGGTTAGAGGACTTCAAGACCTTTCCAAAATGTCAAAGAACATGATCATAGCTTCAAAATTGAGCAAGATATGCCTTGTAGAAGTTGGAAACATTTTGGGAATTTTGAAAAGTCAACTTTGCTTCAAAAGCTTCAAAAATGCTAATGGGCCTCAAATTCTTCCTTGAATCATTACCCAAAGCATATGCACGACCCATTAAGCTCAAAGGGATTTATTTTCTTATTTGTAATTAATTAATTGAATTTTTAATCTTATTAATTCATTTAATTAGATTTAAATATGAGAAAAATATCAAATCATGGTTTTAAATCTTTTTTGTGCAGCAAATATCTTCCACACATGCTAGAGATTTCGTGCACCATCTCAAGGGGACAATATCTTCCACAATTGGCAAGGATTTGCATGAAAAAAGATTGAAAAAGATGTGAAAAAAATCAAATATTCAAAACATAAATGCATGAATCCATGGGCTTGTTTTTGACCTAATTTCATTCATGTACTTATGCACAACCAAACCTAATGCACAAGGACACGAAAAACTGTTCAGAAGCTGCATACCAATTTGCAAAATTTCATCAAAAACTTGGAAACTGAAATCCTAGTTACTGCACGTTTCAAAGCCTAAAATCTATTCCAACACATTGTTGGACCATCCAGGAAGCTTTTGCAATCAAGAATCAATCAAAACGTGCCAAGAATCATAGAACACAGGCCATACGGTTTGCAACATTTTCTTGAATTCCATATCATGATTCATGCGCATTTGATGCATATCTTTGGTTGTTTTGCATTCACAGGAACATTCTGAAGCTAATGATATGATTCAATTGTATTATGAGGCCCTGTATCGTAATTTTCCATTAACGTTTTCTAGGGTTTCAGAGCTCAAAAATTGGGGCTTTGCATAAGGTGTAAAATTGGACAATCAAACCAATATAGGCAAACTCGTTGCAACAAGACGAAGCAAACCAATACCTCGCGCTCAATTTATCATGTCTGTAGACGTGTTCTCTATTTTCCACTGTTCTATTTAGTGGGGGTTTAAAACCCCCGCTACTTGTTTTACAATTTGCAGGAAAGACGAAGAAGAAAGCTAGCGTGGCAAGGTGTGACTGGAGCGTTTGAATTTCAACGCGTTTTTTTTGTTTTATATCATTAACGTTTGTTTTGTTTTATATTATTTGTTTCCACTAACAATACAAATGCGCGCAAACAACTCAGATGGTGGGAACGTGGCTTGTTAAACGCTGGGACCTGGGTTCGATTCCCAGGTCCCCCCCACTTAATTCATAAATTTTGTTGTAACGTATTCCCATGCAGCTTCCTTCAAACGTTCTACCATACGTCCTAACGCTTAGGCTTGCCAAGTGTCCCTGATGCTCCATCCAGTGGCCAGATGATGCCGTCCCATGGTACACTCAGTCAACCATCCCACACACAAGCTGGAAAGTCAAACAGGCCTTGTCTTGATGGGCCAAAATTGCTTCCAAAAAACCTCCAAAATGGGCCAGACACCCCCTTGGTTTGCATTCTTCAATTTTATTTTCTTTTCAATTCTAATTCTTTTTAATGCTTTAATTATTTTATTTAATTCACCAAAAATAATTTTCATAATATAAAAATCAGAAATCAAAAATTGTAATATATTTAATTATATTTAAGTTCTATTAATTTATTTTGTAAATAAATTCTAACCATTAATTTAGTAAATTAGGTTTTAAAACTTTAATCTTTTTCTTATTAAATTAAAATATGTAGAAATTAGGGTTTTTTAAAATTCTCATCTTTTTCTTAAATAAATAATTTTTTCTTATTATTATTATTAATTACTAAATATTTTTGTAAATAAACATGTAATTTAATTAATTAGTGTAAATTAGGTTAAACTTTAATATTTTCTTAATAATTAAAATAGACTTAGAATTAGGGTTTCCTTTTAATTTTAATTTTCTTTATTTTCATAAATACCAAAAAACATAAAAAACAATTTCTTTTCCTTAATTAAATATTAATTAGCTTTTTAATTCAATTTAATTTCAAAAGGGTCAAAACCCTCGGACGTCCTAACTTTTACTATTTCGCACATTTATTTTCTTTTTGAATATTATGTAACTGCTCAAGGCTTGTAATAGTAATTAGGTCTTTTACTTTCCGCATTTTTATCAAACGGGTCTTTGTAATTTGGCGATGTATAAACCCGCGCCTTGTAATAGCGTAGGATTTATCTTTCCGCATTTAAATTTCCGCACTTTTAAATTCTAAATTGCATGAAAGAATGTATGGCTAAATAAAAATAACTCGTAGCTCACAAATGCCCTGATCAAAGATAAATATTGACATGAAAATAACACACAAATTCACACACCACTTCTAGGGTACGCCTCACCTGTTGCCTTACCTTCGGAACGTGGTCGTCGAGTATAGGACGTTTTAGTAAGTCCTTATGCCCATGATCCAGTTGCCTCGAAACGGTTGCCTCGGAATTAAAAAAGGATCAAGGACCTAAGGGTAGCTTCTAAGGTGTCCTACTGTTGCTCTGGTGACCACACTGTCCCTAAACTCGAATTGACCCGAACACCTCCATCGGTGGTGCTACCTACCTCTCAATGATGGGAGGGCACTACCTTAAGGACTTCTACACAACCTAATTCCTTAGGGTAGGTGGATGACTCGTAGATACTTGCTCTATTCAAAAACAAAATAAAACTCTTTTCACACCGACACTTTCAAAAAGCTTTCAAAATAATTTTTCAAACACTCTTGAGGACTGATACAAGAGTCATTCTGAAATCTTTAAATGAAACTTTTTCAAACCCATTCACACTTTGAAAAGCAAACACTTTTGAAAACACAGTGAGCAAGTATTTAAGAGCCCATGGATAACCATGGATAGAAAGGGTGCTAACACCTTCCCTTTCTATAAATCTACCTCCCGAACCGAGAAACTATCTCATAAGGAATTTTGCTGTGCTTTTGTCTTGTCCATGTTGGAGAAAATAAAAGACGGTGGCGACTCTTGCTTCCGCGACATTTCGCGAAACCAGCATTAAACAGTCAGTTCTAAATCCACTGATCACAAAAACAAGTTGAGAAAAGGATTGGAACATGAAATGGAATGGCTCTAAAGTTATGCTTCACATATAACTTCAATACTTAGGAAAAATTCTAAGTACTTTTGTCAATTTGAGCAGCTTAAACTCTTCACTTTAACCTCGACTTTCTAACAATTATGAATTTCTTTTTGGATCAAGTTTTCCACCATAGTGAAGTATCAAAAATGGCTGCTTGAGCTAATCAAAAATCAACGAGAAAGTAATAAACTTGAACATGTTCCAATACTTAGAAAATATGATATCTTTTGCTTTTTGTACAACCTTGAAACCTCAACTCTAGCATCCAATTTCAATCAATTGGAGAAAGATTTTGAACCCAAATCTTTCATCATCATGTAGTATCATATGAAAGCTCCAATGGCAGCCCTTGTTTGAAACATTTTGTGCATAAATGAATGAGATATAAGCTTGTAAGTCATCCAAATGACCATGCATTTTTACACTTAGAAATATTTTAAAACTAACAAAATTTACCATATTTTTTATTTTCATGATTCTTCTTGATGAAACCCAACCAAATCTCACACTTTCATGAATCTTAACTTGAAATGCTCATGGTTGACCAAAAATCTTACAAATAAAAATTTGACTTTGAGCATCTGTTGACTTTTTCGAAAATTGAACCAAATCAACTTTAATTATCTCCTTAAATCACTTTGAGAGTATCAAAGGGATGTACATGAAAGCCTTGGATCATGCCTTAAGCAATAGAACTAAATTTTGGTCAAAAATTCAATGTAAAGTTAACCAAAACCCTAATCTTAGATAAACTTTGAATAAATGCTTGCAATGATCTTGAAACCATGTACCAAATATGAAGAAAACTTAGCCTCTTGAGATGGTTGAGATGAAAACTTGAAGTATTCAGAAACAACATAAAACCCTAGCTCAGAGTAAACCTCAGTTGAAATCTTGATGAAACCATAGCTTGATATTTCTTTGAGAAACCTTGAATGAGATGACCTTGTGATTTGATGAGGAGATAATCCTTGCCTTAGCTTGAGTGTGATAATCATATGAATCACCCTTAAAATGGGGAAACCCAAAATTACAAGAAATCCTTGATCCCATGTCTTAGAAAACCAAAGATATGCATGATTGTTATTGTCATGACCTAGTAGAAGATGTAGATGAATGTGAAACATAAAACAAATAGGGTTAGAACCATGAGGGAAAATTTGGGGGTGAAATAGATACCCCTATTCAATCATCTTAAACTTGGAGATATGAAGAGGAACGACTTTAAAACATTTAAGGTAAAAGAAGATTGAATAAGACTGGGGAATAAGACTTCTCAAGCAAAAGGCTATGAGAAACTTCTTGGGGAAAGGCTAAGAAGAAAGCTCAATATGATAGACAATAATCTTTTGAGTAACGGCCAGGAAGAATACAAGATACGAAGATAACTTTGCATGGAGAAACAAGGACTCTCGAGAAAAAGGCTACGAGATAACTTCTTACCGAATGGATAAGAAGAATAATGGAAGGAAAGATTTCTCAAGAGTCTTTTTAACAATGGCTAGGAAGATGACTAGAAACAAAGATGACTCCATATGAAAAAAGGCAATGAGGAACTTCTTATCGAAAGGATAAGAAGAAGGATGGAATGATAGGAATATTCTTAACAACGACTAGGAAAATACCAAAGATGACTCCACATGAAAAAGGTAATGAGAAACTTCGTATCGAAAAGATAATAAGAAAGATGGAATGACTCCAATAATTCATCGGAGCAACGACTAGGATGACAAATAGAAATAAAAAAAAACATTATGGATTCTCATGCAAAATGCAATAAGAAACCTCTTATCAGAAGAATAGGAAGACAAGAAAAAGGAAGTGAGAAAACTCTTAAACAAAGTTTAAGAAGAAATATGGAAGGAGCATATGATTTTCCTGCGCAAAAGGCAAAGGATACTTGCAAATGGCAAGCAAAGGAAGCTGAAAAATTCTCGTGCAAAAGGCAGAGAACGCTTACACAAGGTAAAACAAAAAGAAAATGGTGTTTCCATACAAAAGGTAGGGAAGGCTTACAATAGGCACGATCATGTAACAGAATCAAAGAAAGACCATCTAGTGTAAAAGGCAGGAAGAACTTTGTAAGGCAAGTATGGAAGCTGACAACTACTAATGTAAAAGGAAAAATATGTAACACCCAAAAAATCTAGATTAATTATTTAATTAGTTATTTAATTGATTTAGTGTGAATATTTGTGATTATTGATGAATATATGAACAATTACGATTTATATGATGCGTTGAGATGTGTCGATGATACAGTGTTGTGGGGTAAAGTTGGAATAATAGAAATATAAGGTTGACTTAATTAATCTATCATTATTTATAATTTAAAAAGTTATTTAGGCTTAATAATATTTAATAATAATATTTAGAATTTATATTATTAATAAAATAAAGGAAATATGGTGTAGAGACAAGAAGGGCTAAATTGTATATTTTTGTGGATTAAGTGAAGGAAAGGATGGAATAACATATTATGGATACTAAGGCTAAACAAGGAATAAGGGAAAGTATTTCATTTGGTACGATCATAAAAATATTGGAAGAGTAGAGGAGAAAGTTAGGGCACGAAGAACATAGAGGGATTTTGGTATATCGCAAAGGAGAAGTAGAAATTGCTAGAAATCTAAGGTACGGGGTTTAATTTCATTTATTATAATTGATATTGAGTTAAGGTGTTTGTAGGTTTTTGTTTTATGCGATGATTTTGGATGAAGATTGATGAAATTGATGAAATTAATAAAAATCATGTGTTGAATGAATGAATGAATTATTGAAGAATGTATGATGTTTGGATCTTTAAATAAGTGTTATAGTATGTTATAAATATTCTATAATCATAGTATTTCAAATTCTAAAATTGGAACTTTTTATGGAATAAAATTCAAAGGTCCGGAAGGCCTCTAACCACGGAAAATTGCAGCGTGAGAAGTGTTATTTTACAGGTTGCGCCAGGTTATAAAGAGGCTACGCAGCGCCCCAATAGCACCTGGTGATGAAGAGGCAAGAGAGGACAGTGAGCCTCTAGAGAAAATATCCCCAGTAGCGTCAGGCGATGAATAAATGACGTAACTCCAGTAGTAGCACCAAGTTATGCAGAGGCGATGTAGTATGGCACCAACGTTCAAAAACATCGTAACTTGAGTTTCAGAAATCCATTTGACACGCAGTTTGAAGCGTTGGGAAGCTGACGTAATGAACTATATTATGATTGAATTATATGATATTTTTTATGCATTATTCTAGTACTTATGTGTTTATGATATTGATTTATTACATGTTGCTTGACTAGGAATGTGCTATTTTGATGATAAACATGATTACTGATTAAATGATATTAACGTTGTTGTGACCTATGTGATGTTTAGTAATGAATGTTTACTTGAGGATATGGAAATGTTATGATTGGTACCGATGATTTGGAAGTGTGAATACAACATAATATGTGTGATAACATTAGGATTTGTTGATAAATTGATGAATATGATGCCTATAATTATGTCTTGATATTATATGATGAAACCATGTTAAAAGTAATGAAAAATCTAGAATGTATGGGTTTGGAATCGCAAGAGAATTTTTAGCTGAACATGTACCGAATTGCAAAAAGTGAATTGCAGACTGGTGTGCATCTCCAAGCGAAGAGAGGCGTCGTCGGGCGAGGGTACATTGCTTGGTCGTCACTAGGCGAGCAACTGAGTGAACGAATATGTGTAAGAGTCATGCTACTGGATTGTCTCGCTCCCCCTATCATTGGGAGATGCAGGATTGAGAGGTGTGTCTCCAGGAAAAGGAAGACATCGACGGGCGATAGAGACCAGAGGATAATTGGTGGTGTTTTCTCTCCCACGTCGACGGGCGAGCCTCAGGCCATTGACAGTAGTAGGATTTTCAAAGTACCATAACTTGAGTTTTAGAACTCCGTTTGAGGCTTCATTCAAAGTGTTAGATAGCTAACACGATGAAATACACGTGGGTGGAATAAAATGTGTAAAAAGATGGATGTTTCCAATACGTAGGATAGGATAGGATTATAATCTTTAGAGGTAGTTTCTAATGACGTATGTTTCCATGATGAAATGATAATACTATAATGATGTATGTTGATATGATGAATTGTTGATACTATAATGATGTATGTTTCTAAGATGAATTGTTGATATTATAATGATGTATGTTCCTATGATGAATTGAGAATACTATGATGGTAATATATCGTGACTATGAAGTATTGAATGTTATTGATGATGTCATGAATGATGATGCGACTTGACTAGCCACATTCGTTTGATAATTTGTTGTGCGCATCATGCATTCATGGCATAGTCTGAACAACTTTGGTCCGCGCATGTTGATTTAGGACATTTGTCTAGTGTTGGCCTCAATCCCATTGTGTGGATTGATGGTGTTGATGTTATGCTCTGGTTCCAAGAGGAAATCCATCCTATGGTGGGGATCTTTGGAGGGTGATGGCCTAGTGTCCATCAAAAAGAGATGGTACCACATGCATAAGTCAATGTTATTGTATTAAAATTTTATGTGACAAGGCATGAAATTGTTGATGAATGGTGAATAATTGTGAAATATGAGATTAGGTGATGTTTTGACGATGAAAGATTTATAAATGATGTTTTGACAATGATTATTTATTATGTGATTTGATGATTGTGAATTAAATGATGTTTCGATGATTTTTGATGATGATATGTATATGTTATCATGATATAAAGGTGTGAGTATAATACTTGTTAAATGATGATATATTTTGAAACTATGATATATTTTCCTTATATCTTTTGTAATGAATTGTGATTACTCACCCTTTCTTCTTGGAAATGTTGCCTCGATATATGGGTAATTTGCATGTGTTCAGGAATACCGTAGAAGCTCGAGGAAAGCTTTATTAAGTAATTATTTAGTTTTGTCGAATAGAAGGTGTCTTTCTCTTATATGTAACACCAGGATTTGGAAAACGTTTGAAATGAAACTTGTGTTCCTTTAATTACAATGATGTATAAGTTGTTTTTAAACGTTTAAGTTATTATGAATCATAAATTATGGATAATGGAGTATGAAAATGTTTTCCTTGAGAAATTATAAATGAAGTTATGTTGTGATTTGATTTCTGCTGCGTAGTATTTTGAAGAATATGTGTTGACTTTCCAAAAAGGATAAATGAGATCATTGTTGAAATCCGTGTTAAGGAGCAAGATGTTTCTCTCTAAGATGTTTAATAAAGCATGTGGCACCCTTGTTGGTGCTTAACTTTGATTTCATTATTAAATTATTCTTTAATATTCCTTGGGGTTTATAAGGGGTTTACATTAGTGGTATCATAGTAGGTCGGTCCGTCTAACCAAGTTGTCTAATATTGTTTGCTCCTTAGTACAGGACATGTGTGTGAACCACTATCTATTTTTGCTTATTTTTCTAATTGTTTGTCTACAGGGGTTGGTTTGAATCAAGTGGGGGAGAAGCTTTTTCTTCTCTAAGATGTTTCAGGTATGGGAGTTGGTTCAGTATACTGGTAAACTATGAGAGTTCAAGGGTTGTTGGAGCTATGATGATTCTCGAAACTAAAAGGAGTGCAAATTCATGATTTTTTCCTCTCGGTCAAGTTGGGATGTCTTTGAGGGAGAACAATCAGGTATTGTTGATGTCTACTTCTCGGAGAATATAGACAAATGTGACGGCTAGTGATATGCCATTGTTGTTTGATTCCTGTTGTTTTTCCTAAAGATATTTGTAACTTGCCTCCAGAGTGTGGATATGAGTTTGGTGATAGTAGAGAACTGATGTGTTAATTGTCTGTTTGTTGGCATTATGTTTGCTAAAATTAATATAGCAGCAACATGTTAAATAGGATGTGATTAATTTCTATAAAGATCAGTTTGAGCAAGAAGTCCTATTTTATGAAGAACATGTTGAGTTGAAATGTTTCAAGATATGGAGCAACATGTCAGATAAGATATCCTACGCAGGGTCATACGATATCGCGCCTGAGCTTAGCTAAATTGCTGGATTCTGTTATGTTTTAACAGATGCAGAATATGTGACATTGAGTTGTAGGTCAAGATGATTCAATCAGAATTCAAGAGGAAAATATACTTTCTAAATAAGGAGATTTTTTAGGAATGATTTCATTTAAGACCTATTTTATTGTAGAATCTTCTACAAATTTGTAACTGCTGATATGCTGTGATGTTGAAGCCCAAATCTAGTTGGGACAAACATTATAAATATAAGCATTGTAACCTAGGAAAGGCACAATCCGCGATGTAAAAATGTAGATCATTAGGGCTGAGTCTGTACCACTGTATAGGTGAGTTAGACTGATGTTATAAAGTTCTAATCTCTGTTATTGTTCTCCTCGAAGCATTTAAGCAACATGTAATATTTTTATGGAGGAAGCTTGAATGTAACTCCAGGTATTGTTCATAGTCAAGAGTTTTGGCTAGGTATTGTTTTAGAAGTGAGTCTTCTATTATTGTCATGGAAGTGTTTCTTCCATTTGTTTTGTCATGGAAGTGTGTCTTCCTGTTGTTTTGTCATGGAAGTGTGTCTTATTATTTTGATCCAATCACTATCTGTCATTGATGAGAGAGTTGAGGAGAGCCTCATATCTAGGTGAGTCTTAGATATAAATTTAGCACGGGTAGTAATTAAGTGAGTAAATCGTAATCTGGTATATTTCTTGTAGGGTATATGAATTGATACAATTATAGTAGACAATATCCCTTGCTTTGTATGCTCCTAGAGTAGCAGAGTTGCTCCGAACCGGGTTAACAATTATTTATGTTGTTTATGATTTTCAGTAATGTTTTGATTGTTATACCTTTCCATGTTTGTTTTAGTCGGATTCAAATGTCTCAATATGTCATAGGACATCTGACATATGATGTACCCGAATTTCAATTGGTATCAGAGCAGGCATCATGTTCTGTTTTGGGTGAGATCCTAGGAAGATACTTTATGTTTCATTTGCAAGGAATGAGGTATCCTATGAAAAGTTGTTTTGAACATGGATAGTTCATATTGTTGTTTGAATGGTCCCTTGAAGTGGAGGATGGAATATTCATGACATGGTGTGTATTGGAACTATCTATTATTATCAAGCCTGTAGCTTTTATGGTGAGCTGCTGTGTTGGTTTTGACTTATTTCCAAACCAATGTTGACCTGATGCACCTGGATTGTGGTGTGTTTGTGTAAGGGTTATTAATTTTTTCCTAAAGGATGTTGAGGAGTTTTTTGGTTTATGTTTTGCTGCATATGTATCAGATAGAAAACTCCTGGTGGTTTATTGAGTTTCTGGTGTCGAGGTTGTAGCCATCTATTCTCCTTTGAAAGTGTATCCCATGATGTGGTGATACTTGGATGATTGTTTCAACCAACTTTGTAAAGTTGCCAAAGATACTTGAGATTTATCTCAAGTATACTCATAAAGGCACGATCAGATATGGTTGATGGAAAGAGTTATGAAGGTGGTAAGAGCTCTTGTTTGTGATTGCTTCCAAAAGGGTCTTCCTACTTTATGGCTAGATTAGGAAAGTGGCCCTGACCCTGTTGTTTACTGATGATGATATGGAAGATGGAAGTGTATTGAAGTCCTTGAAGGTGGTAAAGGTATATTCTGATTTTATGGGAGAAGTAAGGACTTCAGAACCAATCTCAACAATCTATATGAAAGATGTTCTACTAGATGTTGGAACAACTCATCAGTAATTTGAGTAGAATCATGTTGAACAAAGGATTGGCTTAGAAGATACTTTGGGTGCTATACAAATGTCTGTTTATCACATATATTTGGAACCTACTCATGGTATGGAAGATGAGGCATCTGGGTGTTATATGAGATGGTTAAGAGTAGACCAACATATTACCACTCATTGTATTAGTTTACTTCTAATCCAAGTGAGTTTGAGTGTGGAGGTTGTGCTTTATTTTCCTGTGGAGGCTTGTTAAATGTATCTCAACCAAATCCTTTATATGTGGATATCAAGCTCATTTGGCTAGGACATTCTCTCTGATATCGGGAGGATCCTTTTGATCAAAGGAGCCAGAGTTATGGAATCTTGTTTGTGGCCATAGAACATATTTTGTTTGAGGTGAGTACTTTGTGTGTACCAACCATAGGATGTGAAGCTATTGAAGGGAAGAATGTATAATTCCCTTTTGAAGTTCTTAGCAGTTAATAAGGGTGAGTCCTTAATAAGAAGCTAGAAGAAACTGAATAAATGTCAAACATAATGTCTTGACATCTTTGTATTGATAATTTATTTTTCTCGATATGCCTGGATGGTGTTTCTCTCAAACAGGATGAAGGTTGTTTACTCCAACTTAATATTATCAAGTCTATGAGAGCATGGAGTTCTTGTTATGTTTAAGTGAAAGGTATTTCAAGGGATTGTGTGCATTGGAGATGTATCAACCTGAGTTTAGTGGTTGATTGGTGTTTGCACTGTTGAAGTGTCATCTGAATGACCTAGAATGAGCATTTCAGATTTTTGTCTAGAGTAAAGAGGAGGTGTTGTTTCTGGGACCAAATGATTATGGTTTCCTATTCCTTTCATGTGAAATTACTCCTCAAGCATGGGTTCATCTATGTGGTGTCCTCATATGATGGAACATTATTTTTGCAAGGATTAAAGGGTATTCTTGTGTTTTGAAGGATTGGGAGAAACAGACTTAGTATGAACAATCTGCTTGTGGCGTATAATGATTAGTCAATGCCATGTTTGTTGAAATATGATCAAGATACCTGTTAGAGGGAATCTCCTATTTAGGTACAGAAGAATGGCGTCTAACACCTCAAAGTCAGACAAGAGGTCTGGACATTATATTTATGAGAAGAATTTTTCCTCAGGTGTGCATGCTCTGCATGTATTTTGATATGGTCTTGAAGGTTGATCCTCTTGTTTCCCTTATAAGAGTTGTGTATGGACTTCCATGGGTATTGTCTCCAAAGCCATGGTAAATGGTTAAGTCCATTTGTTTTAGATTGATGTCAGAACTGATGTTGAAACATCATTTCTGTTCTTTGCTTCTTCAACCAAAGAAGTTTTTGGATTTGTTCATGGTGGAGTGTTAGGTCAAGCCACTGGCCTATTTTGGAGCATTCTATGGTGTGAATGGTTTTCATGATTGTTTTTCATGTTGATGCATCGGCTGGTGCCATAGGTGTGCAGAAGAAGAATGTCAGATAAAATATTATAATTCGTGTGAGGAAGTAGTCTTATCTTCTGATTGTTCCTTTGTTGAGGTTGTGCATGTGACTGATGGTGAATACTTTGACAAAAGTTGAGTATTTGTCTAATGTGTTGGTACAAGTCTGTAGTCTAAACCTCACGATTCAAGGAGTATAGAGAAATTATTTTTCTATATGTGGTGGGGTTGAGTAGCTTGGGATAGGAAGCTGCTAACTACTGAGAGTTTATTTATCTATGTGGTGCTCTAGTGTGATCCTTTGAGATCTTCTTGTGTTTGTTGGGAGCTTCTTGAAGGACTTATATGCATAATGAGTCCTTTTAATGGTGTTTTAAGAACCATGGTACTTGGGTTCTATGCTATGAAGTTGATATCCTAAATGATGTTGTAACATCACGTTGGGATATTTTTGGAAGATGCTTGGGTTTGGGCATATGGAGTATAATGCTCAAGCAATATTGTCAGCAGAGGAGTTTCTAACGTTGTGGATTAGAATGTGGAGATTCTAATCTTGTTTATAGTAGTATGCTTTGGCAATGTATGACTACTAATTTTGAACACTTCATTATTATCAACAACTACTAGTGGATGTATAGGCAGAAGAGTGTTATCAAATGTTGAGGTCTGGTCTAATTGGGATGTTTTGGAGGTGGTTTGTCTTCTACTGCAAGTAACTCCAAGTAACTCCAAGGTGATTTGGATTCTTGGATTCTGTTACGTTTTAACATATGCAGAATATTCTTGGAATATTATGCTATCCTATATGGCATTGAGTTGTAGGTGTGGAAGATTCAATCAAAATTTAAGAGGAGAATATACTTTCTAAATAAGGAGACTTTTTAGAAAAAAATTTATTGAAGACCTTTTTGTTGCACAATCTTCTACAGATTTGTAACAACTAATATGATGTGATTTGAATCCAAAATCCAATTGGATAAAGGTTATAAATAGAAGCATTATAACCTAGGAAAGGAATCAGTCGTGACTGTAAAGATGTAGATCGTTAGGGCTGAGTCTATACCACTCCCTAGGAGAGTTGGTTGTATGTTCCACTCGGTTATGAGTTGGACTGATGTTAAAGAGGTGTAATCTCTATTATTGTTATCCTCTAACATTTTAAGAAAGAGGTAGTATTGTTCTTGGAGAAAGCTTGTAAGTAACTCCAAGTATTGTTATTAGTCAAGAGTCTTGGCTAGGTATTATTTTAGAACTGAGTGTTTTAGTTGTTATGTCATGAAAGTGTGTCTTCCTGTTGTTTTTTCAATGAAGTGTGTCTTATTATTTTGATCCAATCGTTGTCTGTAATTGAGGAGGGAGATAAGGATGGACTCATATCTAGGTAAGTCTTAGATAGAAAGCTAGCACATGTAGTGATTAAGTGAGTAGATCATAAATTGGTATGTTTGTTGTAGGGTCTATGAATTACTACTACGCTTAAATAGTCTTTTGGTCCCTGTAAGATAGCGTGTTTTTTTACTTTCATTCCTGTATCTTTTTTTTCTTGGATAAAGTCCTTAAATGATAAATTCCATTTGGTTTTAGTCCCTAAAACGAAATCCGTAGGAAAATCTACAAATTTCCTACTAATTTACCTTCGAAATTTCCTGCAGATTTAAACTTTAGGGACTAAAACCAAAAGGATTTTAACATTCATGGATCATTTCCAAGAAAAAAAGATATAGGGACCAAAATAAACAATGCACCAACTTACAGGGACCAAAAGACTATTTAAGCGTTGATACTATTATAGTGGAATTTATCCCTGACTTGGTATGCCCCGTAGTAGGAGAGTCGCTTCGAACTGGGTTAACAATTATGTGTGTTATTTATGCTTTTCATTACTGTTTTGATTGTTATACCTTTCCATGTTTGTTTTAGTCAGATTCATATGTCTCAACATCTCATAGAACATCATAAATCTAATGTAACAGAATTTCATGATGTTTTAATCTGCTAATCAAGTAGGATAACTCTTGGGATATGAGGCTCAGGTGTTTGCATGTATATGACAACACTTGTATGAAGTTGTGTGTTGATTACTGACAATTGATTAAGGTAATGTCACCTCAAGGGATTGACAATTTGATGGGCCAAATTTTGGGTTAGTATGTCTACTGTATAATCGATTTAAGGTCAGGTTACCTTTAGATTCAGGTGAAGGGTGAGGATAATATGAAGAAAGATTTTTGAACTCGATGTAGGCTTCATGAATAGTTAGATCAGTTTGTTGCAGTGTTAATTAAGGACATCATGATTTTATCTAAGCCAGAATGGGTCATGTTGAACGTTGCAATTTGAATTAGGGTATTGAAAGGGAGGAAACTTTATGCTAAGTTATCAAGGTGTTTTGAGGAAGTGAGTTTTCTTGAGCATGCCATTTTGAATGATGGTATCAGTTGATCCATCCAAAGTGGATGCAGCTCTACATTGTGAGACTCCAAAGTCGGTTACGAAGACTAGACGCTTCTTGGGCTTAACGGGGGATTGAAAAAATAACAAGTGTACTATTTTTCCTCTGTAGTAATAATAGGGAAATCCCCTGAATATCGATCTTTATAACTACGTATAAGTATTGAGTTTAATGTGTGGTTCAATTAAACAAAAACTTAACTTTTGATTCGGTTTGGAATTTTATCCTCAACAATAATTAAAATAAGCAGAATGTAAAATTTGACTTTTTCACAAGTATGAGCAAATGCTAGGGTAAGGTGTTTAAATTGCTCTGTAATAACCTTGCCTCTTGATTTCTTCAACAAGTTCATAGCCTTCAATTACCAGATCTTTAGTATGTTTTCCCTTAAGTCCTTAATGGGAAAACCTTTGGTCATTCATCCATATACCTAGGTCCTTATAGAATTATGATAAAACCAAGCAATTTATTTTATCAAGATTTTACCGATAACTATAGGGTATCCGTAGTCCTAGGTGATGTCTACTATAGTTTAATCGTACAATACCTTAACAATTGCAGTCCAACCCTAATTGTTAACCGTGAATAAATCATAATTGGTCCAATCAAGAAAGCCTTAAACACATTGAACGATTAAATTGGAAAGAAACTATTGTATTAAAATCAAGAAATCAGAATCATACAATTGCAAAACAGGGACACCTCCCACCAGCATTAGGGGGTTTATCTACTCATAATATTGTTCAAAATAATTTCAGATTCAGTAAAAATAGACATTACAATTTGTGGTGAACTTTGATTTTCAATGGCTTCCGCAAATGAAAAGTCTTTCGTCCCCCAACAATTGCTTAAGCTTCAATCTCAAATCCCCTGAATTGCCTTGTGAACAAAAAAAAGGGTATGATTTCTATCGTGAAAACCCCTCTATATAGTGTGAATCCCTTAACTACAGTTGGAATGTAACAAAACACCCTTTCAAATCAATCTTCGGGAAAAAAATCATAAAAACACAAAAATCAACGTCATTGGCCAACACAAGTCGTGTTAGGCAACACAGGTACTCGTGTAGGCCCTTGAAGTTCACAATTTATTTTTAAAGTCCCAGAGGCTGCAACTTGGCCCGTGTCAGGCCAAACGGCCACCTGTGTTGCACCTCCAATTTCCACTTAAACTTCATCTATTGTAGGTGCTGTAACACGGACAATGTCTTGTTACACGAGCGCCCGTGTTACTTAACTTGTCCTCCATATTATTTTTCTTCGAAATTTTAGTTTTTTGCCACTTCCTCACATTGCATCGAGTGGATCTTTAACTTAGACCTAAGGATAATCAAAAACATCATACCAACGTATAAAATAGGAAAATAACTTGAAACAACTCAAAAACTATAAAAATGCAGAGAAAACTTAAGAAACATCAAATCGACTCAAATGGTAACACAATATGAAACAAAGCGTTGCAGAATACCTGGATTATTGTCAGACAACTGACAAAAACTTAGTGAAAATGGTGACCGATCATAATCCTAAACTTAGCTTAATGCTTGTCCTCAAGCAATGTTCCGGACAAAAAGAATCAGACATCCCCAAAATAAACTTACCATAATACTACCAAGATATTTCACAACTTGCTTTCAATTTCCTTTCAAAGTTCCCCGCTTCCCCGAACCAAGTGTGCCACTGCACTTCAACATCAAAGGACCATTTTCCTATCCAATTATTTCACAATCTAACCAAATCTCTCAAGGTTAAAGTGTTTCACTCAATATTTCCCAGTATGAACTATCAACTCACAAATTTGAATAAATTCTAAATTCATTTCACATACATATTCCACACATTTTGAGGTCTTTGGGTTGTAACGGGGCTTATGGTACAGTGGGATAAACAAAAAACTGGGGAAAACAAAGGGTCTTTTTGGGTCTCAGATCAATGTTATCATATCTTCACTGTGTTCCTTTTTGTGCTATCAATCACAAGGGAATCTCAGACACCTTTTTCAATTTGACTCCTCAATTTTGACTCAAGTACTTTATTTGAGTATGTATCTTTGTTTTATAACTGTGTCTCATCTTTAGGTAAGTGACGTTTTTCTTTCTTTCTCTTTTTTTTCATTCATCTTTTCTTTGGCTATTTTTAAATTCTCTTTTTTTTCTTATTTTAAGTGCACTTACCTAATCTATTATCGGTTTCCCAACCCCAAATTTAAAGCTTTTATAACTCCGAGATATATAACACTTAACTAAGCATGATAGTGGAAATACTTTGGCTATGGTTTAAACAGATGTGGCGATAAAAACAAACAAATGGATATACAGGATCAACTGGGATAACAAGGGATAAACATAAAAACCGGATGGCTAGCAATCCTCAAGGGTAAAAACAAACAACTTTCCTCACTGTGTATCATTATGTTGTGATATTCAATCATAACATAATGGTTATTTCAGTCAACTCTTGATGGTCGAGTTTGATCAAATATTCGGTGGTATCAACTTTTGAGGGTCGTTCACATCAAGCATAGTAAGTGGAGTGATCTCCTAATCCACTATCACTTATTCTCATCACTTATCTGGACAACCACTCCATGACTCTGCATTATACGATGCAACAACACACAAATGATAACAAAACAAATTACCGAAACAAAAACAAAATAAAAAACAAAAATAAAAACAAAAGTGTTGTACCCCAATATTTGCCCTCTCATTTATTTCAAAAAAGATCCCCTCATGCTCCTAGGATTGTTAATGGCTTTAAGCTACCAAGGCTTCTCATACCTCAAGACATCTCAAACATGTCATTAATTCTTTGTGTCATCAAAGAGTTAAAGATTTGCGAGTATTGTGAAGAGAATCACATTTCTCCTATCCATTGGTTTTGTACTAGGGTTTTGACTTTTGAGTGTGTCACACCTGTTGTTGTCAATATTTGTGAGGCCTTATCTTCTTTTCATCATACAAGTCATCTTTGCTTAAGGGTTTCTCCCTCATGTCTTAAGGAATTATGGTTTTTGAGCTTGGGACGTCATTGGTAAGAATCAGGGTCTATGTGGCCTTTGAGGATTTCCTCTTCTATCAAGGGATGTTCAGTGTATTCTTCATTAATCTTGGACTGAGATATTAGGGTTTGTGTTCATGTTCATTAAGGTTTCGTTCTTCTGTAAAGCTTCTTCAATATGCCTCTTAATCAAGTGGATTTTGGTTACTTCTTGGTTCAATTTGTGAGTTCGAATTATGTAGTTATGATGCAAAGTCTAGTAAAGATCTTTTGGGCTTTTAGAGTGCATTATCGTTGGGAACGTGGGAACTCAAGTTTTCAAGTTTTGTATCCATTCCTTTTCTAGGGTTCTATTGAGGAACAAATTGATGTTACTTCATTTGATTCTCAAAATTTGCTTTCATTATTTGAATTTCAAAGAGAAATAAATATGATTCAAATTTTGATTCATTCAAGCTTCACTCAAGAAATGTCCTTTGAAATTTAATCTTGTAAATCGGCAAGTTGTGGTTCCAAAGTTGGTTTTCAAGGCACAAATGTGATTTATGTCTCTATGACTTAGATTCCATGTTTTTTCATGGAAAATGCAAGAATGCCAAATTTCTTTTGTTTAAATAATCACATTATTATTGTTCCAAACAAGGTATAACTCTTGGATTTGCTTTCGACATTATGGTTACCAATTCAACATTCAAGAGTTATTAAAGTTTCAAAGTAGAATTGAAGTTCTAAAGGATAAAGTGTTGCAAGAAGAATACAAGTTCCTTATTAAAATTACAAGTTCTCAAGCTTTACAAGTTTAATTACAAATTTGGATCATAAATCCACAACTTTATTATTTGTGAATTCTTCTTCAATCTTAAAATTCTCCAAGTCTTATTGCTTCATCTTCAAGATTTTTGTTCTCACACCATACCATCACTTCCTCTTCAAGTCCTTTCCACCTTTTTCTTTGTCTCCCTCAAGCTTGCCTTTGTCAATCCTTATTGTCCATGAAAAAAAGAAAATGAAAAAAAGAAAAGTTAATGGAACACAAAACTTGAACAACAAACAATGAATTTTAACATAGAGTTATTTCGTCATTAGGGTATTGTGATAGGAATCGGAAAAAGGATTGTTTCTCAATCATGTTCAATAGCAGCCTTGAGACCAAAGATGCAAGCTTCATACTCGGCCATGTTGTTGGTGCAGCTGAAGCAGAGTCTAGCGGTGAAAGGTGTGTGGCAACCTTATGGAGAGATAAGTACCGTGCCGATACCGTTGCCAAGTGAATTTAAAGCACCATCAAAGTACAGGGTACATCAGGATCCTTGTTCAGGTCCGTCATACGGTTTGTTACCTTCAATGTTGTCCAATGTCATAATATCTTCGTCGGGGAAGTCGAACTTCATGGATTGGTAATCTTCGACAGCTTGATGAGCCAGATGGTCAGCTAGTACACTCCCCTTTATAGCTTTTTGGGTTGTGTACTGGATATCGTACTCAGTCAGGATCATTTTCCATCTAGCGATTCTTCCAGATAAAGCAGGCTTTTCGAAGATGTACTTGATCGGATCCATTTTAGAAATCAGCAGAGTGGTATGTGTCAACATATACTGCCTTAGCCGGAGGCAGCCCATACCAAAGCGCAGCAAGTTTTCTCGAGCAGTGAGTAGCGAGTCTCACAATCGGTAAACTTTTTGCTAAGGTAATAAATGGCATGCTCTTTTCGACCAGACTCGTCATGTTGGCCTAGTACGTACCCCATTGAGTTATCAAAAAGAGTCAGATACATGATTAGCGGCTTTCCTTCGACGGGTGGCATCAAGATAGGAGGTTCTAGCAAATACTCCTTGATTTTATCGAAAGCAACTTGACATTCATCATTCCATTCAACCACCTGATCTTTCTTCAACAGCTTGAAGATTGGTTCACAAGTAGATGTTAGGTGAGAAATGAACCTTGCAATGTAGTTTAGGCGTCCTAAGAAACCTCTGACCTCCTTTTCAATGCGAGGGGCAGGCATTTCTTGTATATCTTTGACTTTGGCAGGATCAACCTCAATGCCCTTGTTGCTGACAATGAATCCCAATAGTTTACCGGACCTGACTCCGAAAGTGCACTTGCTAGGGTTCAGTCTGAGCTTATACTCCTTTAGTCTGACAAACAACTTTTGAAGATGGTCGAGGTGTTCTTCTTCTGTTTGTGAATGGGCTATCATGTCTTCTACGTAGACTTCAATCTCATGAGGTATCATGTCATGAAACGAAGCTACCATGGCTCGTTGATAGGTTGCCCCGACATTCTTCAATATGAATGGCATCACTTTATAGCAGAAGGTACCCCACTGCGTAACACAAGTAGTCTTCTCCATGTCTTCGGGGGCCATTTTGATCTGGTTGTACCTTGAAAATCCATCCATGAAAGAAAATACCTTATGTTGAGCTGTGTTGTCAACCAAGATGTCAATGTGCGGTAGTGGAAAGTCATCTTTAGGGCAAGCCCTGTTTAAGTCTCTGTAATCCACGCACATTCTCACTTTGCCGTCCTTTTTAGGCACGGGCACAATGTTAGCAACCCATTGTGGATAGGAGGTAACAGCAAGGAAACCGGAACTGAATTGCTTCATCACTTCGGCTTTGATCTTTTCAGACATATCGGGCCTCATTCGGTGGACTTTCTGTTTAATTGGTGGACAGTCTTCTCTTGTAGGGAGACGGTGAACCACAATATCTGTATTGAGTCCCGACATGTCTTTATAAGACCAGGTGAAGATCTCAACATATTCATTCAACAGCTGAACTAAATGCTCTTTGACATTTGGCTTTAGGTTGGCACCCACTTTAACCTCTTTTCTGTCTTCGGCAGTACCCAATTTGATAGTCTCTAACAGTTCTTCATGGGGCAGAATAGCCCTTTCTTCCTGTTGTAGATGTCTAGCCAACTCTCCAGGCACTTCACAATTTTCATCACCTTCGTACTCGGCATGATTGACCAGATCTTCAGAGTCACTGAAGGCCATAGAAGAATTGTTACCCATGGAATCCGGAATGGAAGGGTACCTGCATTTTGTGAGTGTGGGTGTGTGTAAGGGATAGCCACCTTTAAACAAAATAAAATGTAAAAAGAAAGAAAATGAAAACAAAAGTTTATAGATGAAAACGTCATGATTCATTAAAAATGGCATATGAAGATGAAAAATCAAGCCCTTACAAATGGACCTATATGCCCCGGGTTAGGCACAAGGCAAAAAGGGTGTACGGATTGTTTAATAATTATTACAGACCAACAGAAATGTTCGAAAGATAAATTACTGATTTATGAAAGTAATGGGAACAAAGTCTTTCTCCTCCCAGTTGTTTAGTCCTCCTTCAATAGTCGGGAAAATCCAATCTTCAAAGTTTCTCTGATCTTCAACATCCTCCAAAGCATGAACTCCATGATGAGTGATCTTTAATGGTGGCCCTCCAGCCCAGGAGCGACGCACAGCCTTCTGACTAGCAGCAGTGAAACCCAAACCGAACTTATCTGTCTTAAAAGGAAAATCTGGTAGCTGACCCCATACTGTGCTTCCTCCTTCCTCGATTATAGTCTTCGCATCTTTAAGGGATGACATCTGGGACACAGTCTTTGTAATGATGGGTACAGAAGTCATTGACTTATCTACCTCAACTTCAGGAGAAACCTCTTCAAAGTGTTGGAAAGGGGTTTCTATGAATTCACCATCTAACTCCATGTAGCGGAAAGAGTTAAGGTGGCTTATCATATACTCCTCCTCACCATGAACCGTTATGATTTTCCCCTGGACTGGGTATTTAAGCATTTGGTGTAGATAAGAAGTGACTGCCCCAGCGTTGTGGATCCAAGGTCTTCCCAATAAACAAGAATATGAAGGACGAATGTCCATCACATAAAATGTAGAGTTGAAAATTTCCGTTCCCACCTTAATTGGGATGTCCACCTCCCTGTGAACCATCCTCTTAGAACCGCCAAAGGCTCTAACAATAATATTGCTAGGCTTTAGGGTTAAACCCTCACAGTCCAATCTGTCCAATGCTTTCTTTGGCAGGACATTTAAAGACGACCCGGTATCAACAAGAACTTGAGCAAGTGTGATCCCTCTGCACTCCACCGAGACATGCAGGGCGTCGTTATGCTTTCTTCCCTTAGATGTTAGATCGGCATCAGAGAAGCCAAGACCATTTTCGGCTGTAAGGCTAGCTACACACTCTTGAAACTGATCCACAGAAGTTTCTTGAGGCATGTGCGTCGTCTTCAGGAATTTGATCAAGGCTTTAACATGAGCCTCGGAACAGAGCAATAGGGCCAGCATGGAGATTTTTGAAGGGGTTTTCCCCAGTTGTTCTACGACATCATAGTCGCTTTTCTTAATTATTTTTAAAATTTCCTCCATTTCCTTTTGGGTGGTCTTAGGAATGACCAAAGGCTGAGCCCTCGTCCTGACGAGCGCTTCTTGGATCCCCTTACCTTTATCAGCAACAACAGTAGAAGGTACAATTACGGGAGTAACAATTTCTTCGATAATAGGAGTTCGCACAGAGATGTTGATCGGCACAAGAGTAACCTTAGGAGCATTCAAGGGTCCGAAGATTTCCCTTGGAGGAGAAATCTTCGGAGAGAAGATTCTTCTTCTACGAGTGATCTTACTCGTCCCCGCAATATTTCCTATGTCAGGAGTTTCTTCATCGGAATTCTCTTCCACTGATTCAATCTTCTTAACATCGTGGTAGAAGATCTCTCCTCCAAAATTCCATGGTATTGTCTTCTTGGACTTGTATGGGATAGGCCCCAGCATAGTTATCTTCAGAGGTACAAACTTTGGATCGGGTGTAATCTCAACAGGTCTTTTGGAGACCTTGGAAAGATTGTCGGAAATGGTAATTATAGCAATATCATCGACAGGAATTGGGGTAACAAGAGTAACAGGAGTTTTCTCAAAGAGGATCTCTTGATTATCCATTAGGCGTTGGACGTCTAACTTCAATAACGGACAGTCAGATTGTAGGGACGAACAATCGTAACAATCTTTTTCACAGCCTGGAAAAATCCTGGCTTTCAACAGATTCATCTTGATTATTGGTAAAAGGGTTATTAAGTCATCAATAGCAGCAACATATGAATCCTCTTCGATAGCATGTGTATTGTGACCATGCTTTGGCATTGGGGCAGAAATCACATTCGGATTTTTGGGCGCGTCAAATTCCACCTCTTAGGCATCTATTAAATCCTGGATCTTGTTTTTGAGGGCCCAACAATTGTTGGTGTCGTGCCCTATTTCGTCTGAATGATAAGCACATTTAGCATTGGCGTGGTAAAAAGGAGAAGTTGTATTCGTATTTTAAGGCGGATCTCTCAAGGTTGTAAGGTTTAACTTCAAGAGATGGGGGAGAACCTGGGCAGGCATCATGTTTATTTTGGTGAATTGCCTAGCAGGCCTTCCCCCTCTTTGTAGGTTGGTTCTGGGTTGATCATTCCTAGGCTGATCAGCTGCAGTCTTTTGGATCATTATAGCCCCCACCGCTGGTCGGCGCTCCACTCTTCCTCGACCCTTTTGAGAGTAAACAACTGACACCTCTTTCTTGGCTCGAAAAGGTTTTTTAACGGCAGCAGAAGCAGATGTATCTTTTTGAATTTTACCGCTCTTGATGCCAGCTTCGACTCTTTCACCAGTGAAAATTAATTCGGTGAACCCCGCAGATGAACTCCCTATCAGGTGATTAAAGAATGGACCTGACAGCGTCCCCAAAAACTAATCAACAAGCTCTCTTTCAGACAATGGTGGCTGCACCCTTCCAGCCAAGTCCCTCCATTTTTGGGCATATTCCTTAAAGCCTTCATTAGAAACCATACCCATACTCTGTAGTTGAGTACGAGTAGGTGCTAAGTCTGCATTATATTGATATTGTCTGTAGAAGGCAGCAACCAGGTCCTCCCAATTGTGCACATCAGATCTTTCGAGCTGGTAAAACCAATCTAATTGCGTCCCTGAAAGACTATCTTGAAAAAAGTGGACCCGTAGATCCTTATTAGAAGAATGAGGTGGGATCTTTCTGACGTAAGACCGTAGGTGCATCTTCGGACAAGACAAACCATCATATTTAGCAAATGTAAGGACCTTGAATTTAGGGGGAATCACAATCCAAGCAACCAACCCTAGCTCTTCGAAGTCCAGCCTAGTCACTCTTTGTACCTCCATGGCTGCCAGACGCTCTTCCTGATTCTTGTACTTGTCGTCTATAGGAGGGTACTGCTGCTCAGAATAGTCTTCATCCTCTTCTTCTTCTTCAGCCTCAGACTCAGATGGTACTGCAGCTCCCTTTCCTTTACCTACCCCTTCATCAGATGTTATGGGGAAATTCAGGACCCTTCTAGCTTGGTTCTCAAATCTTCTTCCCAAAGTATCCAGACCGACTCTTTTCTTTTTCTTTTTCTCTTTTTCCTTTTCCTTCTCTAACAGTGCTTTAAGGTCCTCCTGACCCTTTACCAAGGTCATAAGGAGTTGTTGGAATGTGAATTCAGCGCTTGTAGAACTTTGACCGTTTGCTCTATATCCATCTTGCTGAAATAAACAGCAGAGAGCTAAGGAAACCTGGTGTGAAGACCTGTTTATGCATATGATGAATGATATGTATTCATGTAATGCATTCAAGGATTCAGAAATTCAAAGTTGTTGCAAACAAAAAGAACACACGTCATATTAATAAGAAGAAATTTGTTAGTACATAAATGCCCCATGGGCAAAATATTACAAAATTCTAATGTAAAAAGACGTTGCGCATCCTCTTTGGTGCGATGTAGGTGTTGAGATTCTGCTCTTCGTGGAGTCGACAAGTAAGTTCCAAAACCTTCTTCTCACTTGCGTAGAAGCTGGCTTCAAAAGTGTTTCGTTCTTCCTTGAGTTGTATCCAACTCTTTTGCAAATCTTCCAATGATGTTGGCATGTCAGGATGTAGAAGGGTGTATGGAACCTCTCCTTCCCTAACAGGCTCTTTGATCACAGGGAGAATATAGGGGTAAGGCATCATAAGACTCTGGGAGCGGGTGCGTACTCACTTGAGGTAACGCTCAAGGGGGATAGAATTCTTGTGTCCCAGTGTCTTACTGTCCACTTTGTTGGGCATCCTCCAAGCTCGGATAAACCTTTGTCGGAGTCCTTGAGCGTTGTTGTCGAAGTCAAAAACCAAATCCGGAATCAGCATGTCATGAGGGCCATCCCTTCGGGCATACCCAAATTGTCTCAGAGCCAAACAAGGGTTGTAGGTAATGCCTTCCCTAATGCCAAGTAGTGGGACATTAGGGAATTCCCCACAACGATCAATGATGATGACATTTTCTCTAGACCGAGAACACCAATGAACATCAGAATGTGTAAGAGTCATCAACCTTTATGACCACCTCAAGACTTGTTCATTCTTCAAGACTGACTGGGGAAGGAGAGAAATAAACCACCTTGCTAGAAGAGAAGTAAATCACATGAGAACACCTCTTTTCCTCATTGTTCGTGTGTAAAATGAGTGGAGGATGTCCCCAAGCAATGTAGGCACAAGATTCCGAGATATGAAAATCTTGACAACATTCACATCTATAAGCTGATCAGGGTTTGGGAACAAGACCAACCCATAGATGAGAAGTGCTACAATCTCCTCAAAAGCTTGCAGATCTAGAGAATTCCAACATTCTTGTGCCTTCTCAAACAGAAACTTTTCCAAGAAACCCTTGACACCACTTCTGGTTTCCCAATGACCCTTTATATCAGATGGTTGCAAGTGTAAGGCTTGAGCAACATCTTCAGGATTTGGCTCTCTTTTCGTACCGTTGTAGGGTAGTTGATGGAGAATAGGAATCCTCAGGAGTTGAGAAAATTCCTCCAAAGTAGGCACTATTTGGTAATTAGGAAATGTAAAGCAATGGTGTAAGGGGTCAAAGAACTAGAAGAGAACTTTCACCATGTCTTTTTCAATGTTGGAGTTGACCAAGTTGAGACGTCTACCATGTCTTTCACTGAAGGGAGAATTCTCTGGAATCCTGGAAATAAGCTCCTTGAGTAGAGGAGGAATTCTCACAAGGTTAACCTGAATTGTTTTCTTGCGAAGTGATTCCATTACCTACAAAACAGGAACAAATATGAAAATCCAAACCCTTGAAGTGGTTAGTGGATGCATATGATGCTTCATGATGTTCATGATGTATGCACAAGTATATCTACAAGCAAATCAAACAAGATCCTAGTTTCAGGCTTATATGGGGTTTCATAGGTAAGTACCCTCTTGAAGTTTAGTTGGCTCAACCTGTCCTATAAATAGTAACTGGGTTCTAAGGAGCTCAATATCATTGGATTATTTTCTGTGTTCATTGTTTCAGTTTAGCCACTTTACTGGCGACCGAAATATTCCAAGAAAACAACCCTCAATGAGTGTAGTATCAAGTATCTACCAACTTCGGACTGCACCAAAGTCGGTCATCTCACTACCCCTAAAAAGGCCAAGATGGTCAAGTAAAGGTTCTAAAAGTCCATTAGTGCTTCATGACATCACTCAGCGGCCCCTTATTCTCTTTGATTGACTCAAAGGATACCGATACCCACAAATATGCCACACTAATATAACTATTGCTTCAACCATGTCGGTATACCCCGCACAGTTTCCACAACGTATTGCTATTTACCTATGAATGTTTCCCAAATCCGAGTAAAGGATTCAAACCCAAACAATAGAACCAAATGTAACGCAATCAAAGCAAACAAAGTAAGCATGTAAAGGTGATCTAAACCCTAAGGTAACCCCACTTTTCAACTATTCCCCAGCAGAGTCGCCAGTTCTGTGATACGGTGGGAGAACTGACTTGAGGTTTTACGTTTGTGTTTGCAAATGTTTCGGTTTAGCAAGAGTCGCCACCGAATTTTTATTTTGTCCAAAGGAAAGGTCAAAAATCACAGGAAAGACCTTTGAGATGTTTTCTTGGGTTCGGGGGGTAGATTATGAAAAGGGAAGGTTCAAGCACCCTTTTCATCCATGGTTATCCATGGGCTCTTAGTTACTTCTTTATATCACTTGCTTTTTCTTTTCAATTGTTTGAAATGGTGCTTTGTGTGTGGTTTTTAAAATGTTTTGAAAAGAGGCCATCGTTGTGGAAACCTTTGTAATGATTCTTGTTTGAATATATACAAAGGTGTTTGTCTTTTGAAAAGATGTTTCAATGTTTGAAAGTTTGTTTTGGGAAATGTTTTGAAATTGTGTTGTGAAGTGTGTTTGAAAATAGCAAGGATGTTTTTGCAAGTTTTGATCAAGTAACTAAGAGTTGTCTACCCTATTTTACTCAAAGATCTTTCCTACACATTTTTAACCCTCTTGACAGTGTTGTTTTACCATTGCATTTGGTAAACAACCTTGTATTTGGATGTTAAACGGGACAGGCGCGGGTCATCGTATTGACCATGATAGCAATTGTGCTAAGTATCTTTAGCAAATTTTTGAGGGACTAGATCATTTTTGTATAGCCAACCAAGATAGCGTCATCGAGGGACTATGATATTTTGTTTTGTTTTTGTTTTGCCAAGATACTCAACATGTATAACATGGCCATTTTAAAGGAAACAAGTGGATGAAACCCTAGGGGTGCATGTGTGTATTGTGTTGTCAATTTACATGCTCTTATGTTCTTGTATTAGGTCTAGCTATTTGTTTGGATTTTGGATATTGCATACAAACCCTAATCTCTATCATGGCATATTTGAAAGCATAAAGTGCATAAAATAAATCTACGACTATTACAACATTGATATGGGGAGGGGGATACAATTTTGAATGGGGGGTATTTGCAAGAAAATAAAACCCTAAGATTAACTATTACATCCAAATTGAATTGATTGTACAAATAAATAAATGGACAAATATTTAAATGAATAATTAAATAGATATGAAATATATTATAAATATGTAAAAAATGTTTTTATTTATTTTTATGTATGTAAAAATATAATATTTAATGTATTAAAAAAATAGAAATAAAAGATTATTTTTATTAAGGGTAAAAACCCTAATTTTCTTTAAGAAAGTATATATATTAATTATATTATTTATGTACAATAAAATAAAATAACAAAATATATACAAATGTCCAAAAATAAAAATATATCAGAAAATATTATTTAAGTATGTAAATAATAAAAATAAAAGTATAATATTTTTATGTATTATTTTCAAGTTTTTATTAAATAAAATAAAAGTATGTTATCTAATAATTATTTTTATATTAGAAAAAATAATAAAAAATACTAAATAAAATGTGAAAATTTATGAAAATGTTTTTGGTAATTTTTGAAATTTAGAAAAAATATTTTAAAGTCAGAAATAAAAATAAAAATAGAAAAATATCAAATAATAATGAAATGGGTCAGGGGGGTGCAGTCAGCAAACTGGAGGTGTCAAAAGCAAGTCAAGGCCAAGCCCAGCCCAAACTGATCTTCATCTTCAACCTTTGAACAAAAACGCGCGGCCTGTAACTCCAATCATGTTCTCTCTATTTGTTGCATGAAATCAAAAACTCAAAACATGAAACTTGTGGAGCATTAAACCACGATTCTAAACATATAAAAAACTTAATCTAACTCTCAAAGACCAGAGAGAATATCTCTGGCCCTAATTTCTAACCTAACTTTTTCAGGAAGTTCATCAATCAAATTCTCTTAGCACTCTTAACTTAAATGAAATGTATGCATATGTACAGCTTAAGGTCTATGAGTATTACATTTTTTATTCACAAAATTAAGCCTAATGCTTCCTAAATAGAGAGATAGGAAGTTGAAAAAAACCTGTTTCAGTTGAACTCGTGTATGGAAATGTGGAGCTTTTCAGTGAGACCTGAGGTGCTTGGGAGCTTTCCTGAACTTCCTCTGACCTTCCCCAATGCTTAGTTTGCTTTGGATTCACTTGAACAAGCTTGTAGAAGTCAACATGCACAAGCTGAACACAGAAATGGTGAAGCTTGCAAATGGAGTTACAGTCAATGGCCAATGGTTGGAATAGTTCAGGTAGGTTGTATGAAGTGTATTGGAACTGGTTTGGGACAAAACACACGAGTGGTTTGTGAGATGGAAGTCAAACTGCAGAGAGTGCCCTGTTTTGCAAGTTTTTGGTGTTTTAATGTTCAAGAGTGTTTGAGGGATGGATGGCTCATGTTTCTGGCTCAAGACAATGTACAAAACTTGTTTCAAATGCTTGCAAGAGTTGGTTATAACAGATATGCAAGTTGTGTCTCTTTTGCACATTTCTTGGTTATGAAGCAAAAAATGAGAAGTGACAAAGAGCAGGCCTGTACTGGCTAGCTCTTACCCTACATAAATTTGGTGAGCTTGGCCGCAAGTTTGTGGATTTGGTTTGCTGTATAAGATTTGGTTCAAGGCTCAAGAGATGCAATTTGACATAATGCAAGTTTTGACAAAAATGACAATGTTGCCTTTTTGCTATTTTTGGATTAATCTCTTGTGTAATCCTCTAATGATCAGAACAAAGCTTCAATCCATTGGATTTGAATTTAATTATTGATTATGGAAGGGTTTAGGGACCTGTAATCAAGTACAAACAATGTTGGATGGAAATTGCAACTTGTGTCAACATGAAACATGCCATGAATCAAGGTGAGTTTTTGCCAATTTCAAACCTTCAATTCTCCCTAACCATAAATGATTTTGGAGAGTTCTGGGACATTTTAGAAAGCTTGTAACATGTTCTACAATCCATCTATGAAATGAATTTTGATATTCCAAGTATAACTAGGTGAAAAATTTCCATGAAGATAGGTCAAAATCCTGCCTAAACTAGGGGAAAATTTCACTAAGTTAAAAGTTTCATGCACCCTTGTTCCAAAAATTATAACTTGAGATCCAAGCTTATTTTGACAAAACTTTGTGAATAGAAGTTGTAGATTTTGTGGAGGAATACAACTTTCATTTTGGAAGTTTTGTTTGAATCCAATTGCATCATGGTGTAAAAGTTGGGCAAAGTTGGGAAAAAATAAGAAAATTTCATAACTTAGAAAAATTCTAAGTTATGAATTTTTTTCAATCTTAAACCCTAATTTGAAAAATTAGGTTTCTTGATGAACAAGTTTCATGTTTTGACACATCTTGATGAAAAATGACCTTTGGCACTTGATTTTGACCAAAAAGTCAAAGTTTGACTTTTCAGTGTACAGTTAATTTTTGATCAGTTGACTGGAAAATTCATTTGTCAATCCAATGCAATTGAGATCTTTTGAACCTTGTGAGTAGGTCAAGATGATGCCATTTAGTCCTTGAATCCATGCTTGAAACCAATTTGCCATTGGCTAGGTGAAAAGTCAGAAATTGCCCTTCTGCAGTCAAAACCCTAAAAATGACCATTTTGCCCTTTTGATGGTCTGATCAAATTTCTTGGGGAGTTGTGGTCCCAACTTGATCAAATGATTCATATGAGCTTATAATGTTGATATGGATCAAAATTTATGAGGTTTGACTGTAAATTGGCCACAGTTGACTTTTTCTCCAATACAGCTGATTTTTAGGTCAACTGTCCAATTGACTGGGCAAAAATTTGATTCAAGGCGTGAATCTTGGTATGAGAAATTTTATAAGTCAAACATGAAGCATTAAAGTCACATTCAGCATTAGAAGTCCAAAATTCCTTGTGCAAACTCAAACCCCAATTTAGGTCAACAGTGCAAGGAGATAACTTAAGCATAGCAAACCCTAGATTGGTCTTGAGTTCAAAGAGTCTTGTGAGGAGAAATCTTGATAAAATGAGAGGGAAAATTTTGGGGTACAATAGCAGCCCCTTTTCAATCTTCTTGAACCGGAAGAGTTAGATTGGCAAGTTTGCCTTTCGTGACTCGAAGGTAAAAGAGGATTTGACACTAGAGTGCCCGTAAATTTGCACTCGTCAGAGTATAGTTGGGGGAATGGGCTTAAATATGCCATTTGTAAGATGTGATAGAATCTTTTCGGAGATGGGCTTAAAAGATTCCATCCAAGAAAATTGATCGCATAAGAGATTCCTTTGCGAGAGCCCGTATACCTGTTGTTGAGGAGGACTACGCCGGGGAATGCTGGTCTTTGTCGTGGTAGAAATAGAACTTTTGTCGTCTGTTATTCTACTGGGGAGTCATCTCTTGGCTGAAGATGTGACAGTGAACTGCTATCTGGTCAACATCCAGGCTTCACAGTCTTGTATTGCTATCTGGTTAACATCCAGGCTTCACGATACTTTACTTCCTATCTGGTCAACGTCCAGTCTTCAGAAGCGAATCAAATGGTTATCCGGTTGCCTCCGGGTTTCCCTTTTGATTTCGGGGCCTACTAATATCCGATTGAATCCGGGCTTCAAAGTAATTGGCCGAGTAAACTGTTATTTGGTCAACGTCCAAGTTTCACAGTATACCTTACTGTTATCTGGTCAACGTCCAGGCTTCACAGTCTTGTATTGCTATCTGGTCAACGTCCAGGCTTCGCAATACTTTACTTCCTATCTGGTCAACATCCAGGTTTCAGAAGAAAATCAAATGGTTATCCGGTCGCCTCTGGGTTTCCCTTTTGATTTCGGGGCTTACTAATATCCGGTTGAATCCGGGCTTCAAAGGAATTGGCCGAGTAAAATGTTATTTGGTCAACGTCCAAGTTTCACAATATACCTTACTGTTATCTGGTCAATGTCCAGGCTTCACAATCTTGTATTGCTATCTGGTCAACGTCCAGGCTTCACGATACTTTACTTCTTATCTGGTCAACGTCCAGGTTTCAGAAGAACTTGCAGGGGATTCAACTAATTTCCGGTCGATCTCCGGGTTTCAGTATAATCAAGATAAAATCTGGTCGAATCTAGGTTTCATAACTGGAACAGGAATCTGCACATTGATTTGAATAAGCAAACAGGAGAGCATCCGTGTCTGGAGCATCTCTAAGCCGTTTTCTGAGCTTTGAATATCTGTTTTAGGTAGCTATCAATTTCATCCTGAAAAGGGTAGAATGTTAGTTGAAACACAAAGTTATGTTGCATGAAATGTATGATACAATAAGATGTGTTTTATCAATGTTCATGATTTATGAATGTAATGTATGCGCATATAAGCTGATTAGCTGTTTTATTGAGGAAGATAAATCCTAGATAGCTGGAGATAATAAAATCTTTGACTGCTGTCGGGGAAAATAAATCCTTGACCATTGCTGGAGATTCGGGATTTTTGACAACCTTTGTGGGGAGAAGCTATACTGCTGGGGAGACCAGGAGTTTGGGTTGTATGCCAATCTACTGGGGACTTCAAGAATGAGAATCTCTGTTCTGTTGGGGGTATCAGGGGAAAACTGAATGGTTTCCGCTGGGGATTGGTAGCTCAATGTTTCCTCTCCGCTGGGATCTTAATGACGGGCTGATTTGATCATGTATGGAAATTTGACTTCGTTGAGGAAGAAAGTTTAAAAAATAACTCTCTGGGGAATTATCTGGTTTTTAAGCTACTCTCTGGGGACAATGGAGGAAGCTGGATGGTCTCCACTGGTGTTCAAGGGTTGAAGGTTTGACTCCGTTTGGGGAAGAAAGTTTCATCTTCACAGAGGGTTTGTAGTTTAAAGTTTTGCTCCACTGGGGATTGGAAATTTGAAAACTCAGCTCTGATGGGGATTCTTGAAACTTAACTCCGCTGGGGATATGCATTTCAAGGCTTTAGTTTCGCTGAGGATCTGGATGATGTATTGCAGGGGATTTCTCCTGGAATAGC
Source organism: Vicia faba (assembly GCA_948472305.1). Lineage (NCBI taxonomy): Eukaryota > Viridiplantae > Streptophyta > Magnoliopsida > Fabales > Fabaceae > Vicia > Vicia faba. The sequence continues at coordinate 1,191,422,102 of OX451739.1, forward strand.
CTAAAGACATCTTCCTATACTTTCATCCTATCAGTAATTATTCTTTCTCATTACGTTTTATTTGTAAGCAGTGATTATATTCAAATGCATATGCTGATTTAATAAATCATTGGACGTTTTTCAAATAAAACACAAGTATAAAAAAGAAAGGAAAGACAAACAATTTTCTGCACTTTGAAGTATCTTTGCATTAACTTTGTGTAAGTATTTTGTACAAAGGAGACATACATCCTGGTAAGAGAATGTTGTCATAAAATTGAGAAAAATTTGTACAAAGAAAGATGGCTATGTGTAACAATTCCATGGGATTCCCATTCTGCTATAGCCTTGGTAACTCTGAGTATCTTGTCCATTTGTTGCTTCGTCTGCAGATGATTGGATTGATCGGAAGCTTGGAGCTTGTTCGTGAAGAGATTGTCCTTAAAGTGATCCGACGAGACATAGTCATACGCTTTAATTCCCTAACTTTTGCATGGATCGCCCTTTCGGGTTTTCGATCCACCGGGAAACCCTTTTTTGCCCAAGTCACCCTTTCGGGTTTTCAACTTGCCGGGTGTACAATTTTTTTTTGGTTTATCCCTAATTTTTGCCTGAATCGCCCTCTCGGGTTTTCGATTCACCGGGATACCCATTTTTGCCCAAGTCGCCCTTTCGGGTTTTCAACTTGTCGGGTCGTTTATGCGTATTTTCTTTTGACTATGTCTGCATTCGCAGGGTGCGGCAAATCTTCGCCGTCCATGGTGGTTAGAATCATAGCCCCACCAGAAAAGATGTTTTTGATCACAAATGGTCCATCATAGGTAGGAGTCCATTTTCCCCTGGGATCACTTTGCGGAAAGATGATCCGCTTGATTACAAGATCTCCGACTTGATATACTTGGCGCCTGACTTTCTTGTTGAAAGCCTTGATCATCCGTTTTTGATACCTCTGACCATGACAAACAGCAGTAAGTCGCTTCTCGTCAATCAGGTTAAGTTGATCAAGCCGGGTCTGAATCTAATCGTCTTCACTCAAACCAACATCCTTCATAATTCTCAAGGAAGGAATCTGAACCTCCATAGGTAAAACAGCTTCCATGCCATATACCAAAGAAAAGGGGGTTGCCCCAGTTGAAGTATGTGTTGTGGTACGGTATCCATGTAGAGCAAACGGTACCATCTCATGCCAGTCCTTGTAGGTCACTGTCATCTTTTGAATGATCTTCTTGATATTTTTGTTTGCAGCTTCGACAACATCGTTCATCTTTGGCCGATAGGGAGATGAATTGTGATGTTGAATCTTGAGCTTCTCGCACATAGAGGTGATCATAGTGTTGTTCAGGTTTGTACCGTTGTCCGTGATGATCCGATCGGGGATACCATACTGGCATATGAGGTTCTGCTTGATGAAGCGGGAAACCACATTATTTGTAACGGAGGCGAAGGAAGCTGCTTCGACCCACTTGGTAAAGTAATCAATGGCCACTAGGATGAAGCGGTGTCCATTGGATGCTGTAGGCTTTATCTCTCCAATCATGTCGATACCCCACATTGCGAATGGCCAAGGAGCTATTAGGACATTGAGAGGAACTGGAGGAATATGTACCTTGTCTGCATAGATTTGGCATTTGTGACAAGTACGGGAATATTGATGACAGCCAGCTTCCATGGTAGACCAGTAGTAGCCTGCCCTTAGAATCTTCTTAGCCATCGTATTTCCGCTCAAGTGGGTGCCAAAAGTACCATTATGCAGTTCAGTCATGATCTGCTCAGCTTCAACCTTGTCCATACAATGAAGCAGAACGCAATCATGATTGCGCTTGTATAGGATACCATTGCTCAGGAAGAACTTGGCAGAAAATCTCCTCAAGAACTTTTTGTCATTGACTGAAGCTCCTTCAGGGTATTCTCGAGTCTTGAGATACCTTTTGATTTCGTGAAACCAGTGTTGGTCCACTACTTCTTCGGTATTAATCTCGTGACAAGATGCAGGTTCATCCATTCGCTCGATGGTGATTTAGGGAGCCTCATTATCCCAGTTAAGTTTAAACATGGAAGACATTGTGGCTAGAGCATCCGCTAGCTGATTTTCTTCTCGCGGGAAGTGCTCGAAGGTAATCTGCTCGAAATGAGGTAACAATGTCAGGACATGTTTTTTGTAAGGGATGAGATTGGGATGTTTAGTGTCCCACTCTCCTTTGATCTGACTGATGACCAAAGCGGAGTCTCCAAACACAACCAAAGATTTGATTCCCAAGTCAATAGCAGCCTTGAGACCAAAGATGCAAGCTTCATACTCGGCCATGTTGTTGGTGCAGCTGAACCATAGTATAGTGGTGAAAGGTGTGTGGCAACCTTCTTGAGATATAAGTATCGTGCTGATACCGTTGCCAAGTGCATTTAAAGCACCATCAAAGTACAAGGTCCATCGGGATCCTTGTTCAGGTCCGTCATACGGTCCATTACCTTCAATGTCGTCCAATGTCATAATGTCTTTTTGGGGAAGTCGAACTTCATGGATTGGTAATCTTCGACAGCTTGATGAGCCAGATGGTCAGCTAGTACACTCCCCTTTATAGCTTTTTGGGTTGTGTATTGGATATCGTACTCAGTCAGGATCATTTTCAATCTAGCGATTCTTCCAGATAAAGCAGGCTTTTCGAAGATGTACTTGATCAGATCCATTTTAGAAATCGGCATAGTGGTATGTGTCAACATATACTGCCTTAGCCGGCGAGCAGCCCATACCAAAGTGCCGCAAGTTTTCTCGAGAAGTGAGTAGCGAGTCTCACAGTCGGTAAACTTTTTTCTAAGGTAATAAATGGCATGCTCTTTTCGACCAGACTCGTCATGTTGGCCCAGTACTCACCCCATTGAGTTATCCAAAATAGTCAGATACATGATTAGCGGCCTTCCTTCGACGGGTAGCATCAAGATAGGAGATTCTATGAAATACTCCTTGATTTTATCGAAATCAACTTGACAGTCATCATTCCATTCAACCACCTGATCTTTCTTCAACAACTTGAAGATTGGTTCACAAGTAGATGTTAGGTGAGAAATGAACCTTGCAATGTAGTTTAGGCGTCCTAAGAAACCTCTGACCTCCCTTTCAGTGCGAGGGGCAAGCATTTCTTGTATAGCTTTGACTTTGGCAGGATCAACCTCAATGCCCTTGTTGCTGATGATGAATCCCAAGAGTTTACTGGACCTGACTCCGAAAGTTCACTTGCTAGGGTTCAGTCTGAGCTTATACTCCTTTAGTCTGACAAACAGCTTTTGCAGATGGTCGAGATGTTCTTCTTCTGTTTGTGAACGGGCTATCATGTTGTCTACGTAGACTTCAATCTCATGATGTATCATGTCATGAAACAAAGCTACCATGGCTTGTTGATAGGTTGCCCCGACATTCTTCAGTCCGAATGGCATCACTTTATAGTAGAAGGTACCCCACTGCGTAACAAAAGTAGTCTTCTCCATATCTTCGGGGGCCATTTTGATCTGGTTGTACCCTAAAAATCCATCCATGAAAGAAAATACCTTATGTTGAGTTGTGTTGTCAACCATGATGTCAATGTGCGGTAGTGGAAATTCATCTTTAGGGCTAGCCATGTTTAAGTCTCTGTAATCCACGCACATTCTCACTTTGCCGTCCTTTTTAGACACGGGCACAATGTTAGCAACCCATCATGGATAGGAGGTAACAGCAAGAAAACTAACATTGAATTACTTCATCACTTCGGCTTTGATCTTTTCAGACATATCGGGCCTCATTCGGCGGACTTTCTGTTTAATTGGTGGACAGTCTTCTCTTGTAGGGAGACGGTGAACCACAATATCTGTATCGAGTCCCGACATGTCTTCATAGGACCAGGCGAAGATCTCAACATATTCATTCAACAGCTGAACTAAACGCTCTTTGACATTTGGCTTTAGGTTGGCACCCACTTTAACCTCTTTTCTGTCTTCGGCAGTACCCAAGTTGATAGTCTCTAACAGTTCTTCATGGGGCAGAATAGCCCTTTCTTCCTGTTGTAGAAGTCTATCCAACTCTCCAGGCACTTCACAGTCTTCATCACTTTCGTACCCGACATGATTTACCAGATCTTCAGAGTCACTGAAGGCCATAGCATAATTGTTACCCATGGAATTCAGAATGGAAGGGTACATGCATTTTGTGAGTGTGGGTGTGTGTAAGGGGTAGCCATCTTTAAACAAAATAAAATGTAAAAAGAAAGAAAATGAACACAAAAGTTTATAGATGAAAACGTCCATGATTCATTAAAAATGGCATATGAAGATGAAAAAATCAAGCCCTTACAAATGGACCTATATTCCCCGGGTAAGGCACAAGGCAAAAAGAGTGTACGAATTATTTAATAATAATTACAGACCAACAGAAATGTTTGAAATATAAATTACTGATTTAGGAAAGCAATGGGAACAAAGTCTTTCGCCTCCCATTTGTTTAATCCTCCTTCAATAGTCGGGAAAATCCAATCTTCAAAGTTGCTCTCATCTTCAACATCCTCCAAAGCATGAACTCCATGATGAGTGATCTTTAATGGTGGCCCTCCAGCCCGGAAGCAACGCACAACCTTCTGACTAGTAGCAGTGAAACCCAAACCGAACTTATCTGTCTTGAAAGGAAAATCTGGTAGCTGACCCCATATTGTGCTTCCTCCTTCCTCGATTACAGTCTTCGCATATTTAAGGGATGATATCCGGGACACAGGCTTGGTAATGATGGGTACATAAGTCATTGTCGTAGCTACCACAACATCAGGAGAAACCTCTTCAAAGTGTTGGAAATGGGTTTCTATGAATTCACCATCTAACTCCACATAGCGGAAAGAGTTAAGGTGGCTTATCATATACTCCTCCTCAACATGAACCATTATGATTTTCCCCTGGACTGGGTATTTGAGCATTTGGTGTAGAGAAGAAGTGACTGCCCCATCGTTATGGATCCAAGGTCTTCTCAACAAATAAGAATATGAAGGACGGATGTCCATCACATAAAATGTAGAGTTGAAAATTTATGTTCCCACCTTAATTGGGATGTCCACCTCCCCGTGGACCATCCTCTTAGAACCGTCAAAGGCTCTAACAATGATATTGTTGGGCTTTAGGGTCAAACCCTCACAGTCCAATTTGTCCAATGCTTTCTTTGGCAGGACATTTAAAGACGACCCAGTATCAACCAAAACGTGAGCAAGTGTGGTCCCTCTGCACTCCACCGAGACATGTAGGGCGTCGTTATGCTTTCTTCCCTTAGATGTTAGATCGGCATCAGAGAATCCAAGACCATTGTCGGCTGTAAGGCTAGCTGCAAACTCTTGAAACTGATCCGCAGAAGTTTCTTGAGGCACGTGCGCCGTCTTCAGTAATTTGATCAAGGCTTTGGCATGAGCCTCCGAACAGAGCAATAGGGTTAGCATGGAGATTTTTGAAGGGGTTTGCCCCAGTTGTTCTACGACATCATAGTCACTTTTCTTAAATATTTTTAAAATTTCCTCCATTTCCTTTTGGGTGGTCTCGGGAATGACCAAAGGCTGAGCCCTCATCCTGACGGGCGCTTCTTGGATCCCCTTACCTTTATCAGCAGCCACAGCAGAGGGTACAACTACGGGAGTAACAATTTCATCGATAATAGGAGTTCGCACAAAGATGTTGATCGGCACAGGAGTAACCTTAGGAGCATTCGAGGGTCCGAAGATTTCCCTTGGAGGAGCAATCTCCGGAGAGAAGATTCTTCCTCTACGAGTGATCTTACTCGTCCCCGCAATATTTCCTATGTCAGGAGTTTCTTCATCGGAATTCTCTTCCATTGATTCAATCTGCTAAACACCGTGGTAGAAGATCTCTCCTCCATAATTCCACGGTATTGTCTTGTTGGACTTGTATATGATAGGCCCCGACATAGTTATCTTCAGAGGTACAAACTTTGGATCGGGTGTAATCTTAACAGGTCTTTTGGAGACCTTGGAAAGATTGTTGGAAATGGTAATTATAACAATATCATCGACAAGAATTGGAGTAACAGGAGTAACAGGAGTTTTCTCAAAGAGTATCTCTTGATTATACATTAGGCGTTGGACGCCTAACTTCAATAAGGGACAGTCGGATTGTAGGGACGAACAATGGTAACAATCTTTTTCACAGCCTGGAAAAATCCTGGCTTTCAACAGATTCATCTTGATTATTGGTAAAGGGGTTATTAAGTCATCAATAACAGCAACATGCAGATCCTTTTCGATAGCATGGGTATTGTGACCATGCTTTGGCATTGGGGCGGAAATCACATTCGGCTTTTCGGGCGCGTCGAATTCCACGTCCTTGGCATCTATTAAATCCTGGATCTTGTTTTTGAGGGCCCAACAATTGTTGGTGTCGTGCCCTATGTCGTCTGAATGATAAGCACATTTAGCATTGGCGTGGTAAAAATGAGAAGTTGTATTCAGATTTTATGGCAGATCTCTCAAGGTTGTAAGGTTTAACTTCAAGATATGGGGGAGAACCTGGGCAGGTGTCATGTTTATTTTGGTGAATTGCCTAGCAGGCCTCCCCCCTCTTTGTAGGTTGGTTCTGGGTTGATCATTCCTAGGCTAATCAGCTGCATTCTTTTGGATCATTACAGCCCCCACCGCTGGTCGGTGCTTCACTCTTCCTCGACCCTTTTGAGAGTAAACAACTGAAACCTCTTTCTTGGCTGGAAAAGGTTTTTTGACGGCAGCAGAAGCAGATGTATCTTTTTGAATTTTACCGCTCTTGATGCCAGCTTCGACTCTTTCACCAGTCAAAATTAATTTGGTGAACCTCGTCGATGAACTCCCTATCAGGTGATTAAAGAATGGACCTGACAGCGTCCCCAAAAACTAATCAACAAGCTCTCTTTCAGACAATGGTGGCTGCACCCTTCCAGCCAAGTCCCTCTATTTCTGGGCATATTCCTTAAAGCCTTCATTAGAAACCATACCCATACTCTGTAGTTGAGTACGAGTAGGTGCTAAGTATGCATTATATTGATATTGTCTGTAGAAGGCAGTAGCCAGGTCCTCCCAATTATGCACATCAGATCTTTCGAGCTGGTAAAACCAATCTAATTGCGTCCCTGAAGACTATCTTAAAAAAAGTGGACCCACATATCCTTATCAGAAAAATGAGGTTGGATCTTTCTGACGTAAGACCGTAGGTGCATCTTCGGACTAGACAAACCATCATATTTAGAAAATGTAGGCACCTTGAATTTAGGGGGAATCACAATCCCAGCAACCAACCCTAGCTCTTCGAAGTCCAGCCCAGGCACTCTTTGTACCTCCATGGCTGCCAGACGCTCTTCCAGATTCTTGTACTTGTCGTCTGCAGGAGGGTACTGCTGCTCAGAATAGTCTTCATCCTCTTCTTCTTCTTCTTCAGCCTCAGACTCAGATGGTTCTTAAATCTTCTTCCCAAAGTAGCCACACCGACTCTTTTCTTTTTCTTTTTCTATTTTTCCTTTTCCTTCTCTCATAGTGCTTTAAGGTCCTCCTGACCCTTTGCCAAGGTCATGAGGAGTTGTTGGAACTGTGAAGTCTGCGCTTGTAGATCTTTGACCGTCTGCTCTATATCCATCTTGCTGAAATAAACAACACAGAGATAAGGAAACCTGGTGTGAAGACCTGTTTATGCATATGATGAATGATATGTATTCATGTAATGCATTCAAGGATTCAGAAATTTAAAGTTGTTGCAAACAAAAAGAACACACGCCATATTAATAAGAAGAAATTTGTTAGTACATAAATGCCCCATGGGCAAAATATTACAAAATTCTAATGTAAAAAGACGTTGCGCATCCTCTTTGGTGCGATGTAGGTGTTGAGAGTATGCTCTTCATGGAGTCGACGAGTAAGTTCCAAAACCTTCTTCTCACTGGCGTAGAAGTTGGCTTCAAAAGTGTTTCGTTCTTCCTTGAGTTGTATCCAACTCTTTTGCAAATCTTCTAATGATGTTGGCATGTCAGGATGTAGGAGGGTGTATGGAACCTCTCTTTCCCTAACAGGCTCTTTGATCACATGGAGAATATAGGGGTAAGGCATCATAAGACTCTGGGAGCGGATTCGTACCCACTTGAGGTAAGGCTCAAGGGGGATGGAATTCTTGTGTCCCAGTGTCTTACTGTCCACTTTGTTGGGCATCCTCCAAGCTCGGATAAACCATTGTCAGAGTCCTTAAGCGTCGTTGTCGAAGTCAAAAACCAAATCCGAAATCAGCATGTCATGAGGGTCATCCCTTCGGGCATACCCAAATTATCTCAGAGCCAAACAGGGGTTGTAGGTAATGCCTCCCCTAATTCCAAGTAGTGGGACATTAGGGAATTCCCCACAACGATCAATGATGATGACATTTTCTCTGGACCGAGAACACCAATGAACATCAGAATGTGTAAGAGTCATCAACCTTTATGACCACCTCAAGCCTTGTTCATTCTTCAAGACTGACTGGGGAAGGTGAGAAATAAACCACCTTGCTAGAAGAGAAGTACAACACATGAGAACACCTCTTTTCCTCATTGTTCGTGTGTAAAATGAGTGGAGGATGTCCCCAAGCAATGTAGGCACAGGATTCCGAGATATGAAAATCTTAACAGCATTCACATCTATAAGCTGATCAGGGTTTTGGAACAAGACCAACCCATAGATGAGAAGTGCTACAATCTCCTCAAAAGCTTGCAGATCTAGAGAATTCCAGCATTCTTGTGCCTTCTCAAATAGAAACTTTGCCAAGAAACCCTTGACACCACTTCTGGTTTCCCAATGACCCTTGATATCAGATGGTTGCAAGTGTAAGGCTTGAGCAACATCTTCAGGCTTTGGCTCTCTTTCCGTACCGTTGTAGGGTAGTTGATGGAGAATAGGAATCCTCAGGAGTTGAGAAAATTCCTCTAAAGTAGGCACTAGTTGGTAATCAGGAAATGTAAAGCAATGGTGTAAGGGGTCAAAGAACTGGAAGAGAACTTTCACCATGTCTTCTTTAATGTTGGAGTTGACCAAGTTGAGAAGTCTACCATGTCTTTCACTGAAGGGAGAATTCTCTGGAATATTGGAAACAAGTAGAGGAGGAATTCTCACAAGGTTGACCTGAATTGTTTTCCTGCGAAGTGATTCCATTACCTACAAAACAGGAACAAAGATGAAAATCCAAACCCTTGAAATGGTTAGTGGATGCATATGATGCTTCATGATGTTCATGATGTATGCACAAGTATATGTACAAGCAAATCAAACAACATCCTAGTTTCAGGCTTGCATGGGGTTTCATAGGTAAGTACCCTCTTGAAGTTTGGTTGGCTCAACCTGTCCTATAAATAGTAACTGGGTTCTAAAGAGCTCAATATCATTGGATTATTTTCTGTGTTCATTGTTTCAGTTTATCCACTTTACCGGCGGCCAAAATATTCCAAGAAAACAACCCTCAATGAGTGTAGTATCGAGTATCTACCAACTTCGGACTGCACCAAAGCCGGTCATCTCACTACCCCTAAAAAGGCCAAGATGGTCAAGTAAAGGTTATAAAAGTCCATTAGTGCTTCATGACATCACTGAGCGGCCCCGTATTCTCTTTGATTGACTCAAAGGCTACCGGTACCCACAAATATGTCACACTAATATAGCTATTGCTTCAACCATGTCGGTATACCCCGCACAGTTTCCACAACGTATTGCTATTTACCTATGAATGTTTCCCAAATCCGGGTAAAGGATTCAAACCCAAACAATAGAACCAAATGTAAAGCAATCAAAGCAAACAAAGTACGCATGTAAAGGTGATCTAAACCCTAAGGTAACCCCACTTTTCAACTATTCCCCAGTAGAGTCGCCAGTTCTGTGATACAGTGGGAGAACTGACTTGAAGTTTTACATTTGTGTTCACAAATGTTTCGGTTTAGCAAGAGTTGCCACTGACTTTTTATTTTGTCCAAAGGAAAGGTCAAAAAGCACAGGAAAGACCTTTGAGATGTTTTCTTAGGTTCGGGGGGTAGATTGTGAAAATGGAAGGTGCAAGCACCCTTTTCATCCATGGTTATCCATGGGCTCTTAGTTACTTGTTTAGATCACTTGCTTTTGCTTTTCAATTGTCTGAAATGGTGCTTTATGTGTGGTTTTGAAAATGTTTTGAAAAGAAGCCATGGTTGTGTTAACCTTTGTAATGATTCTTGTTTGAATATATACAAAGGTGTTTATCTTTTGAAAAGATGTTTCAATGTTTGAATGTTTGTTTTGGGAAATGTTTTGAAATTGTGTTGTGAAGTGTGTTTGAAAATAGCAAAGATTTTTTTGCAAGTTTTGATCAAGTAACTAAGAGTTGTCTACCCTATTTTACTCAAAGATCTTTCCTACACATTTTTAACCCTCTTGACAGTGTTGTTTTACCATTGCATTTGGTAAACAACCTTGTATTTGGATGTTAAACGGGACAGGCGCGGGTCATCGTATTGACCATGATAGCAATCGTGCTAAGTATCTTTAGCAAATTTTTGAGGGACTAGATCATTTTTGTATAGCCAACCAAGATAGCGTCATCGAGGGACTATGATATTTTGTTTTGTTTTTGTTTTGCCAAGATACTCAACATGCATAACATGTCCATTTTAAAGGGAACAAGTGGATGAAACCCTAGGGGTGCATGTGTGTATTGTGTTGTCAATTTACATGCTCTTATGTTCTTGTAATAGGTCTAGCTATTTGTTTGGATTTTGGATATTGCATACAAACCCTAATCTCTATCATGGCATATTTGAAAGCATAAAGTGCATAAAATAAATCTACGACTATTACAACATTGATATGGGGAGGGGGATACAATTTTGAATGGGGGGTATTTGCAAGAAAATAAAACCCTAAGATTAACTATTAGATCCAAATTGAATTGATTGTACAAATAAATAAATGGACAAATATTTAAATGAATAATTAAATAGATATGCAATATATTATAAATATGTAAAAAATGTTTTTATTTATTTTTATGTATGTAAAAATATAATATTTAATGTATTAAAAAAATAGAAATAAAAGATTATTTTATTAAGGGTAAAAACCCTAATTTTCTTTAAGAAAGTATATATATTAATTATATTATTTATGTACAATAAAATAAAATAACAAAATATATACAAATGTCAAAAAATAAAAATATATCAGAAAATATTATATAAGTATGTAAATAATAAAAATAAAAGTATAATATTTTTATGTATTATTTTCAAGTTTTTATTAAATAAAATAAAAGTATGTTATCTAATAATTATTTTTATATTAGAAAAAATAATAAAAAATACAAAACAAAATGTGAAAATTTATGAAAATGTTTTTGGTAATTTTTGAAATTTAGAAAAAATATTTTAAAGTCAGAAATAAAAATAAAAATAGAAAAATATCAAATAATAATGAAATGGGTCAGGGGGGTGCAGTCAGCAAACTGGAGGTGTCAAAAGCAAGTCAAGGCCAAGCCCAGCCCAAACTGATCTTCATCTTCAACCTTTGAACAAAAACGCGCGGCCTGTAACTCCAATCATGTTCTCTCTATTTGTTGCATGAAATCAAAAACTCAAAACATGAAACTTGTGGAGCATTAAACCACGATTCTAAACATATAAAAAACTTAATCTAACTCTCAAAGACCAGAGAGAATTTCTCTGGCCCTAATTTCTAACCTAACTTTTTCAGGAAGTTCATCAATCAAATTCTCTTAGCACTCTTAACTTAAGTGAAATGTATGCATATGTACAGCTTAAGGTCTATGAGTATTACATTTTTTATTCACAAAATTAAGCCTAATGCTTCCTAAATAGAGAGATAGGAAGTTGAAAAAAACCTGTTTCAGTTGAACTCGTGTATGGCAATGTGGAGCTTTTCAGTGAGACCTGAGGTGCTTGGGAGCTTGCCTGAACTTCCTCTGACCTTCCCCAATGCTTAGTTTGCTTTAGATTTTCTTGAACAAGCTTGTAGAAGTCAACCTGCACAAGCTGATAACAGAAATGGTGAAGCTTGCAAATGGAGTAACAGTTAATGGCCAATGGTTGGGATAGTTCAGGTAGGTTGTATGGAGTGTATTGGAACTAGTTTGGGACAAAACGCACGAGTGGTTTGTGAGATGGAAGTGAAACTGCAGAGAGTGCCCTGTTTTGCAAGTTTTTGGTGTTTTCATGTTCAAGAGTGTTTGAGGGATGGATGGCTTGTGTTTCTGGCTTAAGACAATGTGCAAAACTTGTTTCAAATGCTTGCAAGAGTTGGTTATAACAGATACACAAGTTGTGTCTCTTTTGCACATTTCTTGGGTTTGAAGCAAAAAATGAGAAGTGAACAAGAGCAGGTCTGTACAGGATAGCTCTAACCCTACATACATTTGGTGAGCTTGGCCCCAAGTCTGTGGATTTGGTTTGCTGTCTAAGATTTGGTTCAAGGCTCAAGAGATGCAATTTGACATAAAGCAAGTTTTGACAAAAATGGCAATGTTGCCTTTTTGCTATTTTTGGATTAATCTCTTGTGTAATCCTCTAATGATAAGAACAAAGCTTCAATAAATTGGATTTGAATTTAATTATTGATTATGGAAGGGTTTAGGGACCTGTAATCAAGTACAAACAATGCTGGATGGAAATTGCAACTTGTGTCAACATGAAACATGCCATGGATCAAAGTGAGTTTTTGCCAATTTCAAACCTTCGATTCTCCCTAACCATAAATGATTTTGGAGAGTTCTTGGACATTTTGGAAAGCTTGTAACATTATCTAAAATATATCTTTGAAATGCATTTTGAGATTCCAAGTGGAACTAGGTGAAAAATTGCCATGAAGATAGGTCAAAATCCTGCCTAAACGAGGGCAAAATTTCACTAAGTTAAAAGTTTCATGGACCCTTGTTCCAAAAATAATAACTTAGGATCCAAGCTTCTTTTGAGAAAACTTTTTGAATCAAAGTTGTAGATTTTTTGTAGGACTACAACTTTCATGTTGGAAGTTTTGTGTTAGTCCAATTGCATCATGGTGAAAAAGTTGGGCAAAGTTGGGAAAAAATAAGAAAATTTCATAACTTAGAAAAATTCTAAGTTATGAAATTTTTTCAATCTTAAACCCTAATTTGCAAAATTAGGTTTCTTGATGATCAAGTTTCATGTTTTGACACATCTTGATGAAAAATGACCTTTGGCACTTGATTTTGACCAAAAATTCAAAGTTTGACTTTTTAGTGTACAGTTGATTTGATCAGTTGACTGGAAAATTCATCTGTCAATCCAATGCAATTGAGATCTTTTGAACCTTTTGAGTAGGTCAAGATGATTCCATTGAGTCCTTGAATCCATGCTTGAAACCAATTTGCCATTGGCTAGGTGAAAAGTCAGAAATTGCCCATCTGCAATCAAAACCCTAAAAATGACCATTTTGCCCTTTTGATGATCTGATCAAATTTCTTGAGGAGTTATAGTCCCAACTTGATCAAATGGTTCATATGATCTTATAATGTTGATATGGATCAAAATTTATAAGGTTTGACTGTAAATTGGTCACAGTTGTCTTTTTCCCCAATAAAGTTGATTTTTAGGTCAACTATCCAATTGACTGGGCAAAAATTTGATTCAAGGCTTGAAACTTGGTATGAGCAATCTTATAAGTCCAACATGAAGCATGAAAGTCACATTGAGCATTAGAAGTCCAAAATTCCTTGTGCAAACTCAAACCCTAATTTAGGTCAACAGTGCAAGGAGATAACTTGAGCAAAGCAAACCCTAGCTTGGTCTTGAGTTCAAAGAGTCTTGTGAGGAGAAATCTTGATAAAATGAGAGGGAAAAGTTTGGGGTACAACAAATGTGATATTATTTTTTGATTATTTTCTGGCTGTCTTGGGTTGATTTTTTTTATCATACCTTTATTAACATCATTGGATCCATGGTGTTGAGGTTAGCTCCACAAAAAATGGATGAATGATTTTAATAATAGTTTGATTAAATATTAATTCAAATGTGGTTTTTCTATTTACCCTAATTCCTCTTCATCTCTTCCCTTTTTAATTGCACTAAATGTTGTTAGAGCATGATCTCTATATCATGTCTCAAAACAAATGGTGCATAGATTGTTATTGACCGGCCTCAAAATAGGTGCGACTTCTATATAAGTCCACTTATGATTGCTTAACATAGCGCTAAATTTTGTCCCGATTCAAAAAATGATCATTCGTGGCCCAAACTTATGATTGCAAGCCCAAGTATGTTAATTTGATCTCTTTGATCCAATAACCTTGAGATTCATTATGTGTAGGCTTTGGTTCTACCAATCCTCTAATGGATCTATAACACTTTTGGTCAACGCGGATCACTTAAACATCGTTGATCATTAAATGGTACTTACGAGAATTCCAAATGGATGATATACTTGACAAAAAGCAAATGCAACTTGTTGTGTGGAGGCTTTGGTTCTACCAATCCTCTAATGAGTTCCAAATGCAAGTTTCAAGATGGTCATCCAACTAACCACTAATTATTGACTTGTTTTACCTTATGCTTTTATTCTTTTTTATGCTTTATGTACTATTTACTTTCAGCATTTACATTTCATGCCATTTTCACCTTTGCTCATTTGAGCATTTATTTTCTTGCCATTTTTACTTTGCTCACTTGAGCTTTTCTTTTCCTTTTCTCAAGATACTTAATAATCAACATAAACCCTAAAAAACTCTTAATGGCACTTGGACTACTTTGGTTACTATCCTTGGCATGGTGGAGCAGTGGACTTTTCTTGGACTTAGGATTAGAAACCTTAGACTATCTTGGATACCTTGTGATCCTATCTGATTATTTTGTCTGGAGCTCTTGAGGTTTACCTCAAGACATTGGGTTGCTTGATTGCTTTTCTGTGCAGGTTTTTTGTGATTACATCCTCTGTTTGTAATCTGGAATTCACCCGTATACAGCCGTTACTCTGCCCAATTTTTGTGAAGACTTAGTACACTTGAAGAGGTCTAGTATCTTTTCTTGCTTGGTTTTAATCCAAAGAATGGTAATTTTATCATGGTTCTTAATGTCAAGCTTTGGCTTCTTGTTGGTTAGATGGTCCTTACCCTTAACTTTTACATTATGCTTTAGGATAGTCTCTTCTACTCCTCCCATCTTCTTTAATTTCAAAAATCTTCTCTCTCATTTTAAAAAACTCTTCTTGTTTTTTTTAACTTAGACTACTTTCATAATAAACTTGGACTTATGTCCATGCATTTTAAAAAATAATTTTCATAAATAAACTTCAATAAATTTAATAATACTTTGACACTTTTTTGTGAGAAGACTATAAGTCAATCAATATCATTTCAAACCATTTTACCACTTTGGTTTTTATCTTTAAAACTTTCTCTCAAAAGGTTAGACTCTTGTCAATCCTTGTAGTGATGCAAACAACTATACGTCTACAATATGTAGTGAAGAGAGATATTTTCCACTTGAGTGTTGAGTGAGGCATTGTTGATTTTAAAATCAAGGTCATATCCTCCACTTTGAGATGATGCAAATTCTCCTTTCTCATGATTGTGGGTAGTAAGTATGTTTTCCACACGGACAATGACGATGACGTCTTATCTCTTAAAATCAACCAACACACTTATGTTTCAAATTTTTAAAAGAGGAACTACGTGTACCCTGATCCCCTATTGCACGAAAGGTGGTACGTAGGCACTAAAGGTTTGCAACCGCGGAGGGTGCAAAAATCATAAAAAATAAATATATTTCTTTTTTCACCTCCACCATCCATTTTATATACAACACATTTCATATAGCCAAAATATACAGATTTTTTTCAAAGAAGCTCATGCGGAGTACCGTAGATGTTTAGGGTGTTAATACCTTCCCTTTGCATAACCAACCCCCTTACCGTGAATCTTTCCCCCTTTTTGGGTTATTCGCTTTTTTCCCATTCCTTTGGAAACAATAAAGCGCGGTGGCTATTTTTAATTTGATTTGTACAAAGTCTAGTCAATCCAATGGCTTGGTCTTGAACATTTCTACCGCTACAGACTTTACCTTAATAGAGTCGAGTCGTTTCCTGTCGTAAGTGTTGATCTCAAACCTTTGTTCCCATCCATAAGTGATGATGTCAAACCTTTTTCCCGGCCATAAGTGCTGATGTCAACCCTTGTTTACAACCATAAGTGTTGATGTCAAACTTGTGTTCCCAACCATATGTGTTAGTTTCAAACCTTTGTTTCCAGCCATAAGTGTTGATGTCAACCCTTGTTCCCAACCATAAGTGTTGATGTCAAACTTTTGTTCCCAGCCAAAAGGGTTGATATCAAACCTTGTTCCCAACCATAAGTGTTGATGTCAAACCTTTGTTCCCAACCATAAGTTCTGATGTCAACCTCTTGTTCACAACCATAATAGTTGATGCAATCATGTGTTTCTAGTCATAAGTACTGATTACAATCATTCGTTCCCTAGTCTCTATATTTATGTTTGCCATCACCTCTGATTCGGTATTATCTTACTGTTTCTATTCGCGTCCTACGGGTGGTTTACGATTCCCTGTGAGTTGATGTTACTCTCTTTTTGCTATCTCCTCTCTGAGTGGATAGTTCACAATTATCTGTCGATTGTTGTTATCCATTTCTTTTTCCTCATTTATTGAGTTGATGATACTTTGTCTTCTCTTTGGGCCTTACCCCAGTAGAGTTGAGTTTTCTTTTCCACTGCGGAGTTGATTTCCCTCCAATGCAGTTGAGTTTCTTTCCTCCAGTCAAGTTGGTAACTCTTCATTTTAGTCACCTCCTTAATAGTTTGTTGCTTTCATTGTTAATATTCTCATTTGTTTAAACCCTACTATGCATTTTAATTCTTTAATTGTGATTTTGGCTTTACCTATTTATAGCCATCCCCAGAGTCGTGTTTGTTCCCCAATGATTTATTTTCCTGGTCAAACTCTCTTTTTGGTCCGTTGTTTTTACTTTTTGCTTTTCCCAGTAATGTCGTGTTGCCCCTGTGGAGTTCATCTTGTACATTCATAATCATAAGCATTGCATGGCATATTTGGGCCAAAAATAGGTTTTTTTTTTATATTTAAGTATCTTCGATCGCATCGAGACGAAGATTTTGACCTTCGTATCTCCAAATAGAAGACAGTTAAATAAGGGCAGCTGTTATACCCCAATTTTCCCCTTAAGATCCCTCATCATCACATATTATCAATATATCAAGATCACATATTAAGCTTGGTTATACCTTTCTTCTTTAACAAATCTTTAAGTTTGCTCTTATGGGATCACCAAGCACATTCAATTTTGTATCTTGTACATGTGTTCTTTTAACTAACATCAAAATATGTATATATTTCCCTTTGAATATTCATATTGTAGGTGATGACACAATTGCATTCATATCACCATATAACATATGGTTTGAGGGGTGGTCCTCAATCAAATGGTTTTTCAATGGATTTCAAGAGTTCAAGCTTCAACGCTATGTCTATGATATCAAATATTTGTGGTTCAAAGATCTCTCTCACTTTCTTTAGGTCAAGTTCTTCTTAAATTTGGTGGTAGCATTCATCAAGAAGATTCATAGGTTCATGTGTTTATTTCCATGCCTTCTTCAACAAGTTTCATTGAGACTTTAGCTCCATATTTGAGTATGCTTCAAGACAACATCATCTCAAGGCCTGTTGTGATTCATCATGCTTTATTTTACTAAGAAATATCAAAAATATTTAAGGTTGGTTCAACATGTTTGTACTAATGGAGCAAATGCTTGATTTAATGATCACATGTGCACAACTCTCTCAATTTTAACTATTTTTAGTTATTTATTTTTTCTATTTATTCTTATCATTAACTACAATAACCTCTCTTCACATGACAAGATCCAATTGTACAAGAAAAATCATCAAAAGTTGAAAGGGGTTTCAAGTCATTTTGACACTCTCTAAGCTAGGGTTTGTTGACTTCTAAGGACCATATCTTGTTCATTTTTTGAGATTTTTTATTGACTCCAAATCCATGACTCTCTTTAAAGGGTCCTTAACAAGCTCTCTTCAGGAGTCTAAGGCTAATTTTGAATGGAAGATCACTAATGGTTGAGAAAGATTACAAGTCTCCTTGAAAAGCCTTTGAATTTTAGGATTTGAATTCAAATGATCATAATTGGGTCAGTTTTTATATCTTTGAGCCCATTAATTTTTTACAATAATCTTTGGTATGTCTAATACAACTTTGTATCAATGTGTAATACTTGAAGATGCTTAGAAAGTGGTTGCAGAATTGAAAAGATTATAGGTCTTTTGTGAATTTCCCTAAATTTATTCATCATCTTCTAAAGACCATAACTCTTTCAATTTTAAAGAATTTTGAGTTATCTCAATTCCGCAATTCAATTCAAGAGGTTTACTTCATGTCATCTTCATATATCAAGATCAATTTTTGAGTAGAAATTCATGTAATTTTGAAAAACATTATAGGTCACTTTGGATCCCTATACCTAGAAGTTTTCTAAGTACAAAAATCAATTTGTTTTTAACGATTTCTAAGTACAAATGGAGTCTTTCTTGGCACATTGTAAAGATTGTGACCTTGTCTTTCAAATGCTTCAAGAACCTTCCCATAAAGGTCCTTGAGTAGTGAGCTATGCATTGTTTAAGTTGGCTCCATGGAATTTGTTTTTGCCTCGAGTCAGAATTTTTACCATGAATAAATTTGGATTACAGGTCGAATTACTCAAATTTTATTTGCTAAACATGTTTAACTAATTTCCCATATATGTTTTGATAAGAATTACACTTGGTATGAGGTTTTTTTGATGCATATCAAGTCACACGTTTGGCATGATCGCAACTGGCTTGGTTTGCACAATTTGCTCACAATTCCTCTCATTTATCATCATCATCCACTTCCCTATAAATAGGGGATGATATTTCATTCATTTCCTATGCTTTAGATAGCCAGAAAACCTCTGTCAAACTTTCTCCTTGCCCCTCAATTCTGTAACTTCGAATTTGGTTTTAGAGCTCCTTTTAATCTAATTTCTTTGTTCATTCTTCATCCTTGAACTTCACTAACACTAACAGAAGAAGAACCAAGTCTTGTAGTGCTCTAAATCATGCTAGCCAAGTCAAGATTTAGAGCAATTTCTTAATAGTTTGTTCATGTATTTTAATGGATCAATTCTTCTAACTCAAATTACTATAATGGTATATAATGTTCATTGATGCTTACTGATGGTTTAATTTTGATCAATCAATGCATTTGATGCAACTGTTTTCGATTTCAAAATTTTTCAAAACTCTCTGGTTTTTCTCAATCGACTGAGCTACACTTTAAATCAATTTTTCGCGAGGGTACCATTGAAATCGTCTTGAAGGCACAAAGCGAATGGCACCGGTCTGAGCTCCTGATTTTACAGTTGCGAGACCTACAATTTGTGTTTGGCTGGAGGTTGAAGATGACCAACGTGTCATCTCTCAACAAATGACATGGTGCCATGCATTTTTCAAAATCTATTTTAAATAATTGATCTTGTGGTTTATTCATTCATGACCATGATATGCACAACGCGCCAGATCCCTTGGATTTTAATTACTAATGCTTTTTGACATTGATCCAATTGTGTATATCTTTTGGGTTTTATTTTTATTTTTCTATTTTATATTTTGATTGTTTTAAACTTCAAAAATTCATTTTAACGTCTAAAATTCTTAAAAATTTCTCAAAAATACTTTTATTTTGACAATTTTATTCATTTTTCTATTTTATTTTTTCACAATTTTTTTTTATTTGACATTTTTTTTTCATTTTTCACTTTATTTGACTTGTTTTAATTTTTTTAAAATACTTTTCTAGATTTTTAAATTCTGAAAAAAAATATGGAAGGATCTAATGACCTCTTGACAAATATTGCTGACCTAATTTTGTTTATATTTTTTATTTTACAATTTTTCATAAATTTTTGCTTGTTTTTCTTATTTATTTAAATTTTAAAAATAGTTTCTGACTTTTAAAAATTCTGAAAATTTTTGTCAACACTTATTGACTCATGTTTGACTTCTGATATTTTTTTAGAATTTGGTATTTTAACATATTTTGTGTATTTTACCAATTATTTCCCTTTTATTAATCATTTAAATATTGTTTTCTTAAATATATTTTTATTACTTTTGCTTGGTCCTGATTTGGGTGTTATTTTGGGACAAGATCCTCAATCTAATTGGATCTTGGGTGTTGATAAGTTGAAAAACCAAATCCACTAAAATGGATGAATAATGATGATATTTGAAATCCTAATTTCATCTAATACATCCACTCCCTCTTCATTTATTCCCTTTCTTGTTTTTACTAGTGCAAGTCCACTTACGATTGCTTAACATAGCGCTAAATTTGTCTTGATTCGAAAAATGATCAATCATGGCCATAACCTATGTTTGCAAGCCCAAGTATGTTTAAATTGAAACCTTTAATCCAATAACTTTGAAGTTCATTGTTACAAGGCTTTGATCTTATTAATCCTCTATTGAACTTCATGAACATTATTCTAAGTGAATCATTTGAACATCGTGGATCATATGTGGTTGCTTTGAATATTTGAAATGAATGATATACATAACAAAAAGCAAATGAGACTTTTTGTTGAGAAACTTTGATTTTATCAATCTTCTAATGAGTTCTCAAATTCAAGCTTCAAGATGGTCATTCAACTAACCTTGTAACTTCTAATTCACTAACAATTAACTTTACTTTGTACTTTTACTTTATGCCTTTATTTTACGCCTTTATTTTTATGTACCCTTTATTTTATCATTTACGTTCCATGCCATTTTTATTTTGCTCATTTGAGCATTTATCTTTATGCCATATTATCTTTTCTCGTTTGAGTTTTATATTCTTTCAAAAACACTTAATAATCATTTTGTACATTAAAAGCCTTAAGGTTACTTAGGCAATTTGGTTACTATCCTTAGTATTGTGGAGTTTTAGATTTCTTGGACATAGTATTAGAAGCCTTTATACTAGGGGACCTTGTGACTATGTTGTTATTTTGTTTAAAGTTCTTGGGGTTTATGCCAAGACATTAGGTTGATTTTCTTTATGCGCAGGTTATTCTGGTTATATGCTTTGTCTGTGATTGAATATTCCTCTGTATATAGTCGTTACTCTGCCCAATTTTTGTGAAGACTTAATTCATGTGAAGCTTGATATTTCTTATAGGTTTAGTATATTTGCTTGCTTGGTTTCAATCCTAAGGATGATAATTCTACATTGACTTCATATGTAAAGTATTGGCTTCTTGTTGGTTAGATCGTTATTTTCCTTGGCTTTTACCTTATGCTTTTGAATAGTCCCTTAATCTCCTCCTATCTTCTTTAATTTCAAAATCTTCTCCCTCATTTTCATAACTCTTCTTGTTTTCTAACTTGAACCACTTTCATAATAAACTTGGACTTAGGTCCATGTATTTTCAAAAAAACTCTTTTCCTAAATAAAACATTAATCAATTTGACCATACTTTCACATCTTTTTCAAGACTAAAATTTAATTAACCTCATTCAAACCATTTTGCAACTTTTACTTTTTACTTTAAATATTTTCTCAAAAAATTAGATTCTTTTTTATTCTTGTAGTGATGAGAGCTACTATACTTCTACGATATGTAGTGAAGTGAGATGATTTTCACTTGGGTGTTGAGTGAGGCTTTGTTGAGTTTAAAATCCAAGCTATATCCTCCACTTTGAGATGATGTAAATTCCACTTTCTCATAATTGTGGGTAGTAAGTATGTTTCCACTCGGATATGATGATGATGTCTCTTTACTTAAAATTTACCAACACACATGTGTCTTAAAAAAATTTAGGTGAACTACCAGTACCCTGATCACCTATTGCATGGAAGGTGGTACTTAGGCCCTAAAGGTTCACAACCGCGACAAGTGCAAAAATTGTAAAAAATACTTCTTTGCTCATCTCCACCATCTATTTTTGTATACACCTTTTATAGCCAAAATACACAAATTTTCAAAGAGGTTCCTACGGAGTACCATAGATGTTTAGGGTGCTAATACCTTCCATTTGCATAACCAACCCCCATACCTAGATTCTCTCCCGTCTCTTTTTGGGTTTATTCGCTCTTTTCAATTTTCTTTTCAATAAAGCGCGGTGGCGATTTTTTATTTGATCTGTGCGAGTTAAGTCAATCCAATGACTTAGTCTCAACATTTCTACCGCTACAATGTGCATCGCTGGGGAAGGCAGGCATTGCCATGCAAGGGTACAACGCTTGGTAGATGGAAAAGTGATGCTACTGGACTGTGTCGCTCGCACCATCGCGGGGCGATGCAGAAGCGAGAGGTGTGTCTCCAGGCGAAGGAAGGCGTCGACGGGCAATAAAGACTAGAGGAGAATTGGTGGTGTTGTCTCTCCCATGTTGTCGGGAAATCCTCAAGCGATGGACAACAAAAGGATTTTCAAAGCATCATAACTTGAGTTTCAAAGATGAACTAATGCGATGAACTAAATGAAAAGGGTAAGAAACCTTAGAGAAATCACAACGCCTCAAATTTTCTTATCGTGCACCCTCTTTCGAACTCTTTCCCTTCTAAATCGAAATCGAACAATGCCAACAATGAATCCTTCTCCCTCTTTCGAACTCTTTCTCTCTCTTTTCTAAATCAAAATCGAACAATGCCAACAAAGAATCCTGCTCCCTCTTTCGAACTCTTTCTCTCTCTTTTCTAAATCAAAATCGAACAACGCCAACAATGAATCCTTCTCCCTCTTTCGAACTCTTACTCTCTCTTTTCTAAATTGAAATCGAACAACGCCAACAACGAATCCTGCTCCCTCTTTAGAACTCTTCCTCTCTCTTTTCTAAATCAAAATCGAACAACGCCAACAACGAATCCTGCTCCCTCTTTAGAACTCTTTCTCTCTCTTTTCTAAATCGAAATCGAACAACGCCAACAACGATTCCTGCTCCCTCTTTCGAACTCTTCCTCTCTCTTTTCTAAATCGAAATCGAACAACTCCAACAATGAATCCTGCTCCCTCTTTCGAACTCTTTCTCATGCGATCAAACAACGACGCTGCTTCAGGTTTTGTCATGGCTCTCGTTAACTCTAAAACAAAACAACAACAACGGTAACTCGTTCTATACTCTATTTCCAACTGTCTCAATCTTTCTTATGCGATAAACAATGATAACAACTCAACTCAAAACAAATCGATTCAGGCATGGCTATAAAAGCTAAATAATAAAAACAAGAAATTTCAACATTCAACAACAAATCATGATGAATCACGATGGTATACAAAATGCAAAGGGAGAAAAAAAAAGATGAACTCACAAGGTCGGAGCTAGTCCGACGAGCTTACGATTCCTGCGGAGGCTTTAACGGGTAAGGCTGTGAATTCCACTTTATTTTGCTCTCTGATTCTTTCTACTTTCAGAAACTGACTCGAAAATGTTGGTGTTGTTGAGGCGATGAGTTTTGTTTGATGGTTGTGCTTGGTTCAAAATGGTGCAGGTTAGAAGGTTTGCTTCTGGTTTTGGTAAGGAGGGCAGGCTTGAGTTATGCAGGCTATCCTGCTTGCAGTTTGAAACAGGTTTTGAGTTATGCAGGCTATCCTGCTTGCGGTTTGAAACAGGCTTTGAGTTA
Organism: Vicia faba; assembly: GCA_948472305.1. NCBI lineage: Eukaryota > Viridiplantae > Streptophyta > Magnoliopsida > Fabales > Fabaceae > Vicia > Vicia faba. Next base: position 1,191,445,737 of record OX451739.1, read on the forward strand.
TGCAGGCTATACTGCTTGCAGTTTGAAACAGGCTTTGAGTTATGCAGGCTATCCTGCTTGCAGTTTGAAACATGCTTTGATTTATTCAGGCTATCCTGCTTCTACAAGTTTTATGTTTTTTTATTTTTGAACTCTCTTCTTCGATTGTATATCTGCCTGTTTTATAGTGAATAAGAATGAGGTTTTGGGAGGGAAAATTTGGTGAGTTTAAACAAATATGATGATCTGATTTATGGATTTTTGATACAGGTTTTGGTGTGTGTTATTTGATGCAATTTCTGGACTGATATGCTGGTCTTATAACAGGGCAACAGAGATTATGTGACTGTTCTTCTTGGCATTACTTGTGCAGGGGCCATGCAGTTTTGGACAAATTTTGCAGCATATGGATAGATTTATATGGACATAGCATAATAATTATAATACTAATAATAATAGTAATGACACAAATAATACAATAAAATGTTAGTAAAACTAAACTGAAAATATAAAACTGAAAGAAAAGAGATATAAAAATTGGTTTTAATTCTATTAATAATTCAACCTAAAAACATTTCAAATGGAATTATAATCAAAATTAATAATAGAGGGAATAAAAATAAAATTAAACCATATATTTTCATATTTTCGAATTAAATAAGTAAAACTACAACTAAGAACAAAATAGACTTTCATACTCCAAAAATGTAAAAAGCAAAAGAACTTAAATGTATTTTGAGATTTTTTGAGTTATCAATGAATTAAATATATAAATTAAATGAAACTAACAAAACTATAAATTTTTTATATTTTGGATAAAGTAAAACTGATATGAACTAAATATATTTTGTGGATTTTCTTTTTATGAAAATAAGAATAAAAGAAAAATGATAAAAAATGAAAAAATTCATGATTTAGTAAAGTCGGACAAAAACCAGTTAAATTTCAGTAAATTCACAACAATTTCTAACGTTTCTATTTTTTTGGTGGATTTTCAAAGCATAATCATCTCTTGACTTGTAAAGAAAAGTTGTAGTTGTTGCAAAGGAGAATCATATGTAAAAGAACCACTAAAAAAATTGTCGAAATTTGAAGAAGTTATGAATTTTTGAAATCTGACTCGAGAATTGGCAAAAATAGGTTGAATCGCTTGTGAACACTTGCTATGTAATAATGCAAATGGGAGGTGGTATCTTAGGTCAAAATTTGGGGTATGACAGACACAGTTGGCCGTGTCAGGCTCCTGTACATGAGTAATTTAATTTCTTCGAAAATCTAATTTTTGCGCGCTTTTTGCACTTATTTGTCTCGATTTATTCCTCTGAGCCTAAAAACAGGAAAAACACACAACCAAAACATAAAATGCAGAAACATAAGTAAAACACTTGACAAAATAAAGAAAATATAATTAAAAACAACGATAAATAAATGTGTAAATACCACTGATCAGTAGTTTACGTAGAGCTTTTGCGTCTTTTCTTGGTATTTCTAATTCTCTCATTTCTGAAATTTTTGGTGCTATGTTAGCAATTGAGTTCCCTCATAAGAAGAGATGGAGGAAATTTTGGCTAGAGTCGAATGATATCGCTGTGGTTCAAGCTTTCAAGCCTCTCTTCAAAGTTCCTTGGAAATTTCGTACTAGATGGGTAAATTGTGTTAATATCTATGCAAGTTTGTCTTTTGTGGATTCCCACATATTCCGTGAAGGGAATAGTTATGCAAAACATTTGTGGCTTTCTTCCCTTGAAAATTTCATATGATGTTTCTTTAAAATTGTTTTTATTCTTACTCAATTGATTAAATAGCAAGTCGTGCTCAACGTATTCGTCCAAAAATATTTTGGCTGACTTGAATCACTAAGCATTGTCCTTGAAAGTTTGACTAAATACTGATTCTTTATTTCAACTAAATCATTTTTTGTGGAGTTCTTGGTGCTGAAATATTATGCCAGATGCCATTTTCATCACAAAATTCTTTGAATGATGCATTTTTAAATTCTCCTCCATGGTCACTTCTAATTGATACAATCTTCATGGACTTCTCATTTTTCACTACCTTTACAAACTTTTGGAATTCCTTTAACGCATCACTTTGTGAGTTCAACTTAACCATTAGATGTTTTGCATGATGTCAAAACTCGGAAAACTTATCATTTATGTATATTTGACGGTATCTTTGTGTCGTTTGGTGTACCCTTGCATTAGAGATCTTAGGAAGCATTTAAAATAACTTTAAAACTAATCCAAATCATGAAAAATCATTTCATGCAAAAAAACAAACTTGTATGTGCTGGCTCATAACATTTTCAGGCAGGCTCATAACATTTCTCGACTGACTCATAACATTTTCAGGTCGGCTCATGTATTGTCCTAAATAAGCAGTTTTACTTTTTCTTGTACTGATCGGCTCATAGAGCCTTTTAGGTTGGCTCACGTACTGTCTTAAATAACCATATTTCTTCTGTCTTGTACAGGTCGGCTGATAGAGCCTTTCAAGTTAGCTCATACTATTTTGTGGGTTATTTTTGCATTTTTTTTCATTCCAAAACTTCCCTCTTTTTCCTAAAAAGTTCCCAACTATAAATATATCATTCATGCATCATTCCAACTCGATGATACCATAAAAATTTCATGCAATTGCTTTTCACCTTAAACCTCAAACTTATGCAAACACACTAAAAAATCGTCATAATAATCTTTTGTTGGGGTGCCATCTAGACAAGGTTCGATAAAATCCAATTAGGTTCTTGTAAGTCGAGAATATTGGATTGAGATTTGCAAGGGTCTTCATTAGGAAAAACTGTGGGTTTATCCTCCAAGATCATTGGTTGATTTAGTGGTTTTTGTGAAAGACGTTTAGGAGAAGATTGCGACCTAGTGAATGCTTTTGGAGATTAAGAATGCAAAGGACCATTGAATATAAATAACACAAAGGAAGTAGTGCGATAATGGAGAATCAAATTGAAGTCTTGTGGTTAAATAGGTGTAATTGATGGTGCATGAAAGCTTTCGAGATGAGGTACACAAAGGATTAGTAGGATTCGGATAATCGATTGTCAGCTTTGTGTCTTGGTCTTATAGAAGATCAAAAGAAGAGAAGGGGTTGAATCAACATCAAACAATTAAGGTTTGTAGGGTTGCTCTTAAACACTTCTCTTGTAATCATACTTTTGCAAAGTAAGAAAGTATTATAATTCAACATTGTTTTTCAAATAAGATTTTGAAAGATAATTTTTAATTTGTGGCTCTATTCACCCCCTGTAGATAATTCGTCATAGTCTAACAAGTGGTATAAGAGCCCAAGTTAATTTTGTGCTTCGAAACTCTTATTAGAAAATGGCGTACTAACCTAAAGGGGATTCCAAAACACCCTCAACATTCATGTTAATTCATATGACAAGGTTATGTGTGATGCTATTACTCAATTCGATGCTAATGGCGTTGATACACTTAAGCCACAAGAACTATGGAATAATGATAAGAAAAATTCATTAAATCTCTATAATTGTTTAAACGCACTTGGTAAGCCTATTTCCAATGCAATTGCTACTAATAAATATTTGAGATGTCTTACTAGAAATTATCAAACAAATATCACCTCGATGAAGGAAGCCAATGATCTTACAACATTTTATCTCACTACATTGTTTGATAAGTTTGAAGAACTTGATCAAGAACTTACCTTCTTATACAAGCATGAGAAATAACTTGAGAAGAAGAAGAAATAGGAGAAATTCACGAATAAGGAGGAAGGAACAAAGTCTCATACTCTTAGGACTTATCGTTCAAGGTTCTCAAAATATGATCACGTTGATAGTGATTCTAGTGATAATGAAGATTTAAATTGTCATTATGGTTGCAAGAAATGCCACACTAATGAAAAAAATTGAATTTAGCAGTTTTTGGTTCCTAAAGGTATATTTCAATGGTTACCCAAATGCAGCCAATTTTTCACTATCCCTAAAGGACCCAATGAAGATTGGGTACCTAGCTTATCTTTTTGATTTTGTAGGAAACTTGTCTTGACTCTATGAAGAAAATATGGGTTCTCATTTATGGCGGCTCAAGGCATATGAACATATTCTAATCCTATTGTATATGTGGAAATAAGATAGATTATGTGATCTAGAAAGTGAAAACAAGTATTGTTTAATTGGTAAAAGAGTCATAAATTACTTTTGATGTTGTATCCAAGAATACTCGGAAAAGGTATTTCATTTCATTATGTATGTGTATTTTCAAGAGGAGGTGTAAGATAACTATCATGAAAAGGATAAAGATGAAACTTCAATAAAAATGAATGATCATCAAATAAATGACCTTCTTGAATTCATCACAAGTTATACTTGTGGGTACTTTATCAAAGTGAAAAGTGGTAAGATTGTGTTATTCTAAAATCTTTGTGGCATGCTTTTCATTTGGTTAAACTTTCCTTCGAGAGTTCTCTGTGAAGTGCAAGTGCATCCTCCTTCATATTGTATGGTGAGGTAGTATCGATTCAACTTTCACTTTGTTAGTAAGTTCTCTCTTTTACTTGTTTAGTTTTCTAAGTACATGACATATATATATATATATATATATATATATATATATATATATATATATATATATATATATATATATATATATATATATATATATATATATATATATATATATATATATATATATATATATATATATATATATATATATATATATATATATATATATATATATATATATATATATATATATTATGAGTATTTATTTGAAAAATAATTCTTAATTGATAATCATGGCGTGTTATAAATTTATATACTTATAATGATCTCATCAAGCTATATTTCCATGTATTTTATTTTATAAATACATATGTGTATATAAGAATGTTTAGCTTCATTAAACATCAAGCATAACTAACTTGACATTATATCATATTTTAACTCTACTAACATATAAATTGTCAAAGAGTTCTCAAAGCTTATGCAGTGAGTGTTTGAAATGAGTCTTATATGGAGTAGAAATACATTCTCGGACTCCAAGTAAAATATCTCAATGAAGTAACTCATGTGTGGGGAATTACCTTTGCGACCAAACAGTTTTACAACAAACATGGGGAATTGGGGAATATTAATGTATCCAATATTGATTTCTTTATTAAGATGCTTGCACTTTTATACAAGGTTCTGATGGGACAACTTCTGAAGACTCCAAGACTTAGGTTCTAAGACTTAATCGTTATTCTTCTATAACAAGATTCAAACATCAAATCATATAAAGCCTCCGAAGAATAGAAGAAGTTCAAAATGTTTAGAGTGTGTTGGTGTATAAAAGGTACAAAAAGTGTCTGTAACCTCTATCCTCTAGGGTGGCATAGGGACAACCATTTTGTATTATACTATGTACTACTTTCGTTATGACCGTTGGGAACAAAAATTTATTTCCCATATTATCTTTCTACCCTTAACGGATCTATTTCTACAAGCTAAGTAGAAAAAAATCAATTGAAGATAAGGTTAAAGTAAAATGTTATAAAGTAATAGACAATGAATAATATCACTCTATACAGCCCAAACTCTTACACCTTATTTAGCCATTGGGGACTAACCGTTGATGCCGGAAAGGATTTTTTAATCCTTACAAAGTCTCTCTCTCAAGGCTATAAAATAATATCAAAGATTTAAAGCTAAGTGCTATTGGCCATCAAGCTAAAAAGTCGTGGATGTTGAAGATATCAAAGTTGCAATGCTAAACATGTTGCAGACCACTACACATAAATGAGAGAAAAGAAAGAAAGATAAAGAAGAAGGAATCTATAAGATTTTATACAAACTATCGTTGTATACATCTTTGTAGATCTCAGAAGAAGAAACAAGTTTTTGCTCGTAACTTGCTCAACAAGAAGATGAAAAAGAAGAAAACTACAAGATGCTACCCAACTTTTGATCAAATACATCTTGATAGAACATTGTAATTTACACAAGAGTTGTTACTCTTATTGTGTTATAGTTCTAATCTCTTCGTGTAAATTATTTTAACATAAGATTTTTTGCTCGAAAATGTATTAAAAATATGTGCTTAAATCACTTGTGTAATCTTATTAGAAGAAGCAATCGTGTAACATAAAACCTTATCAACTATTATTTATTTATTCCTTGAGATTTTTAGTGAAGGTCTGATCTCTTGAAGACAATGGCTTCTGGTCATTATAGGAAATCCTAACCAAAAATCTTAAGTGATTGGATTATGTTGTTTCATTGATTGTTATATCCGTTAAATCGGATCACTGAACAAATTATTGATTGGTTCCTTGATAAACTGAGTGAAGGTTAGATCTCAAGAAGACAGTGGTGGTTGGTCATTGTGAAATCCTAATAGGAGATCTTAAGTAATCATATTTGTTGGGTCCATGATTATTATATTTGTTAAATTGGATCACTGGACATATCATTAAAAGTTTCCTTGAGTTACTGAGTGAAGGTTGATCTCAAGAAGACAGAGGCTGCTAGTCATTGTGAAATCCTAATGAGAGATCTTAAGTGATCAGATTTTGTTCGGTCTATGAATGTTATATCTAGTTGGATCACTGAACGTGTCATTGGTTATTAGTCACCTACAGTTACCCGTGCATTTAAAATCAGTTTGGTTATAGTGGAGTAAGTCCTTGTTAAAGGAAAATCACCTTGAGGGGTGGACAGGATTTACCTTTTTAAGGTGAACCTAGATAAATCACTTGCGTTGTTTAATCTTCATTTTCCTAAAGGATTTTATCATTTGAGTGATTTGAATTTCTTAAGGGGAATGTTTTCTATAAACCCAATTCAAACCCCCCTTTCTTGTGTTTTCTCTACCTTCAATTGGTATTAAAACCCGACTCTATTATTGATTCAAAAATTAAACACTTAACCATGTAGGGAGATCCATATAGAGAAAACTCTTTGGATACCATTTACTCAAATGATTGAATGGTTTCCTTTCAAAGTGCTTCCTAAGAAGAAATCAAAATAAGAAACATAATTGAAGACAAAATCTTTGGAAACAAGTTCGCAGAATTATGAAGAATCAAATACCTGATGGAATAGGATTTCATCTATTAAATATGTGATAGCAAATATTAGATTAGTTTATTACATATAATTATATCATGTCGTTTTAAAAATACAAAAAAAAAAACATGCTTAATTCAATTTATCTTTTATTTAATTTTTGTCATGCTATTAATCTTTCATCTAATATTTTTGTTATTTATTAAATTTCTTAGAATACATGTTATAAGTTAATCCTTTAATTTAATTTCCATTTATTTAATTGTTCAATTGTCATTTTAATTAATTTTATCATCGATCGTTTAATCTTTATATCTTTCGTCTGTCTCAATTCCAAGGGAAATGTTTTAACTTTGGTGACTTCACGTCATCAAATACATCTCATCCAATCGTGCGAATACCCTCATTCATCTTTTTTTTTGTTTATTATTTTTCTAAACCTAAGATAATTTTTCTAAAAGACCCCACTTTTAAAATCACAGCTTTTAAGTCAAAAACTTCGACATTCGATCTTCGTGTCTTCAAAATCTCGTCCACACCCATTTTAGCAAAACAAACTATTTTAATCAAACATACTATTTTTATAAACATATATTTCAAAAGGTTCCTATAGGATACTATTGATGCATTGGATGCTAATACCTTCCCATTGCATAACCAACCCCTGAACTCTAGATATCTTTTCAAAATGCATTGTATTTTCATTATTTTTAAATATTATTTTACATTGCATATTTTAGGGTTTTATTTTTCTCTTTTCCCTTGGAAATAATAAAGCGCGGTGGCGACTCTTGCTTTTGTGAGACGATTTAATTAATAGCTCGATCTCCGATTTACCCTGCTACATTTTTTATCGCTACAGAATTAGCGACTCTGCTGGGGAAAGATTGACCTCTTCCTGGTTCATCCCTAAGTGGGTTAAGCCTAGTTTGTCTTATCTGTTTTATCATTATTTGATTGTTTGATTATATGTTTATATTGTGGTTATTTGGGTGTTAATGATATTTACAAAGGACAAGTCCTATACCCGGACTAAGTTACACTTAAGAATAGGACGGGCGGTATAGTCATATTAACTTTGAGGGAGTAATCCTGAAGAAGGAGGCATGAAATCCCCCGTTAAGAGTCTATCATTCGAAGTCGATGGCTCATTTCCCCAGTAGTGTATAATTTATATTCTTGTGGGTTATTTGTGCTTGGTTTCTCCAAAATTATTTTCTCTCATACAGTATCATTCTCCATAAATTTGCAAATAATACATTCATATCATAAACATAATGGCGGTATCTTAGGGAAAAAATTGTGTATTATGTATTTAAGTACCTTCGATCTCGTCGAGACAAAGATTTGAATCTTCATATCTCCGGATAGAAGAAACTTAAATAGGGGCAGCTGTCATACCCCAATTTTTGACCTAAGATCCCTGCTTCATTTGCATTGTTTTATATACATCAAGGTAACAGAATAGGGTAGGTTTGGAATGTTTCACTTTCGAGCTTTGACTTTGTAGAGATTATCGAGTGTTGTGAGCATTTTATCTTATGAATGACTAACCATTAATCAAGCACAAATTATATGTTTTGTTTTTTTTTTATTCCATGTGCAGGAAATAGGTATGAATTTTTTCTGAAATAACAATCGAAGTTTTACTGCCTTTGGTTCATGTGTGTTTCACATTGCTTTAAAATACAAGAAAACCAAGTTGTCAGAGGCTGGATTGCTCTAGAACATGTTTGACCAGTTGAATTTAATTTAAGAAAATATAATGACGACCTTGTGTAATGGTCAGTTATATCAGAGAAGAATGAAAAAAGATTTTGATAAGAAGGTCAAGCCTCGTGAATTCAGAGAAGGCGACTTCGTGGTCAGAAAGATCATGTCTTTTAACGCTAATTCTATGGGCAATGGGACTCCCAATTATGAAGGCTCATGTGTTGTCAAGAAAGCCTCCTCAGGTGGTGCATTAATTCTTGAAACTATGGATAGTAAGGAGTTCCCACGTCCCATGAATGTTGATGCAGTCAAGAAATGCTTCGCCTAAAGAAATAAAAGAATAGTTTGATAAGTTGAAAATCTGAAAGGGTGGCTTAGGAAAAAAAAAGTGTCTCAGTAGGCTGAAAACCTGAAAGGGCGGTCTAGGCAAAAGTTGGAGACATAATCAGAATAAATTTTCCTGGTAGGTTGAGAACCTGCAAGGGAAACCTAGGTAAAAGTTAGGGATTTCTTGGAAAGTAATTGCATCAGACATGACTTGATCATTGAAGCAACAATCTTCTCGAATTCTCATCATACTTCAACTGAAGCCTATGCTCAAGAGTTCAAAGTTGTTAGATTGAATAGTGGTCATTGTGTTTCAATGTATCTTTCCATGTATTTATCATTTTCCAAAACTTTGTAAATCATCCATGGAGTGACTCCATTTACGGACTACCATTCTATTAAAAAGTTTAAGCCTTTATCCAATTCTTTGCAATTCTTATTTTATTCTGTTTACAAAAATTTCATTTATTATTGATAGTAATTTTCCAAACGAAAAGACATAATAATAAAAACATGTTTTTAAAAATAATTTGCAAATTACCTTTTACTTCAATTATGTGATTCAAGAAGGACAAAAGTAGTAGTTCCAAGCATGGACGATCTCCGATGTTTTGAAAAGTTTCTCCAAGAAGTATTCTCGGGTTACTCTTGCTGATATGCGCATAGTCACCTGTGATTGTTCTTTGGATAGTTGGATTTCATACAATTTGAGACGTGGTGTTGGTTTAGGTGGTTTGATACCTCTATCCCATATTCCCCAGTTAGGTCTCGATGCGGATTTCTCTAGATGAGTGTTACCCTTTCCCCAACTGGGTTATGATCAAGTGGAGATTGTAAAGTTATGGATACTTTGCTCATCTGTTGGAGTCTTTCTCTCATTGTGTTGGGAATTGATGAAGAATCTCTGGAAGAGCATTGCTCTCTCCATTTATGACATTATTATGGTCGTGTGCTCCCCAAGTAGCCATACAAGGGCAATATCTTTGCTAAGAAGTATTGAGACACCTGTCAACTTTTTTGGTTTTCTCTCACCATGTGTTGATTTTGATTTAAAATCCCCATAATTATGACTTCTTGCTGTGATGTTAACTTCTTAACTCCCCATATGGATCAAGGATGATGTTTCCCTTTAAGTTTGAATATCCCCATAAAGTTTCTCTAGCTTCCCCACATAAGTTTGCGCAACCACTACTCTTGATATTGATGAATATATTTGGGCTCCCCTCGACGATGTGGCATTGTCTTCCCTAGTGAAGGCAGTATGGTATCCCTAGTTTAAGTCTAGACGATGTGGCATTGTCATCCCTAGAGATGTTTGTATGATATTCCCTGATGAAGCATGGAGGAGTGTATTGCATCCTTGAAACTCTATTGGTTTATTGCTATCCGATTTTGCTTTGATTATTTTCAGGCCATGTTTGTTCCTAGTGAAATTAAGCCTTGAAGTAGGATTTTGTTTCCTCGATTGGTGCTTACTCTCTTATGGAATTTTCCACCTTGGATGTGATTTAGCCGAGTGTTATGTTTACCCAAGTTGGTTTTCTCTGGTTATCCCCAATGTAGTATGTCTATTTTGCCAGCATATACATGATAACATTCATACACTCATACATACATCATGCATATCTAAGTTAAACTCATGGTTCATTTTCACTCATTGATGTTTTTGTTGGCATATTATCCTCTTTGTAAAGTTATGTTATCCTCTCTCCAATAGAGTGTCAACCTTAAGAAGAAAGTTATTTCCTTTTCAATCTCCCTACAAAGTTATCTCTCATGGAAGAATTTTGCTTTAGCCTTCCTACCCAGCTCATTATCTGGATGGAATTTGATCCCCATTTGAGTTTATTCCTTATTGGATGATGTCTTGGTTGACTGTTTCACTCCAATTTGTTCCTATTTGATTTTTTGGTCCTAACAACAATATTATTTTGATCTATATAGGTTGTGAGCTCTGGATTGAGAATGTGCATTTATTTTTCACGTGAAGACTTTATCCTCTCAGCAGAAATCTTTTGGTTTTTCCCCATGAAATTAAAATTCATTTCCAAGCAGTGTTATTGCAATCCTTCTCATAATAGTAAATGGCGGTCTCTTTATTTAAGCAACCTGTACTTTCCTAGTAAGTCTGTTAATGCTAGAGAAGATGTTTTTACTATGATGAGTGGTAGTCTCTACGCTATCGGAGATAGTTTATTATTGATATTGGTCGTTTTTCAATGATAAAGACAGTTTGTTGAAATATCCTTATAGTAGTTATTAGTTTTTGAATGATATATTGATCAAAGAAGAAGTTGTTATCATTCTCGGTGAAGTCCAGAAGTTCGTAAACAAATTTACCCTTTCGAGGTGGAATTCCTTGGTTAAAGAAGAAGTTAAGACTCGTTCTAGGTGGAATGCCATAATTTTTGGAGACTTGTTATTGTTCTATGTTTTTTCTACCTTCACCTCTGAGTTGGTAGTTCACTACCATTCATTCGTCGACATTTATCTCATTCTCCTCATTGGCCTTTACCCTAATAGAGTTAGTTTTTTCCAGTCATAAGTACTGATGTCAAACCTTTGTTCCCAGTCATAAATACTGACGTCAATTATTTGTTCCCAACTATAAGTTCTAATGTCAAACCTTTGTTCCCAATCATAAGTGCTCATGTCAATCAGTTGTTCCTAGTCACAAGTACTGATTTCAAACCTTTGTTCCCAGTCATAAGTAATGATGTCAACCAATTATTCCCAGTCATAAGTACTGATGTTAATCATTTGTTCCCAGACATAAGCGTTGATGTCAATCATTTGTTTCTAGTCATAATTACTAATGTCAATCATTCTTTACCTACCTTACTATTGATGTTTACTGTCATCTCTGAGCCGGTATTCTCTTACCGTTTCTACATGTGTCCTTTAGGTTAGTAGTTTATGATCCCATGTGAGTCAATGTTACTCTCTTTTTTCTATCTCCTCTTTGAGTGGGAAGTTCATAGTTATCTATCGACGTTCTTACCCATTTCTTTTTTCCTCATTTTATTGAGTTGATGATACTTTGTCTTCTATTTGGGCTTTACCCAATAAAGTTAAGTCTTCTTTTCCCCAACAAAGTTGTTTTTTCTTCAACGGAGTTAAGTTTCTTTCCTCAGTTGATTTGGTAAACCTTTCTAATGGTTACTTCCTTGTTAGCTTGTTACTTGCATTGTTAAGAATTTTCTTCATTGAAATCTTACTATGCATTTTAAATTCTTTAATCATGATTTTTGTTTTTCTTATTTATAGTCATCCCCATAGTCGTGTTGTTCCCCAGTGATTTATTTTCCTTGTCGAATTCTCTTTTTGGTTCGTTGGTTTTATTTTTTTCCTCCCCAATGGTGTTGTGTGTCACCCACGGAGTTGGTCGTTTGCATTCATAATCATAAGCATTATGTGGTATCTTAGGGACAAAAATAGGGTTTGTTTTGTATTTAAGTATCTTCAATCGCGTCAAACGAAGATTTTAACCTTCGTATCTCCGGATATAAGATACTTAAATAAGGGCAGTTGTTATAACCTTCGTATCTCTCATTATCTCATATTATCAATACATCAAGATCACACATTAGGGTTCATTCTCTCTTATAATTCATCCTACCTTTAAGTTTGCTCTTGAAGGATCACTAAGCACATTGAATTGTGTATCATGTACATGTTTATTTAGGTGGATTATTTTTTAAATAACATCAAAATATGTATATATGTTTCTTTGGATGTTCATATTGTAGGTGATGACACAACTGCATCCATCTAACCATCTAACCTAGGGTTTTGAAGGATGGTCATCAGTCAAATTATTCTTCAATAGATTGCAAGAGATTAAGCTTCAAGGCTATGTCTATGATATCAAAGTTTTTTTGGTTCAACGAGATCTATCACCCTTATTTAGAACAAGTCTTCCTCAAGGTTGGTGGTTGTATTCATCAAGAAGATTCATAGACTCGTTTGTTTATTTCCATGTCTTCTTCAACAATTTTCATTGAGACTTAAGCTCCACATTTTAGTGTGCTTCAAGAAAACATCATTTCAAGGTCTAATCTGATCCATCATGCTCTATTTTGCAAATAATTTTCAAAAGATTCAAGGTTGATTCAACAAGTTTGTCCTAATTGAGCGAGTACTTGATTCAATGATCTCAAATGCATAACTCTCTCAATTTTCAATATTTTGAGTTGTTTCCTTTTGCTATAGGTTCTTATCATCATCTACAGCAACGTTTCTTAGCATGACAAGATCCAATTGTGCAAGAAAAATCATGAAAAGTTGAAAGGGGTTCCAAGTAATTTTGACACTCTCTGAGCTAGAGTTTCCTGACTTACAAGGACCATATCTTGCTCATTTTTTTAGACTTTTGATTGATTCTGAATCCATGATTCTCTTTAAAGGGTCCTTAACGAGTTATCTTTAAGGGTTTAAGGCTAATTTTGAATGGAAGATCAGTAATTGTTGAAGAATATTACAAGTCCTTTGAAAAGGCTATCAAATTCTCATGTGTGACTTCAAAGGATCATAACTTGGTCATATTTTATCTCCTTGAGCTCATTATTTTTTCAAAATAATATTTAGGATGTCTACTACAATTTTCTTTTAAGGTTCTAGGCTTTAAAATGTTTGCAAAGTCATTAAAGAATTGAAAAGATTATAGGTCTTTCGTGAATTTCCCCAAATTTGTTCATCATCTTCCAAAGGGTCTCAATTTCATAATTTTATTCCAAAATTCAATTTAAAGGGTCTACTTCATTTCATCTTCAAGGGTCAAGACCAAATTTTGAGTGAAAAGGCATGTAACTTTGAAGAAGATTATAGGTCATTTTGAAGCCCCATACTTAGAATTTTTCTAAGTGTCAAAAACCTGTGTGTTTTTCTTGATTTCAAACATGAATAACTTTTAGCTCAGATCACCAAATTCTACCTTTCTTGGCACATTGTAAAGCACCATAAAAGCTGATTTTGTTACTAATCATCATTAGCAAGTTTCCAGAAGTTATTAGACACATAAAACACACGATTAGAGTGAGTTTTGAGCATGTGCAAGTCACACATTTCACACCTTGCGGATAAGCTTGGTTTGCACGATTTGAGCATCATTTATTTCAATTCACATCACCATTCTCTTGTTTATAAATAGAGGGACACATTCCACTCATTTCCCCAAGCTTTCATAGCTAGAATCACCCTACCAACATCCCACACGAACTCTTAACCTTGAAATTCAATTTCTCATTTCCTCACCTTAATTAACAAAAAAGCTCCACTCAGTTAGATCCCATGACACTCATTGAAGCTAACCAGACCATTAGCAAGAAGAATCATGCACAAAATCGAGTCACAGAAGTTCAGTTGCAGAGCCAATTTGTTGAACTTCATTCGGGTAGAATTCTCCACTATTTAACTTCAAATAAATTGCTAAGATGTGGTCAATTTTTCTCTAAAGTTCATGCTTCTTCTGGTTTCCATTTTCATGGCGAATATATCATTTAATTTCAAAACTAGTTTTCACTTTTTCTTCTGCTTTTTTTCCAAATCGAGTGAGCTACATGTTATATAAACTTTTCGCGAGGATACAATTGTCTTCGTCTTAATGAGACGAATCGAATGGCACCAGTCTGGACGTCTAATTTTTCCATTTGAGAAACCTGCAACTCACGTGTGGCTTGAGATTGAAGACGACCAGCGTGTCATCTTAAACTAATGACAAGGCGCCACTTGGTTTTTCAAAATTATTTTAAAAATAAATGATTCGGTGGTTTATTCATTAATGTTCATATCATACACAGTGTTCCAGATCCCTGGGATTTGATTACTAACGCCATTTGACAATGATCAGATTGTCCATATTTTTTTGGTTTATTATTTTATTTTCTGATTTTAGTTTTAATTGTTTTAAACTTCAAAAATTCATAAAAAATTCATTTCAACTCCTAAAATTGTGAAAAAAATATCAAAAATACTTTTGATTTTCCTCTTTCTGATTTTTATTTTTTCACAATTTTATTTTGTGATTTGATATATTTTATTAATTTTTCTCATGATTTGATTTGTTTAATTAATTTAAAATACTTTTTGATCATTATAAATTCTGAACAAATTATGGAAGGATTTAATAACCTCTTGAAAAATATTGGTGACCTCATTTTATTTTTATTTTTTATTTTAATATTTTTTTACAAATTTTGGTTTTATTTTTCTTATTGCTTTATATTTTAAAAATAGTGTCTGACTTTAAAAAATTCTAAAAAAATTTGTCAAAACTTGTTGACTCATGTTTCACCTCTGATATTTTTTTAGGAATTTTATTTGGTGGTTTAATAAATGTTGTGTATTTTACCAAATAATTTCCTTTTATAAATCATTTAAATTTAGTTTTTATATTAAATGTGTTTTGTTATTTTTTTTATTGATCCTGATTTGGAGATACCTGGGTATTACTTTAGGACAAGTTCCTCAACCTCATTGGATCTTAGGTGTTGCTAGGTTGAAAAACCAAATCCACCAAAATGGATGAATGATGTTGACGATATTTGAAAGCCTAGTTTCATCTGAGGAATTGGTTTCACTATCATTCCCCTCCCTATAAATCTTATTCCTTTCTTGTTTTACTTGTGCTACATGTTTTTGGAAAATAATCTATATATCATTTTTGTCTAACATGTATGGTATATAGATTGATATTTATCGGCCTCAAAATAAGTGTGGCTTCTACAGAAGTCCACTTACGATTGCTTAACATAGTGATAAACTTGCCCTGATTCGAAAAATTATCATTCTTGGACCAAACCTATGTTTGCAAGCCCAAGTATGTTTAATTTGAAACCTTGGATCTAATAACTTTTAAGTTCATTGTTAGGAGTCTTTGATTTTATCAATCCTCTAATGAACTTCATGAACTTTGGTATAAGTTTATCATTTGAACATCGTTTATCATATGTGGTTTCCTTGAGTGATTCAAATGAATGATATACTTGACAAAAAGAAAATGAAACTTGTTATTGAGAGGCTTTTATTTTATGAATCTTCTAATGAGTTTTCAAAAGCAAGCTTCAAGATGGTCATTCAACTAACATTTTGTTATACTTGACCTCTAACTTCTAATTCACTAACAATTAACTTTACTTTGTGCCTTTATTTTGTGCCTTTACTTTTAGGTACCACTCTTTTTTAGCATTTACATTTCATGCCATTTTTCTTTTGCTCACTTGAGCATTTATTTTTTATGTCATTTTTTCTTTACTCACTTGATCTTTCTTTTCTTTTAAAGACACTTAATAATCAACTTGAACCTTAAAAGATTTATTTCTTTGTGGACTACTTGGTTACTATACCTAGAACTATGGATTTGTGGATTTCTGAGACTTAGGATTAAAAGCCATGAGACTTTGGAACTCTGTAATCTTTGGGGTTTACTCCAAGGCATTGGTTTGAATTTTTTTTGTCTAGGTTATTCTGATTTTCATGCTTTGTCTGTAATTGACAATTCCTCTGTGTACAGTTATTACTCTAGCTAATTTTTGCCAATGAAGACTTTTGTTGGTTCTTAATTCATCTGAAGCTTTGTATTCCTCAGAGGTTTAGTATTTTTGCTTGCATGGTTTTAATCCAAAGGATGAGAATTCTACATTTACTTCTTATGTTAATTGTTGCCTTCTCTTTGGTTAGATCTTTCTTTTCCTTAGCTTTTACCTTATGCTTTAGGATAGTCCCTTCATCTCCTCCTATCTTCTTTAATTTCAAATATCTTCTCCCTCCTTTTCAAAACTCTTCTTGTTTTCTAACGTGAATCATTTTCATAATAAACTTGAACTTAGGTCCATGCGTTTTCAAAAAAAAAATTCTTAATCAAACATTAATCAATTTAATCTTACTTTGACATATTTGTTGAAAGAATAAAAGTCATTAACCATCATTTTCTCAAAAGATTAGACTTTTGTCGATTCTTGTAGTGACGCAAGATAATATACTTCTATGATGTGTTGTGAAGAGAGTTATTTTCCACTTGGGTGTTGAGTGATGGAATTTAAATCCAAGTTATATCCTCCATCTCGAGATGATGCATATTCTAATTTCTCATAATTGTGGGTAGTAAGTATGTTTTCCACTCGGATATGACGATTATGTCTCTTCTCTTAATATTGACCAACACCCATGTGTTTTAAATTTTTTGAGGTGAACTACGAGTACCCTGATCCCCTATTGCACGGAAGGTGGTACATATGCATTAAAGGTTCGCAACCGCGGTATGTGAAAAGTTGTAAAAAATACTTATTTTGTCATCCCCACCATCTTATTTTGTATACACCTTTTATAGCTGAATTACATAGATTTTCAAAGAGTTTCTTGTGGAGTATCGTAGATGTTTAGGGTTTTAATACCTTCCCTTTGCATAACCAACCCCCGTACCTAGATTCTCTCCCTCTTACTCTTAGTTTTATTCTATCTTTTCCTATTCCTTTTAAAAAAAATAAAGTGTCGTGGCAATTTTTTTTAGATCTGTACGAGTTAATTTAATTCAATGGCTTAGTCACAACACCGCTACAATATGGTTTGAAACAAGCTCCCAGAGCATGGTATGAAAGACTAAGTAACTTTCTCTTAGAAAAAGATTTTATCAAAGGGAAAATGGATACAAATTTATTATTTAAAACATTTAAAAATGATATTCTGGTTTGTCAAATTTACGTAGATGATATTATATTTGGGTCTACTAAAGTCTCCTTGGGCAAAGAATTTTCAAAGTCTATACAAGCAGAGTTTGAAATGAGTCTGATGGGAGAACTTAAGTTCTTTCTAGGAATTAGAATTAGTCAAACTCCAAAAGGAACCTTTATACATCAAAGTAAATATATTAAAGAACTTCTAAAGAAATTTGACAAGTCAGGAATTAAGCCATCAAAAACTCCAATGCATCATACATGCATTCTGGAAAAGGAAGAGGTAAGTAAGAAAGTAGAGAATAAGCTCTACAAAGGTATGATTGGCTCTCTCCTTTTCTTATGTGATACAAGACCTGACATTATATATAGTGTTTTTTTTTGTGCTAGATTCCAATCAGATCCTATAGAATCTCACTTAACATCAGTTATGCAAATTTCAAGTATCTGAAAGGTACTACTAATCTTGGTTTATGTTATATAAAATCCAAGGAATACAAATTAGTAAGGTATTGCGATGTTGATTTTGCTGGAGATAGAATAGAAAAAAATAACTTCTGGAAGCTTCCATTTTCTGGGAGACAATTTGATATTTGGGTCCAGTAAAAGACAGTCCACCATAGCACTATCAACTGTTGAAGCTGAATACATAGATGCAGCTAGATGCAGTACTCAGATGCTCTCGATTAATATTCAGGTTGAAGATTATCATATATACGAGAGTAACATTCCTATTCTCTGTGATAATACTTATGTTATTTCAATCTCTAAAAATAATATCTTATGTTCTAGGTCTAAACATATAGAAACCAAACATCATTTCATTAGGGACTATACTCAGAAGGGGATTCTTTTCTTAAAATTTATAGATATATACCATCAATGGGTTGACATTTTTACAAAACCCCTTGCTGAAGATAGATTTAATTTCATTCAGAAATATTTCAGTATGAAATCCAGTCCACAATGAAAAGATATTAAATTTTTACATATTTAACCTTTAGAATGTCCTGATAATTACTTTTCTTTGTGAATAATCTGAGCAATGGTTCTTCAGAAGTGAGAAGGAAAATTGACTCGGAAACCATCTAGAATAACTGAACATGAGACAAAAACGTTTGTTTCAAGATAGTATCAGCAGTTCACCAAATCAACATCTGTCAACCCAAAACATAATGTCACCCTCTGAGACTAAACACGTGTTCACACTCTAGTTGGCCAAAATGTTTGAGTTGATGCATTGAGGCACAAGTTACATCGATAATTGTTTTGAATATCTCTACGCGTCTCCCTTATCAGAAATCATTATGTTTAATTTTTTATTGTAATAAATTTCATGTTTTTTATTTGTCGATATATACCCTTTTCTCACAACCACTTCTCACCATAACCTTCACAAATTCTTCTCTCTGCAATATGTTTCTCTCTTCTCTTTTAAAACCCTAAAACCTGTGAACATTATCTTCCTCTTCTCAACAACACCCATCACAAGATCTCACTCTTACAAACACCATTCATGTATCAAGTTCCATCCCAACCGAAGAAAACTATACTGAACCGAAAACAAACCTCCCATCACTGGTCAAGACTCTTGAAGTTCTCTGTGAACTTATGGTAGATTTCAAGAGTATTCAATAAAATGGATATGATCTTGTTCCTGATGTTGAATTTCAAGGGTGGATAAATTTCTTTGATAGGTTGGTTGGTCCAGTTTTCCCAAAGTTGGTTAAGGAATTTTTAATTCATGCAAAAGTTTCACAACACCAAGTTACTTCATTTTTAATGGGGAAGAAGATCATTGTCACTGAGAAAATCATTGCAACTCTCATTGGACTTGATGGAACCGGAGTCAAGCATAGTGACATGGAAGAAAAAGGATCTGATGTGAATAAAGTTTCACAAGAAATTTTTGTTTCTGGACTTCACTCTAACAAGATTAAAGATCTGAAAGACTTTCTCAGAATCTGGGCTAGAATAATTCTAGGATGCATCCATCATAGAAAACCAACAAGTTCTCCTGACTACATCAACATTGATCAATAATATCTTTCGTACTTCATTGCTACCAAGTTTAGAATTAACCTTTCCATTCCTTTTGTTCAATTATATGAAGAGCATTGTAAAGGAAGCAAGAGAAGATGAGAAAAAAAAAAGAGATTGGATTCCATAGGGAAGGCTGATCTCAGATATTCTGACATAAAATAGGCTGATAGAACATCTGAGTGAAGCGTAATAATTAAGTGAGCTGGAAACCTTCGTTGGAAAAAACCCTAAACGCCAAAAACCTCAAAAAGATGAAGATCATAGATCAAATCAAGAAGGACCCAACCCATATCGTAAAGGAAGTCATCTCTACTAGAAGAATTCCTCTGGACGACTTTCCCCACTTCACTCAAACAGATTCTCCTAAAATCATAATTAGATATCTGGATGCTTGCAAAAGAGATGGAACTTTTTCTAATATTAACATTCAGAATCTTCCTCAACCACCAGAGGTACTCATCATAAATTCAAAGAAAAGGAAAGTTGGTGATGAAGGAACTTCTAAGAATACTCCTAAAGCTGCTAAGAAACAAGGTACTTCTTCTTTCATTTTTGTTGTTGAATCGGTACTTTTATCAACATCTGAACCCTCTTCATCTCCAAAACCTTTTGAACATCACTCACCACAAAATTTTGATGACTTTAATTTTGAAACCAATACCACCACAACCACTAATCAAACTTTGATTAACTCACCTTTTACCTATACTACTCAAACTCAGCCAGATTTTTCCCAAGTTCTTTCTAATATTAATCAGTATAATACATTCATTAATGTTTCCCAACCAGAAAATACAAATGCTTCCTCTGAATAACAAATGATTGACTAGAAATACTAGGCATAACTTGTCCTCTCAACAACCCTGAACCATAAAATATCATCATCCCTCAATCACAGAACATTCATATCATCCCAAATCATCATACTTCTATAGAAAAATCAGAAGATCGTCAGTGAATTACAGTTGATCAGTAAGCCTTTTATAACCAAATTAATTCTTCCCAGTAAATAGTCATTCCAAAACCAAAACCAAAACCAACCAAACCATATGTTTGTAAATTTTTGTAGGACTTTGAAACAGAAATATGGGAATGGGTTTATACTCTGAAGCATGTTTGCATCAACAATCTAAACCTAGATACTTCTGGATCCCTCTAGATCCAGTTCAGAAGATGGTTTAATTCTGAATCCATCAAGCTAAAGGAACACAACTATGAGTATGCTTAGCAAAACATCTCTAATCATCTAAATGTCTTAAAAGATCAAGTTCTGAAACTCTAGGAAAATAAATCTCTTCTACAACTAGATAGCGCTCCATGGGAATATCTATAGAAACCAGAAGTTTGAGAACCATCTCCTGAACCTCAACCGCTGGTATTTTACCAATAGAAAGGAAAGTCGGTTGAAGAATCTTCTGTGAATGTGACTGTTGAAGAAAATGTGCCAACTTCTCTCATGCTGAAAACTCTGGATGAGTTGAAAAAAGAGAATGAGGTTGTTAGGGAAAGGCTGGATAAACAAGATGAAACCAACAAAGAGATTAAGAGAATGTTGAGAAAAAAAGAAGAATCCCACACTCAGATTAAAGGTCTTCTGGAAGCATTATTCATACACCTTCCACCTTAACAACCATAGATTTAATTGTTTCTTTATATTGTTGTTGTTTTGATGTCTTGTTTTACTTATGATCGTTTCCATTTTAAATACTTGACTTTTGTTGCTCTGATACCGTGTTTTTCTATATTTTCCTTATTTTATTATTTTTTATTTATGACAAAAAGGGGGAGAAGTGGAAATATTTTGATATAACAGTTCTGGACTAAGTCTCAAACATTTTGATATAACGTAACTTCTAAGTGAGATTCAGGGAAGATACTTTCTAGTGCAATGGACAAGGAATGTAAATCCAATAACATTATGTTATTGGGAAGGAAGTTCAACATATTTATGAAGAAGATTGATGGGAATTCAATACATAATGTCAAGAACAAACCATATTACATCATCAAAAATCAAGAGATTAAGAAAAAACCGAAAATTGAAGAGAAGAAAAGCCAAGGTATGGGTTTTACGTGTCAAGAGATGATTTAGACCTATTTGAAGAAGCAGAAGAAAGGTCTTCCAGTCTCTTGGTCTGATCATGAATTAGAAAGTGAATCTGAAGAGGAGTTTGCAAAACAGGTCACTCCCCTGAAAAAAGCAATATGTGATTCTAATGAAGAATCATATGTTGAAGAGAACACTTTTGATAAGCTTGGTTCCTGTTACAAGGAGTTGTGCATCAGAAGTGAAGAAATGTGGCAACAAGGAGAAGACCCAAAGAAGGAGATTGCTCAACTGAAGGCTAGAAAGACTGCTCGTATGTCAATTATCTCTAACCTGAAAGATGAAATTGTGCCTCTGAATTTAAAGTTGAATGGCATAACCAAATCAGTAAGAATGTTGAATAATGGTTTTGACATGCTAGATAAAATTCTTCATGCTGGGAAGACTGTTGGAAATGTCAAAGGAGTTGGTTATGATAATCAATGTGTGAACAAAGGCAAAGCACCTGTAGTGAATTTTGTTTCTCCAAATAGTCAACAGGAACAAAAGATGTCTCATCCAATGTTACAACATCCCAAAAGACATCAACATGCTAATTATGATAGAAGACCCTATGCCTGGAGATAATATTTTTATGGTTGGTTTGGTCACAAAAAATCCTATGTTGATAGTTATGTAACCTTTAGAGATGGATAAAAGGGTGAAATCATGGGTATTGGAAAGATGGAATGTGAAGGACTTATTGGTTTAGATTGTGTGTTGTATGTCAAAGGTCTGATAGCTAATCTGATCAATATCAGTTACCTTTGTGATTAAGGTTTGATAGTTGATTTTACCAAATCTGGATGTTATGTGGAAAATGAGAAGAATGAAGTTATTGTGAAGGGAACTAGATTAAAAGACAATTGTTACCTATTGTCTTCTCAAGAAACTCTTGATGATGAGGCTCAAATAGAAGATGAGAGAATTATTATTGTTAAAATCATGGGTATTTTTGTTACTTTTGTAATGATGAAGGTTCATTTTGATGTTTTTCCTAATGTTCAAACATTTGTGGTAAATGAATAGAATCTTCATGGTGATTATGTCATGAAAGTTGGAGCTTGTGATTCTGGATCTGCTCCTACGTACAATGTTGTTGATGTTGAAAATGAGTGGGAAAAACAAATGCAAACTGAAGAAGTTATGCATATTGATCTTGTGTCTGATGAGGAACCAATCTCAAAATGTTTAGCCCCTAGTATAGCCAAAAGGTTAAAAAGTAGATGAGGAATAACTGTTTCTTTTAAAGGTACCTCTTCCAAGAGTACTTTGAATAAAGCTACAGTTATAGAGAAAATACCTTCAAAAAGTGAAAAAGGAAAATCTCCAATTGGTCCCTCAACATGTTGGAGCAATGTGATAATCTCTTCCAGAAAGAGAAAAGTTGTGTCTTCAAGTGACTCTGAATTTGAAGCTAAAGAAGATGTTCAAGACATTACACCCCTAAGAATATCTAATTTTAAAAGGGCATGCATTATTGTTCCTAAGGCTCCTCTGGACAATGTGACTTTCCATGTTGTGCAAAGTGTTGAAAAATGGAAGTTTGTGTCCCATAGAAAGATTTCTACGGAAAGGGAATTGGGTAAGGATGTCTTAAATTTTAAGGAGGGTGTGGAGATTATAGAGGATGTTTGCTTGATGAATTTTGTCACAACGTTTGGTCCTTTCTATGAATGTCTGGTCAGAGAGTTCAGTGGTACCACTCCTAAAACATGTGACAGAATCAAGGAGTGCAGGATGTTATTTGACAGGGGCAAGAGATGGAAGATCACCTGAAGATGATCAAGATTGTTTTTTTTCAATACTATAGTTTGCTACAAGGAACTACGTTCTAAAGCTTTACGTCCAAGGATAATATCGTCACCACATGTTGGAACATTTTCCTTTTCAAATGCTAATGCACTTCATCTTATGGTGTTAATATGGACTATGATAGGTGAAGTCCTGAAGGATTGAGTCTTAAATGGAAGAGAAGTAGAGTTGTAGTGAACAGTCTATTTGTGGTATGATGCTCGGTCATAACCCTTGTTTTTGTAGTCAGTTTTATAGGTACCTGTTAGAGGGAATCTCCTTTTTAGGTGCATAAGGATGGTGACTAACACTTTAAAGTCAAATTGGATGTCTAGATATTGTGCTTATTAGAAGAAGCTTCTTGAGGTGTGTAATATGCATTTTGTTGCTTGTATCTTTAATTTGGCCTTGGAGGTTGATCAGCTTCTAATATGTCCTAGCATGGTTCTCATGTGTTCCTCACAAAGGGATATGTATGGATTAGTATGGAGATAGTAATTTTGATGGACGTTGACTCCAGAATCATAGTAAATGGTTAAATCCTTGGGAATAAGATTGTTGTCTGAACTGATGTTGGAATATCATCTCGGTTGTTTACCTTTCCAGAAAATGGATTTGTTTTTTTCATAGCAGCTAATTTGGAGTTCATGGTGTGGAGATTGTTGCTCACCATTAGATTCAGAGTCAGAATGTCTGATGATGGTGGAGTATAAAGTTAAGCTAATGGCCAAATCTGGTGTGGTTTGTAGTATGAGTATCTATCATGATGAAGAATCCACATGTGCAAGAGCAAATTCTCTGATCTCTGTGGTGCCCAACCATTTGTGAGCAGGTAGCCTTATTTTATGCTCGTACCTCTAAGGGAGGTTGTGAAGGAAGAAATGTGAGGAAATATTCTTCTCCTATGGGAGTGTAAGTTCCTGATGTCAAACCTTATGTGCATGACATCTTGCCTAACTAAATAGGGATGTTGTGTACCTAATTGATGTGTTACTGTAAAGTTGTAGTCTGAACAAAGCTTGTATGCTCTCATACAACTTGTGTTCTTGTATCTCTAAAGGTTGTAGGGCTCAAAGGCAGTTCTGTTGTTGGATGTGAGATGGCATACTTGATGTCTTGACATTGTGTTCAGTTTTTCAATTGAGCCTGGCTGAAAATAGTAGGCTTTGAATTCAGTGGAAAGCTTTGGGTTTTGGAGCATTTTGGATTTGCTTCAATCTTTTGTGTGTGCCTCTGTATGATTTTTAGGAGGGTTCTTCCCTAGAACAATCTTGTGAGTATGATGTTAAGGAAGTTGATGCTCCAACTTGAGTAGAATATCAATCAAGATGTCAAGACATTGTACCAAGTGGTTGTAGTGAACATCCATATTGGATGTGATGATGGCCAAAGTGAAGATTTCAAAAAAGTATGTTAAGGAAAATGTTGGGCATTTCTCTCCCATAGTGATTAACAGGTTCTTGGGAAAGTTCATATATGTTGTTGGTACAGGAACTAGAATTGGTTATGGTAAATATATTTTAGAGCAAGTTCTAAGACAAGTTGTCTCATCGGCTATCAAGTTGACGTTGATGATGCTCTTGTTTAATTGTGTTGTTTTGGTGGTGTTTTTGGTTTTGTAAGGGTTTAATGCCCAGAACATGTGTTAGAACCTTGTGCTTTGTTTGTGTTTATGTGCTACCGTGGTCCTTTCTGGTTAACTTGTCTTTTTCTTTATTGTGGCTAAAAAGGGGGAGTAGTATGTAGTATGTTGAGTTGGTAGTTTGATGTATGCACTTACTACTGACCATTGATTGTTGTTGGCTACCTTTCTATTATTGAGGGGAAGAATTGGTGATTCTCTAAAGCATGTTTTGAGGGGGAGGGTCCCATAGGTGGATTGGATTGTTTGGAGACATGTCTAACATGATGTTCTGACATGTTGTGTGGAGATTGTACTGGCTGATTTTTCCTCTCCATGTTTCTGTGATGAGTAGCTTCCACTGTACTCTGATAAAAACATTTATGCTGTTAACTGTATGATGTTTGAATTGGTTGTTGCACCGCTAATGTGTGTGTTTGATTTATTTTTAAACCTTAGTTTTTCTATTGGTTATGTGTTCAAGGAGCGTTAAGTTGTTTTAGCCAAAATAAGCCAAAGGGGGAGATTGTTAATTCTCTATTTTTATTATTGGAATTATGTTTGGTAAAACTAACTTAGCAGAAACATGTTGAAGTAAGATGTTCTATAAACTAGAAGAATATGTCAAATAAAATGTCCTATCCAGAATCATTAGACACCATGATTGGTACAACTAGACAGTTGGATGTTTTTAGTTTATTACATTTGCATAACACTCTTGGAATATTATGATTTCCCATGTGGTTCTCAGTTTTAGGATTAAGATATTCAAGATAAATTCAAGGAGTGTTCTTAGTTTCTAACTATGGAGATAATTTAGGAAACTAATAATAGAATTCCTAATTTTATACATAAGTTTCTATTGATTTTTAGCAGCTGATTTGCTGCATTTTTGAAGCCCAAATCCAGTCCAGACAATGCTTATATATAGACTATATTTGTAACCTAAGAAAAAAATAACAAAATGTGTGTGTTGTGTGATTAAGGATTAGTGTTTGTCATTTTTTTCTTTATGATCCACTCTATAGTAGAGTTGGACTATGTTAATTGTGAGCCTCTCTAATATCATCTTTGTATAAGAGAAGGATTGTCTCTATTGAGTTGTAATTTTTGTTAATCATTCATAAGCTTTTAATTATTGAATGGTTGTGTGTATTTGAAGTGTGTCTTCTAAATTATTTTAAAGTGTTTAGAGTTGTATTTTCACTGTTTGTGACTGAAAGGGAAGTGAGAGGGGTCACATACCTAGGTGTGTTTTAGGTAGAAGTATAGCATGGGTAGTAATTAACTAAGAAGTTTTAAATGAGGGAGTTTATTTTCGAATTGGTACTATTTATTGGATTTCCTTACTTGGCTTGGTAGATCCCAGATGTGGGTGTTCTTGTACACTAAATTGGGATAACAATTTTGTATACTCACTTTATTTTTCTGCATTGTTAATTGTTTGAAATTGTTCATTCTGTTGTTGTTTAGAGATCAGTGTCTCGACATCTCTTAGGACATCTGAGATCTGAATACTAGAATTTCAAATATCCATGTTTCATGTGAACTTGATGCTTGTCTATATGTATTTAGTTATCTTTTTGTATGGAATTTGATTCTTTTTGTTTCTTGAACCCTCAATCTTGTGTTGTTGTATGAATTTTCACCTTGCCTTAGAAAGTAGCGATTATTCACACATTGAGGTTAGTTGAATTCAAGTTGGGGAGAAAAATGTTTTCTCATTTATTTGTTGGTTACTATGCGGTTGTGAAAAAGAAAAAGAAAAAAAGAAAAAAAGAAAAAGAAAGAAAAAGAAAGAAAAAAGATGAAAAAGTTTTTGAAAAAGAAAAACAAAAAGAGTATCAAATAATAATTGAGCTAATAAGTTTTGTGATGGTGTAACTTTTGGGATGAAAGAAGAAGTCTGATTGGAATATTTATGTTCTAAAATTTCTAAGTTGATCATTCTCTTAGGTTTAGGCAAGTTTTTGTTTCGATTAGCTTTAGGAATTACCCCTTGTTTCTTAACCAAACCATATTACAACCTTGAAAAAACCCTTGTGATTCTTGCCTTTGTGTTTTTAATATGAATTTTTTTATGAATGTATAATTTAGTCTTTTGTTTGCAAGATTGTTGGATGGGTGTCAAATTCTCACCTATGTGTGTTTTTCATCCCTCGATGAATTTTAGGTGTGATTCATGATTTAACTTGTGTTGTTTTAGAATGTTTAGTATGATTTTGGACTTAGGATTCATTTCATTTTCATGTTGTTGTTGAAGGATTGTGGTAAGTTTTTCCTTGTGTGTGTGTTTTTGTTTGAACCATACATTTATTTTTCGTTTGTAAAGCTTGTTGATTCATGATTATTTGATTATTGCTTCTTTGTTTTTTAGGTTGTTTGACTTTGTTTGAAGACAAATAATGTTTCAAGTTGGAGAGAGTTTATAAGTGTCAAAATCTAGTTATTTTGTATATAAGTTTTGTGGAACTTATCTATTCTTTTGTTATTATTCTTTGAATAATTCCCAACTTTGATTATAAATATGTATACTTTGTGTATAATTGGGTTTTAGATTCATTTGTGTACCATTTGATAGTTTTTCCTTCATTTTATAGGTATTGTTGCGTATTTAGAGCATCAAGGAATAAGGTGTCGAAGGCACGACTCTGGATATGCATTTTTAAACGAAACCAAGAGATAATGAAGCTTCGGGTCGGCCTAAGTGCGGTCATAGCATGCTGGAGAATGTTCATACATTGAGTTTTTCACTAAGCACGGTTTTGGGCGTTTAGCACGCTCTAAGGTCGTTTAGTGAATAAATGAGAGCATGCTTAGCACGAGTTAGGGGGCTTAGCGCGGTCTATGATTTTTGCTTTTGTATAAATAGAGTTAGAATAGATTTTTATGTATGGTTTTTGAGGTATTTAATCCCAAACTCCATCACCCTCATTCTTTGTATATTAGAGCTTAGAAAATAACGTTTGTGGCTTGTTAATGGATGATCAAAGGTAGGGAGCTTGGTGGATCGTGATTGACACTGCGAGAGATTTGGTTTCCTCTCCTTTTCTTCTATTTCTAACAAGTATTTGTAAGTATGCTTGTTTATATGTATATTTATTTCTCATAGTGTTGTTTGATGCTTTCTATAAAAATCAATATTGTTGATTGCTTATTTATTTGGGTTTTGGTTGTTGTAGACATGTACGGTTCGAATCTGGATTTAGGGAGAACATCTATTGCATTTTGATTCTAGAAATAGATTACAACTTAGTATTCACTTGAGTATCGACTCTTAATTCCTCTATGTTGTTTGAGTTACGCGTGAAATCGCATGCGTGAGCGATACGGTTGATATATCACTCTGAGTTAGAGATAACCTCTGTGTGAATGATACGTGATGATGTTGATGAGTATTTTAGGTTGATTGCAACTGGGTAGTAAGTTTAAGTATTTAAAGAGTATGTGAAATTCAATCCCAAGAGTCTTTATTTTCTAAATAATGAATTCTTTTTCTATAAATAGTTTTGATTCCCACATTTATTTTAAATCCGCTTTAATCCAAACACATAAATGCAAGACTTGTCGAACGGAAATTCAAGAGCACTAATCCTTGTGGATATGATATGATAAAACTAAGTACTTACTTGCTTTTGCGTTCTAGTTTACCGCTTCAGTAATATGGCATCGTTGCCGGAGATTTATGTTTTTATAGTATCATATTGTGATAGTTTCTTTGTTTTAGAGTTTTGTAGATATCATATATATTTTCTATTTTCACTTATGTATTAAATTATCTATGTTTACTATACTTGTGTATAATGCATACTGTAGCAGTAGAAATATTGAGACTAAGCTATTGGATTGACTTAACTTGTACAAATCAAAATAAAATCGCCACCGCGCTTTATTGTTTCCAAAGGAAATGGGAAAAGAGCGAATAAACCTAAAAAAACAGGGGAGAATCTTGGTACGGGGGTTGTTTATGTAAAGGGAGGGTATTAGCACCCTAAACATCTATGGTACTCCGCAGGAACCTCATTGAAAATCTGGGTATTTTGGCTATAAAAAGTGTATACAAAATAAGATGGTAGAGATGAGAAAAGAAGTATTTTTTTACAATTTTTCACCCGCCGCGATTGCAAACCTTTAGTGCCTATGTACCGCCTTCCGTGCAATAGGGGATAAGGGTACTCGTAGTTCAGCTCAAAAATTTTAAAACACCTGTGTGTTGGTTAATTTTAAGAGAAGAGACATCATCATCATATCCGAGTGGAAAACATACTTACTACCCACAATTATTAGAAAGGAGCATTTGCATCATCCTAAATTGGAGGATATAATTTGGAATTAAAATTCATCACTCAACACCCAAGTGGAAAATAGCTCTCTTCACTACATATTGTAGAAGTATAGTAGCTTGCGTCACTACAAGAATCAACAAGAGTCTAATCTTTTGAGAAAAGTTTTAAAGTAAAAAGCCAAAGTGGAAAAATGGTTTGAATGAGGTTAATAACTTTTAGTCTAAAAAAATTCAAAGTATGATTAAATCGGATAAGGTTTGATAAAGATAAGATTTTTAAAAATTCATGGACCTAAGTCCAAGTTTATTATGAAATTGGTTCAAGTTAGAAAACAAGAAGAGTTTTGAAAAGGAGGGGTAATACTTTTGAAATTAAAGAAGAAATGATGAGATGAAGGGATTATCCTAAGTACACAAAGTAAAAGCTAAGGAAAGGAAAGGTCTAACCAACAAAAAGTCAACACTTGACATAAAGAAGTCAATATAGAATTCTCATCCATTGGATTAAAACCAAGCAACCAAAAATACTAAACCTCTGAGGAATATCAAGTTCAGGTAAATTAAGAACCAAGCAGAGTTTTCATTGACAAAAATTGGCTAGAGTAACAACAATATACAAAGAATTCTCAATCACAGACAAAGCATGAAATCAGAATAACCTACACATATAAAAAAATCTAAACCAATGCCTTTAAGTAAACCCCAAGAATTTCAGAAAATCTTCAAAATTATCAACCAAAGATTACAGAGTTCCAAGGTCTCATGGCTTCTAATCCTAAGTCTCATGAATCCACAACTCCACAGTGCTAGGGATAATAACTAGATAGTCCAAGTAACCTCAATATTTTTTAATGTATAAGTTTATTATTAAGTATATTTACAAAAAATAAAATAAAGCTTAAGTGAACAAAGAAAAAAAGGCAAAAAATAAATGCTCAAGTGAGCAAAAGCTAAATAGCATGAGATGTAAATGCTAAAAGTAAATGACTTAAAGTAACGACATAAAGATAAATGTATAAAGTAAAAGCATAATGTAAATTCAATGGTTAATAGTCAATGGTTAGAAGTTAATGATTAATGGTAGAAGGTTGAATGATTTTTAGAAGAGTGATCCACGATAATTTGAACATTGAGCCTATGTCAAAGTTGATGAAGACTCATTAGAGGATTGATATAATCAAAACTCCTAACAATGAGCTCTCAAGGTTATTGTCCATAGCTCAATATTTAATCATCCTTTAGCTTATAAACATAAGGTTTGAACTACTAAGAATGAATCAACTAAAACATGGAAAAGGGAGGATTACAAATGATATGATCCATGATGGTTTGAGCCTTGAACATAGGTCAAAGTTAATGAAGACTCATTAGAGGATTGATAGAATCAAAGCCTCCTAACAATGAGCCATCAAGGTTTTTGGCCATAGCTAAAAACTTAACCATACTTGGGCTTGCAAACGTCAAGTTTGAGCGACTAAGAACCAATCAATAGGAAGGAAGAAAAGGGATGAGATGAAAGGGAAAAGGGAAAATCAAAGTATAACCAATGCCTCAAATGAAATTAGGGTTTCAAATATCATCAACATCATTCATCTATTTTGGTGGATTAGGTTTTTTAACTAATCAACACCCAGAATCCAATGAGGTTGAGGAACTTGTCCCAAGTAACACTCAAGTATCTCAAAATCAGGACCTATCAAAAAATAATAAAATATATTTGATATAAAAACAAAATTTAAATGATTTATAAAAAGGAATTATTTGGTAAAATACACAACATGTATTAAAATACCAAATATAAATCCTAAAAAATATCAGAGGTCAATCATGAGTCAATAAGTGTTGACAAAAATTTTAGAATTTTTTAAAGTCAAGAACTATTTTTAAAATATAAAGAAATGAGAAAAAATAAAACAAAATTTGTAAAAAAAATAGTAAATTCAAAAATAAAAATAAACTTAGTTCACCAATATTTGTCAAAAGGTCATTGGATCCTTCCTTATAATTTTCAGAATTTTAAAAGATCAAAAAATATTTTTAAACAATTAAAACAAGTCAAATAAAGTGAAAACTATAAAAAAAATACCAAATCACAAAATAAAATTGTGAAAAAATAAAAATCAGAAAGTGAAAAATCAAAAGTATTTTTGATAATTTTTTCACAATTTTAGAAGTTGAAATGAATTTTTTATGAATTTTTGAAGTTTAAAACAATTAAATATAAAAATATGAAAGCAAAAATAAAATTGAAAAAATATAAACCATTGGATCATTGTCAAAACATGTAAGTAAGCAGATCTAACGAATCTAACACGATGTACATGATATGGTCACCTTTGAATAACACACTGAATCCATTATTTAAATGAGATTTTATAAAATAAAGCAAAAAAATGTTGCCCATTAAATCAAAGTCAAAATGTGTTATTAAACAAAACTAACGGATCTGGAGGGTTGTGGTTGATATGGACTTCAGCAAAAAACATACAGAATAAACAAAAGGCAGACCAATGAAATTAAAACAATTGTCACACGGTCGTTGGTTGAAGAATGACACGTAGGTCGTTTTCAACCTCCAGACAGCTGCAGGTTTTGTTCTCATGAGATTCTTCAAATGGAATAGTTTGAAGCTCTAACTTGTATCATTGGATTCGTCTCTTCCATACGATCCTAACCTCACCCTCGCAAAAAATTTATTTAAACCACAGCTCAGTTGATTTGAAAAAAACTAGAAGAAATAGTGAACATAATTGTTGAAATTAAATGATCAATTCATCGTGAAAATGAAAACCAGAAGAAGCATGAGTTTATTATTGAATCAAAGAATTAAAGTAAAAATTAATTTGCAAATTCTTTTCAAAAACATGTTTTTATCATTAATTATTTTTGTTTTGACAATTACTATCAATATTAAATGAAATTTGTGTAGACAGAATTAAATAAGAACTACAAAGTTTTGGAAAATGGTAAATACATGGAAAAGATACAATGAAACAGAATGACTGCTATTCTCCCTAACAAATTTTAACTCCTGAACATAGAATTCAGTTGAAGTGTGATAAGAATCTGAGAAGATTTTTGCTTCAATGATCAAGTCTTGCCTGACACAGTTACTTGCCAGGAAATCCCTAACTTTTGCCTAGGTTGCCCTTGCGGGTTTTCAACCTATTGGGTATATTTATTTTGTTTATGTCTCTACCTTTTACTTAGACCGCCCTTTCGGGTTTTCAGCCTATCGAGACACTCTTTTTTGCTTAAGCCGCCCTTTCGGTTTTCAAATTAGTGAGCTGTTCTTTTATTTATTTAGGCGAAGTATTTCTTAACTGCATCAGCATTCATGAGGCGTGGGAACTCCTTACCATCCTTAGTTTCAAGAATCAATGCACCGCCAGAGAAGGCTTTCTTGACAACATATGGTCCTTCATAATTAGGAGTCCACTTGCCCCTAGAATTAGCGTTAAAAGAGGCTTGACCTTCTTATTAAAATCTTTCTTCATTCTATTTTCTTCAATTTAAATAAATTGCTCAAACCTGTTCTGGACTCATTCAACCTCTGAAAACTTGGTTTCCATTATTACACGCAAAAAGGGAATTTGAACATCAACGGGGAGCACTACTTCCATATCATACACAAGAGAGAAC
This sequence comes from Vicia faba, assembly GCA_948472305.1. Taxonomy (NCBI): domain Eukaryota; kingdom Viridiplantae; phylum Streptophyta; class Magnoliopsida; order Fabales; family Fabaceae; genus Vicia; species Vicia faba. Next base: position 1,191,478,923 of record OX451739.1, read on the forward strand.
ACGGCTACTCCTGTTGAAGTGCGGACGGGTGTATGATGCACATGTAAAGAAAAAGGAAGCATCGCACGCCAATCCTTATAGGTAGCAACCATCTTCTAAATAATCTTCTTAATGTTTTTATTAGCAACTTCAATAGCCCCATTCATCCTAGGCATGTAAGGAGACGAGTTGTGCTAGAAAATCTTGAATTCTTCACAAAGTTCTGTCATCATCTTATTATTCAAATTTGAGCCATTATATATGGTAATCCTATTTGGAACACCATACCTACATATAAGATTATTCTTGATAAAATGTACTACCACATGCTTGGTGACATTAGCATAAGAAGCTGCTTCCACCCACTTGGTGAAGTAGTCAATTTTCACTAAGATAAAACGTTGTATATTCGATGCCTTGGGTTCAATCATTCCAATCATATCAATACCCACATAGAAAAAGTTTATGGGGAATAAATAACATTGAGAAGCATTTTAGGCACATGAATCTTGTCAACATAAATCTGACACTTATGGAACTTCTTCGCAAATTTGTAACAATCAAATTCCATTATCAGCCAATAGTAACCTCCCCTAAGCATCTTTTTTGCCATTAAATGTCCATTGGCATGGGTACCAAAGGAACATTCATTGATCTCATGCATCAACATGTATGCTTCGTGTCTATCCACGAATCTGAGCAAGACCATATCATAATTTCTCTTGTATAACACATCTTCATAGAGGAAAAAGCCACATGCCGACATTCTAAATGTCTTTCTATCTTTGTTGGACGCACCAATCGGGTATTCTTGAGTCTGAAGCAAGTGCTTGATATCATAATACCAAGGTTTATCATCTTACATCCCCTCTGTAGAAAACAAATGAGCTGGTCTATCAAGACATTTATTTATAATCTGAGGTACATCGTTCCAAGCATTTACTTGGTACATGAAAGCTAAATTGGCTAAAACATATGCCATCTAATTCTAATCTCTCGGAATATGATGGAACTAAACTTTATTGAAGAAAGGTAATAATCTTCTTGCATAATATTTGAAGGGAATCAAGCCAATGTGACGAGTCTCCCATTCTTCTTTGATTTGATTTATTACCAAAGCTGAATCACCATATACATCAAGAATTTTGATTCTGAGATCTATAGCCTCTTCAAGGCCCATGATACAAGCTCCATACTCCTCTATGTTATTGGTACAATCAAATGTTAACCTTGCAGTAAAAGGGATATGTGACCCATGAAGAGTGATAATCACGACACCAATTCATTTTCCATAAGCATTTACAGCTCCACTAAACACCATACCTCACCAGGATTCAGGAGAAAGGTACTCTGCCAACACACTGCCTTTAATAGCCTTCTGAGTGCGGTATTCAATATCATATTCAGACAACAACATCTGCCAATGGGAAATTATTCGAGTAATAGCATGCTTTTCAAAAATATACTTAATTGAATCCATTTTGGAAATCAACCAAATAGTGTGATTTAACATATATTGCCACAATCGCTTCGCCGCCCAGGCCAAAACACAACATGTTTTTTCTAGAAAAAGTACACTTATTTGGATTCAAGCGGAGACAATATTTCCATAAACGTTGAAACAATTTCAACAAGTCTTCCATATATCCTTCCTCATTCTGAGATTTAGAAATCATATAATCAACATATACTTCGATTTCCTTATGCATCAGATCATGGAATAGGGTTGTTATAGCCCACTGGTACATTCCACCAGCGTTCTTCAACCAAAAAGGAATCACTATGTAACAACATGTTCCCCAGAGTGTAATAAACATTGTTTTTTCCATGTCCTCAGGAGCCACCCTAATTTGATTGTATCCGGAAAATCCATCCATGAACGAGAACATTTTGAATTTTGATGTGCTATCAACCAACATATCAATATGGGGCAATTAGAAATCATCTTTGGGACTTGCTTTATTTAAATCTCTATAATCAACGCACATGCGGACTTTTCCATCTTTCTTTGGTGTTGGAACAATATTGGCAATCCACTAAGGGAACGTTGATGTCATAATAAAACCATCATCAATCTGCTTCAAAACCTCTTCTTTAATCGTAACTTCCATGATAGGATGAGTTCTTCGCAGATTCTTCTTTATTAGTGGACATTTTGGCTTTAGCGGCAAATAATGTTCCACAATATCAGTGTCTAAATCAAGCATGTTTTTGTAAGACCCAGAAAAGATATCCACATACTCTTTCAACAACTCAATCAACTTGCTCATCACATTAGGATGAAGCAGTGCCCCAATCTTGACTTCTTTTGAATCTTCTTTTAAATCTTCTTTTGAACCCAAGTAAATCTCTCCAACGACTCTTTATACGGCTAAATTGTATTTTTCTCACGCTCAAGCAACCTTGAAACCTCTTCTGGGATTTCATCATATTTTTCTTCTTCAGCCACATACACAAGATATTCAAAGTTGGGAGAGGGTGCAGGGTCATTGCACTCAATGGGTTTTTTAATTAATCGGCACATATGATTTATGATTGATTTTAGAAACTAACACATGTAACAAGCGGTTATGTAGATTTATTTACAGTTAATATTTATTTTGAAAGGTTTTTGTTTTTCATTACCATTTTCCAAGAAAAAACAAAAAATAAAGATATGATTTAGAAATCAAAAACAACATTTACTAATGATCATAAAATTCAAAACAAGACAAGCTCGTACAATATCATGCTCACCTTGGGCAAAGTGAGACTTTTGAAAAGAAAAACAACAAAAAAACAAATTACATTGAAATGTGAATGCAAGAAGGAACATCAACATTGATCTAATTCTGGATTCTAACTCCATGTGTCACAAAGTTCGGCATCTCTTGTCGTGGCTCATCTTCGAGAATAGCGTTGATCCTTGGAGTAGCTGGATAGAGATATCCCGCACTGTGAAATATGTCAAGATATTTACTCAAAGCGGATTTCGACTTCACAACTTCATTCTTCATGGAGAAACCCAAACCAATCCCATTCTTGTTCACAGGTGAATTAATAACCTACCCCCACACCTTGTTAGGGCCCTTCTGCACTACCTGTTTTCCATCCTTAAATGAGGTGATAGAATCTTCATTCTTCCTTATATTATCAATAGAAAAAGCTTGGAAATAAGTTCCAACAGAGGCTTCATCAGCTTCTACAATGCTAAAGGAAGACAAATGAGATATCAAAAGAGCTTTCTCACCATTCACAATAACTAACTTTCCTTCACGGAGAAATTTCAGTTTCTGATGCAAGGTTGAAGTAATATCTTCTACTTCTTGGATCGAGGGTCGTCCCTATAAGTAGCTATAGGCTGAGACAATATCCATAACCTAAAAGGTGATTTTGAATAAGTGCAGACCTACGTGAATAGGTAAATTCACCTCTACAATGACAAATTTTCTCAAACCATCAAAAGCTTTTACTATATTGCCACTAGGGCGCATATGAGTTTCCTGGTATTTGAGTTTCATGAGAGTTCTTCTTGGTATGACATTCAAATAAGATCCATTTTATATCAACATATTGGACAAAGAGTCATTCTTATAATTCATATATATATATATATATATATATATATATATATATATATATATATATATATATATATAGCCAGGTTTCGGTTTCTCCCTTCATCAGGAAATTCATCATCACAAAAACTCATATTGTTACAAGACGTAATATTCCCTACAACACCGTTGAACTGATCCTGAGACATAACTTTCAACAAAAGCCAGATCCAACACCCTCATTAGAGATTCCCGATGAGCAGAAGAATTCATCAACAAGGCTAAAATGGAAATCTTAGATGGAGTTTGCAACAACTCATCCACAATCTTGTAATCACTTATCTTGATGACTTTTAATAGATCATCAACATCCTTTTCCAAGGCAGATCCACTAGATTCTCTGACCAATTTCTTAGGTTTAGCATTCTCAAAAACCTTATTACCAGAACTAAAATATACTCGAAAGTTAGGGGCGAAGACACGAGCACTACGAGTTACTTTACTAGCTTCAGCAATATTCTCAACATGGGACAAAGGTTGGATAAAAATTTCCGCACCATCTTCCAGGATAGTTGCATTGTTCTTATAAGGCACATCTTTATCTAATTCGTATCAGATAGGATTAGGAAGACAAATAACCACGGGAGTAGCAGCAGACTTGCAGTGGTACGCAATCTCTACAGGAGTGGGAATATCAAAATGTGGCACAATGACATTCAACGCTACTTCTTCATAATACTCAGGAATCGCAGAATTGTAAAAAAAACATACTTTCATCATAGGAAAAAACTCATCATCAGACATGGCCCCAAAAGAGTAATCTTTAATCATATTAACTTCATTATAATCATCTATGTTTCATGTAACTCTGATAGTACCTTTTTCTAACAGCAATTCAATACCTCTTCTCACAATAGAATAACCACGGGAATCTCTGCAGCAAATCTGGAAGGAACCATAATGTTGTATCTCCTGACCATCCAAATAACCAAACTTAGCATGCAACTGCACCTGATCATCATCCATATAATTCACGTCATAAATACAGAATTCACCAGGACATCCATAAACCATATTCACATCATTCTCATATTGTGCCTCTGTCCTGATGATATGGATAAGGCCCTGATCCAACATCTCTTGTAAATCACCTTCTACCACAGAACAACTGTGATTGCTTTCTCTACATACCAGGTAGGCTTTATGGTCATGCTCTTAGTGATTGTATTGACATAGAAAAGCATGCATCTTCACCAAATTCCCTCTTATCATGTTTATTTCAAAGATTCTGAATTCTCTTGGATAACCAGAAACCATATTCATAGTACCTCCACCTTCATGCTTGGGTAGTGGATTAACCTTCACATTGGGACAAATATCTTTAAAAGATAGGAGATCTGATCTTACCATCTTCTGCACTTTAGACTTTAACGGATAATAATTTTCAATGTTGTGCCCAGGGGCTCCTTGATGAAAAGCATAAGTCTGGTAATCTTTATAATACCATGGAAAAGTTGGAGGTATAGCAGGGGGAGGCTTAGTCTGCACCAGGTTCTTCTAAACCAAATCCGGAAACAATTTTCTATAACTCATCGAAATAGGATCAAAAGCTTCCCTCTTCTGACCTTTCCCTTGATTACCTTGTTAAGGTGCTATTTGATAGGCAAAAGCGGTCAAAGCTACATTGACGACTAGAGTTACTGAAGTAACATGTTGTTTATGCTGATGACGTATTCTTGGCAGTCTAACCCTTCTTTCTTGAATGACATCATTTGTTTCTCCTTCTTTCTTTTTATAGAACCTTCATCTTTTGACAATCGTCCTTCCCTGACGGCTTCCTCTAGACGGACACCCATACTTACCATCCCAGTGCACTTGTTACCATTATTTCATAGTAAAATTAACCAAGGGTTTTTAGGAAGACCTTAGTCATTTATTACTCTCCCATTGGGGGTACCACTTATGCAGCAACCTCGCACCAACATTGCACATACTCTTTAAATAATTCCTTATCTTTCTGAGACATCGCTCTAAATTGGTCACAGTCAGGTTCCATAAACATGTTGTACTTATACTGCTTCATGAAAGTTTCACCTAAGTCATTGAATGTATGTTTGTTGCTCCTGTCCAATCCCATGTACCATTTCAAGGCAGCACCAGTCAGACTGTCTTAGAAAAAATGAATAAGCAAGCATTGGTCATCAGTATGAGTGGACATCCTTCTGATATACATCACCAGGTGGTCACGGGGACAAGAGTTTCCCTTGTACTTCTTAAATTCTGATACTTTAAACTTTGCTAGCACTTTCACATTAGGAACAAAGCAGAGGTCACTGACATTATGTCCGAATAACTCTTTCCCTCAGAGAGCCTTCACTTTTTTCTGCATTTCATTGAATTAATCCTGAAAGTTATTCCTTCAATCATAAAATCCTAAAGTTTCACATGGTGGAGGAGGCGCAAGATAAACTTCATTATTAATAACAGGCATAGCATTCACCGCAGCAAGTGCAACATGATGAATCTCATTATTAATAACAGGGACAACATGCACCACGGGAGGTGTAGAAACAACAGCTCTTTGGACAAATAAAGCAACTTGAGCAGTAGGATTGTAACCTTCGGGAATGAAATTCTCAAGCATTCCCCATGGCTAACCGTGAGGCATACTTTATTAAGTAGCGGTAATTGGAGTAACAAAGATGGGAACTGACAGAACCTATGAAATAACGGTCGTCTACTGTGGTTGAGTAGCATGAGGAGACAGGGGAGGAGGAGGTGGTGGCTGATTCTGAGCATCCACCAACGACTCTACATAAGTAGTCAGGTTGGCCATACCAGCCCTCAAAGCAGTCACTTCTTCGTGCATCCCATGATTCTCTTGTTTAAGGTTTTCCATCTTCCTTCTGGAATTAGCCTGAGTGTTGTAGCGATGAGACAGCTTGCCAACTGAACGAAGTAGAGAAACAAGTAAGACACCTGGGAAAGATGCAATAACATGTGAAAAAGGATGCATGATATGCAATGCATAAGATTTATTGTTTTTATTTAAGGAACTCAAAGAACTACAAATAATTTTAAATATTGAGAAACTAACACATTTGGATATACTGAAAAATCTCATTTTAATAATAACTTTTGAATGGATTAAAACTTTTAGTACAAGTTTCAATAATCCTAATTACAAGAGAATAAAGATAGAATTTTAAAAAAACTAAGGATCCAAAGATGATTAAGATCTTTCCACGCATTGACGTTTTCCCTAGAGTCTTAAAATCTCGGTATTCAACTGCTTAATCTCTTTTTCATACTTGTCGGGGACTTCTTTCCATCTACCAGAATCATAAAATGGGTGACCGGGACCTGGTTGAACTCTAGAGGAAAATAAATCCTCCTGCTTCTCCATTATCTCCAAAGCATGACTCTCAAGAATCTCAATTAAGTCATCCTTCTCTTTAAATTCTCTTGAGTAGGACACCTCCATGAAGAATTGAAAAACACAAGAAGGGGGGTTGAATTGGAATCACAAAATACAATGGAAAGAACACTTTGATTTTTATCCGGGTTCGTTTGAACTCAAACTAATCCAGTCCACCCGCCAAGGTGATTTCGCCTCTCTCCAATGAGGTCTTAATTCACTAATAAAACTTGATTACACAACTACTTTGACTACTGCCAAAGTCTTCTTGAGTCCAAAACCACAACCCGGTTTTCTCAAGGAAATGTCTAAATAGATAATTGAATAAAAGTGTATAATGGTGTTTCTACTAAAACAGTATCACTAATAGTGATGTTTTACACAGTTTAAGTATGAGTGTTTAAGGATGAAATAGATTGCTGCGTTGTTGTATCTTCACGTAATTTCTTCTTTTCGTGCGCAGTTATTCATCATCAGAAATCTTCTTTTTGTCTGCTTTATATAGGCCATGCAATAGTGACATAAAAAGATACTTTTGGTATGTCCATAACACGAGTTAATGAGCTTTCCACACCAGGAGATCCTTGTATGTTTGTTTTCGTTACTTATGATCTTGCATTGATGGAATTGTAAACTTCAGATCTTCTCACATCAGAGGATGAAAATTACTATTGAGAGTCTTTTATAGCTTCTATCAGAACTTTGCAAATCAGAGTATCAGATATCCTATTTCACAGCGCTGGTGCATTCAGAAGTTGTAATAGAACTTCTTATAAGTGTGCCACACAGATTTGATGTGTATGAATCTTTCATGTTTCTCTCAACTTCTATGCTCGCATAATCAGAACTTCTAGTGATGTTCTGGCAGAACTTCCAGTTGCATCAGAACATCTTTTTCACATCATAACTTCCTGCATGTAAAGGTACTTTTATTAGCGAGCATATTTGTTCTTTATATCATGTGTTTATTATCATCAAAACTCTTATTGGGATGTAGGACCAAATTATGTTCTAACAATCTCCCTCTTTTTATGATGACAACAACTTGTATATTTTGATGGAATATAAAGAACAAAAATTAAAAGCCTACCCCTGAGTAGAATACTCAAATAGAGAAAATAAAATACTTCCCTGAAGATCTTTTGATAGGAGTCAAAATGTTCTTCATTCTCCCTCTTTTTGTCAAGAATCAAAAAGTGGTAAAGACTCTATTTGGCTTGCTCTGACAGAAGTTTCTTGAAAAGGTGTAACATCCTATTCTGGATACATCTGTGATTCTTTAGAGAGCTTTTGATGTTGTACTTTCATTCCAGTTTCCAATAGTTTTAGAGCCAATAACCTTTTGTTTCTGATTGCCTCTGAAACCTACAAATCTTTTAAATTCCAGGCTTTGGAACATATGCTTTCTTTCCCCCATGTGTAGATAGCATCCAGAGTCCAGGTGTTAATACTGGTTTTTCTTGTTGTTAAAAATATCTACAACATAGATGATTTTGTCTTTTGGTACCCATATCTTTTGGGGTCCATGACTGTTAGAGTTTCCAAAATTCTGTTTGAATTTTGGTTTATTATAAAACGCCTTAACAGTATGTTTTATATCATGTGTTTGCCCAGTAGTGAAGTGAGAATAAAGAGGAGTGCGTTTGATAACCAGATCCTTAACTTTCTTAGGTTGGGATACTTTACCTTTGTATCCTATACCTATTCTGCCATTTTTGCTAACTCTATAGATCATTGAAGCCATCGTGCTTCTATCTATGTTTTTAGCGAGGAATTTTTGAAAGATATGATCATATTCCTTTATGATTGTATTAGGGTTAATAGTAACTTCTAAGACAGTTTCCTTCTGAGTATTTTGTAAATCATTTTCAAGTTTTAAATTTTTTTCTTTTCAACTCAGTTTTCTAGTCTCGGATTCTTAGTTTCTTCAGAGTCGGATACTAGATCCTTTTTCAGGTTCTTGTTTATGACTCAAAGCTTCTGATACCTTTCTAGAATTTCTGACAGACTCTCCTCTAATTGAGATCTAGAAAAGTTAGAAAATACCCCTTCTGACTCTGAGTTTGATTCTGATTCTGATTCTGATTTAGAGGATTCAGAGATATCTGATAAGTTGTCCGTTTTAGCTATATTGGCTTGTTTATCTTTTGATTCTGTTCCATCTTCATAAGATTCAGAGTCATCCCACATTACCATAAGACTTTTCTTCTTCTCCTTAACGAACTTCCTTTTAGGTTTCTCCTTCTGAAGCCTTGGACAGTCACTTTTGTAGTTACCTTGTTTATTGCATTCATAGCAGTTAATGTTTCTGTTACTGGATTTTATATATCCAGAAGATTGTTCAGAGTCATTTCCTGTTCTTCTGGAGTTTCTGAAATTCTTTTTCATGTGCTTCCACAGTTGATTGATTCTTCTGGATAGAAAGAATAGTTTGTCTTCTTTTGAGGAGGACTCTCCATAGTTTTCTGCTTCTGCTTTTTCCTGCAAAAATTTTGTTTCATATTTATTAGATTTCAGAGCGAGAGACTTACCTTGCTTCTGAGGATCGTTATCTTCTAACTCTATCTCAAGGCTTCTGAGAGAGGTGACGAGTTCTTCTAGAGATATTATATTCTGATCTTTTTCCAGTTTGAGAGCAGAGACCATGAGTCTCCATTGCTTTGGTAAACTTCTGATGAACTTCTTTACATGATCAGCAGTTGAGTACCCTTTGTCTAGCATCTTTAGCCCAGCCACTAGAATTTGAAATCTAGAGAACATTGTTTCAATGGGTTCATCTTCTTCCATTTTGAAGCCTTCATACTTCTGAATAAGCGCAAGGGCTTTGGTTTCTTTTACTTGTGTGTTGCCTTCATGCGTCATTCACATAGAATCAAACATGTGCTTAGCTATCTCTCTGTTTGTGATCTTCTCATACTCTGAATATGAGATGGCACTCAGGAGAATAGTTCTGGCCTTGTGATGATTTCTGAAGTCTTGCTTTTGATGATTTGTCATCCTTTTTCTGTCAATATTATGCTCTCTTTCATCAACAGGATGTATGTATCCATCAATTACCATATCCCAGAGGTCAGTGTCATAGGCTAGGAAGAAACTTCTGATCATATCTTTCCAGTAATCAAAATTTTCACTGTCAAATATTGGAGGGCTGCTGATGATGTTCTGACTTGTTCCCATCATAGTGTTTTTCCTCCATGGATCTTTTTCTGACACACTTAAGTGTTTGCACCCAGATCCAGGTGCTCTGGTACCAATTAAATAATTGAAAATCATAAGAAGGGGGTGGGGGGGGGGGGGGGGGGGGGGGGTTGAATTGGAATCACGAAATACAATGGAAAGAACACTTTGATTTTTATCCTGGTTCGTTTGAACTCAAACTACTCCAGTCCACCCGCCAAGGTGATTTCGCTTCTCTCCAATGAGGTCTTAATTCACTAATCAAACTTGATTACACAACTACTTTGACTACTGCCAAAGTCTTCTTGATTCCAAAACCACAACCAGGTTTTCTCAATGAAATGTATAAACAGATAATTGAATAAAAGTGTACAATGGTGTTTCTACTAAAACAGTGATGTTTTACACAGTTTAAGTATGAGTGTTTAAGGATGAAAGAGATTGCTGTGTTGATGTAGCTTCACACAATTTCTTATTTTCGTGCGCAGTTGTTCATCATCATAAATCTTATTTTTGTCTTCTTTATATAGGTCATTCAATAGTGACATAAGAAGATACTTTTGGTATGTCCATAACACGAGTTAATGAGAATTCCAAACCAGGAGATCCTTGTCTGCTTGTAGCCGTTACTTATGATCTTGCATTGATGGAATTGTAATGCTTTAGAGCTTCTCTCATCAGAGTATGAATATTACCGTTGAGAGTCTGTTACAGCTTGTATCAAAACTTTGCAAATTAGAGTATCAGAGATCCTGTTTCACAGCGCTGGTGCATTTAGAAGTTGTAACAAAACTTCTTCATATAAGTGTGTCACACAGATTTGATGCGTATGAATCTTTCATGGTACTCTCAACTTCTATACTCGCATAATCATAACTTCTAGTGATGTTCTGGCAGAACTTACAGTTGCATCAGAACATATTTTTCACATCAGAACTTCCTGCGTGTAAAGATACTTTTATTAGCGAGCATATTTGTTCTTATATCATGTGTTTGTTATCATCAAAACTCTTACTGGGATGTAGAACCAAATTATATTCTAACACTCCAAAGTCTGGTACTTGATCTTCCATGCTTCATTCTCTTGCTGCATCCTAGTTAAGGAAAGCTAAATTTCTTCCACATCGTCTAAGAGGGGAGAAGTAGTCCTCATAAACACGTCAGCTAAAAGGTTCTTCATGAGAATAAGGCATCTTCAACTAAATTACCTTTTCTTGTACCCAACGAAGATGAGGCTCTAAGGTAACAACTCCTCTTGGTCCCAAATCTTCTCTACCCTTCATATGAATATGGCGCCAAGCCTTTTCAATCTCTTCCTTAGCTGCCTTGTGATCTTATGCTTCTTTGAGAAAGAAAGCACTAAGATGAATGTTTATTGGCTTGTATCTCATTAGATATCCAAGTTGGCGGCATGCAAGAATAGGATTATAGTTAATTCCTACCTTTCTACCAAGAAGAGGCACATTGGGAAAAACACAACAACTATCAATTATCTTCACTTCATAATAAGCTTGATGATACCAATCAATGTCAGAATGAGTGAGATCCATAGTCTTTGGTGTCTAACGTGGTTACTTCTTGATATCCCAAAAAGCAACAGACCGAGGTAAGTGAGAAATAAACCACATATGTAACAACGATGTGCAATAGATGATCATCCCTTCCTAATAGAAATTTCAAAGATAAATGGAATACTAAGTGTCTTCTAGTAGTGTAGGTGCTTGTTTCCCAATCAAAAAGATCCGAATGGCATTAACATCCACAAATTTGTCGATGCTAGGAATCAAGAACTACCCATAGGAAAGAAAAGCAAAGATAGCCTTAAAACCAGTTGTAATTTTCATCTTGGTGAAGTAACGAGCTTTCTTCTATAGAAACTGAGCAGGTAAACCTTTATTCCTCCTTTGGTGGTCATGTTAGCCTCAATCTCAGACTTCCTCAAGTGAGTTATGGTGTAAATCTCATGAGACTTGGGATCTCCTTCTAAGTTGCTGAAAGGAACGCAATCAGTAATAGGTAAACCAGGTAAGTAAGAATACTCCTCCAATGTGGTCATCAGCTGATAATCAGGAAAAGTAAAACACTTGTATAACGTATCATAGAACTGGACCAATGTAGAAAGAATACCCTCCTTCATCTTGAGGTTCATAAGAGGCACTATGGCTCCATACTTCTTCCGAAAATATGTAGGACTCTCAATCTCATGAATCAAACTTCCCAGTTCCTCTATCTTAGGATCCTTGAAACTTTACTTCCAAGTCTTTCTCCTTCCAAAATCCATGGTCAAAAGAGTACCTGAGATATTTTCAAAACTCAACCTTAAGTTCCTTGAAAAACCGTTTAAAGAATGCTCACGGGTTCATGAATGCGTGATGATACAATAATCACACACAAGATCACAAACATGGGGATTCATAGGTTCGACATCACGAGCATGAAGTCAAAGGTACTACCCACATGGTAATGACTAATGTTTTATCACCTTCCAAACAAGGTTTTAAGGAAATCCCAGAGTCCACATTCTTCCTTCGAATATTATCAACGTCCCAATTAGCTCGGCAATTAGCAATATTCTTAGGAAAAACTCGTCTGAGTGCAGCATCGCGTGACAACTACTTTTGAATTACTCTGTTATAGTCTCCACACTACACCTAAAAGGCCAAGATGGGTTAAGAGTTTTGCATCTTCTCAACTTCACAGGCTCCCAGGTCGAAAACAGCATGTCTTCCCAATTGTTTGGTAAACAAATACTATAGTCAAAGGGGCCTCTATTGAATGGGGGATTTCATGTCTCTTTTTTTAGAATTACTCTCTCAAAGTTAACATGATTATACTGCCCATCCTATTTAAGGTTTACCCAAGTCCATGTATAGGACTTATAAGAGATCACCAAGCACCTTGAAAACAAGAAAAACTCGACATGCATATATACAACAAATAATATACAACAAATAATAGCACATACACAAATAAACAAATATAGGCTCAACCCACTGAGAGATGTTTCCCCAGTGAAGTTGCCAGTTTTCTGTAGTGGTAGAAATGTTTAGACTAAGCCATTAGATTTACTTTACTCGTACAAATGAAATAAAAATCTCCACTACGCTTTATTGTTTCCAAAGGAAATGGGAAAAGAGCGAATATACCCTAAAAAAGAGGGGAGAATCTAGGTACGGGAGTTGGTTATGTAAAGGGAAGGTATTGGCACCCTAAACATCTACGGTACTTTGCAGGAACCTCTTTGAAAATATGTGTATACAAAATAAGATGGTGGAGATGAGAAAAGAACTATTTTTTACAATTTTTCACCCACCGCGGTTGCGAACCTTTAGTGCCTATGTACCATCTTCCATACAACAGGGGATCAGGGTACTCGTAGTTCACCTCAAAAATTTTAAAACACATGTGTGTTGGTTAATTTTAAGAGGAGAGACATCATCGTCATATCCGAGTGGAAAACATACTTACTTCCCATAATTATGAGAAAGGAGAATTTGAATCATCTCAAAGTGGAGTATATAACTTGGATTTAAAATCCATCACACAACACCCAAGTGGAAAATAGCTTTCTTCATGAAATTCTGGCAGCAGATACTTAATGTCACAGTGAATGTTATGACACCATATCTGACTTTCTTCAAGACAGTAAATCTAAAAGCAGTAAAGAACACAGTCAATTGTTTACCCAGTTCAGTGTGTAACAACACCTACTCTGGGGGCTACCAAGCCAGGGAGGAAATTCACTATAAGAGATATTAATTCAGGAATAAACCAACCAGTTTATCTCCTTCACTTAAGACCTACCCAATGCAACTTCAATCTAAGTTCAACTTAAGCCTGAGTTCCTACTCACTCCCCCTCAATCACAGCAGTGATACTAAACAATTGACTAATGAAATTATGAAGACACTCTTTAGAACATACACTTGATTGTGCTTCACAACTTTTAATCAAGTAACATAAACACTCGTGCTTCAAAGCTTTGAGTGATACACAACCCTAACTTGACTTTGCTTCAAAGCTTTAATCAAGTGACACAAACACTCGTGCTTCAAAGCTTTGAGTGATACACAACCCTTACAATCAAATCCTACTCCAAGTCACTTATCACAATGATAATTGCTTGGATTACAGTAGTTACAACTATACAGTCCCTTATTAATCTTCTGTCAAAAGTATCTTTCACCAACAGTCTTCATGATGAATATATAGCCAGCTATTCTTTTGTTAGGGCTTCCACGAAAATAGCTAGGGTTAATTAGGGTTAACCTCAAGACTTGGTCATAGGACTTTAACAACCAGATTAGGGTTAAGCAAAGTTAACCTAAGTCCACGTGAGAATCTGATCTGGACTGAATAAACCAGATTCCTGAAAATTCTCAGAAATAATAAATCTGCACAAATGTTAGTTTAGTACAGGATGTCTTAACATTGGGTATGACAACAAGAATCTTGTTTAATGATTTTGGTAGAATGCAATAAATATGATCATTCCATAATGATCAGCTAAACACTCATATTGAGCAGCTCCTGTATGACATTCTTTTTCTGCAGAATGTACCTTGTGACCCAGAATGTTATGACATCAGTCATGACATTCACATAACTAGTTTTACCAAAATAACATGCCAACAACCAAACACTTACAAACTCCCCCTTTGGCAAATTTTTGGCTAAAACCCCTAAACAATCAGAGATTAGAAAGCAGCAGAATTAATAATATCTACCAAGTCTAATTCTACCAAAATTATCACAAAATCTTATCCCCCTCTTTAGCCATAAATAGGCTAAAGACCATTGTACTTTTAGGTTATACAGTCATCCAAAAGGGATAATAAAAACATACAAAAATCAAAAATCATTTGCAGCATCAAGTACCAGCAGCAAACTTTTCAACTGCACTGATCTTCAAGCACTGTCATCTTCAGAGGAGGCACTATCTTCAGCAGCTTCGTCTTCCCTTCTTTGTCCTTCAATCTCCTCCTGTTCTAGTCTAGAAATCAGGTCCTCAAGAGTCCTTTTCCTTGTATCAATCTCTTTGTAGGTTTCCTTCAGCACATCTATAACATCAGTTTTCGTAGAACGAGACTTGACAGTTGATGTCTCAGCTGATGTCAGGAACATGTGTTCCTTGAAATAGATTATAGTGCAACCCAAGAGCAGGGGCTCTTTTGCATACAGTATCTTTTTCAACTAGAATGTCAGGATACTGAGCAAGGACTATACCACATAGGAGAGAGGGAAAGGCAATAGGGCCTTTAATAGCATAGCTTCCAGCATGTTTTAATGTTTGATCAAAGATATACTTGCCATAGTCAAAGTTTGTCCTAGTTCCAACAACATAAATGAATCTTCCCAAGCCTGTGGAGATGGTTGATTTATGGTTGGTGGGAACCTAGTTAGCTGCACCAATTTTGTGCAGAATGGCAAATTTCATGCTCAGCTTGCTTGCATTCAGCTTCCCTTTTAAGGGCCAGCTCTTGACTTGATTTGCAGTGATGGTTTGGCACACTTGGTTGTCAGTAACCTCTAGCTCAGGGCAAGCATCATCTGGTCTTCCTAGGAATTTGTTTATTTCAGAGGGAGAGAAATTTACCTTCCTTCCTCTCACATATACACATTTAAAATCAGCTGACTTTCCATCAGCACACCCATTAGATAAATTCACTATGAATTCTTTGACAAGAACTTCATAGCAGTTGGTAAACTTTACCACAGTATTTATTAGACCAACAATTTTGATTAGATTCATGATCTCCTTACATTCCATGGCACTGTTGTTCAATTCTCTTTCCAAGGCTATCCTTTTCAAACATACATACTTCCACCTGTTTGCATTCTCAGGAGGGTGAAAGGAAATGTTGTCAGAGGAGACTTCATGGACTTTAGGAATTTTTCTTGAGGAGAGTTTCCTTTTGAGAGGAATGTCTTCAACATCAAATTCTAATTCTAATTCCTCATCAAATTCAGAGGGTTCAGGCTCTTTCATTTTCTTTGCTATTGGTTGTCTCACAGGCTTTGAGAGACTACCAGCAGGTACTCGAGTTTTCACCTTCCCTTTTGACAATCCAGCCTTCACAGTTTCTACTCCAGTCTTGTTCTCAGACCTGGTTTTCTTATGAACAACATCAGCAGTCTTCTCTTTGGAGAGGCTTTTGGCAGCATCCTGCTTTCCTTTTTTGTTCATCATCCTTCTAGCTATGCTAGGGTTGATATTTGCAATTAAGTCATTGTCAGAGTATTCTTCACCAACATCAATAACCGGGGGTTCAACATCCTTCTCAGTAGGGTTCTGGTGATCATCAAGATTTTCAGAAGATTTCCTAATGTTGTCATCCGGTGTCTCAACATTCTGAGTGACATCTGGATTCATTTCAACATTTGGACTAGCAGATTCTTGATTCAAAGGTACAGAAATGCCAGGTACAGAGTGAGTCTCATTTAGAATCCTAGTGACAAATATAGCTATAGCTTGATGAACATAAACTGAGCCTTCCCTATTTGTTATTTCTGAAGGAACAGAAGATGATGGTTGAGAGGGTTTACCAGATGAAGAAGCTTGTGACCTTCTGGCATGTCTAGTTCGCAGCTTATTAACCTTAGTGGGGTCAGCTGCCAGTTCACGAAGAGGAGTTATCTCCAGAACATCAGAATCCATGCAGTTTGTGATTGCACTAGGTTCTCGATCAGAGGATGCGGAAGAAGCAGTCGCCTTTGAAGAGGATGATGTCATGGATAGTTGAGACATTTTGAGAGTTTTAGAAAATAAGTAGCAGTAATAGTGCAGTCTTCGTTTGAGAGATTGAAGATTGTTGCAGAAACGCGAGAGGAGTGAGATATATGAATGTCTATTCAACTTCTTAAAATCTTGGAAAGAAACAGAGAAGTAGATGATTAGCCCAATCAGAGTAGACTTAAAAAAAATCTCTTTCATCCCTTGTTTTAAGCAAAATTAATTGTTACATATCTTCATGTTGGCAAATACCCAGCTTGCCCCTCAAATTTTCAAATTGATTTGCATCAAGTGCCTTGGTAAAAATTTCAGCCAGTTGTAGTTCTGTGGCAACATGTTCCAGTTTAATCGTCTTCTCCTCTACAAGATCTCTGATGAAGTGATGTCTAATGTCAATATGCTTGGTCCTGCTATGCTGAATAGGATTCTTGGAAATGTTGATAGTGCTCAGATTGTCACAGTACAATGTCATAACATCTTGTGTGACATTATACTTAGTAAGCATCTGTTTCATCCAGATCATTTGAGAACAGCTACTACCAGCTGCTATGTATTCAGCTTCAGTAGTAGATAGAGACACACAGTTCTGTTTCTTGCTGAACCAGGAGACAAGATTATTTCCTAAGAAGAAACATCCTCTAGAGGTGCTTTTTCTATCATCAGCACTTCCAGCCCAATCAGCATCACAGTAACCAGTCAGAGTTGGTTCACATCCATGAGAGTACAGCAAGCCATAGTTGTGGGTTCCACTCACATACTTCAGAATTCTCTTCACTTGGTTGATATGACTTACTTTGGGTTCAGCCTGGTATCTTGCACATACTCCAACTGCAAACGCAATGTCAGGTCTGCTGGCTGTTAAGTATAGCAGACTTCCTATCATGCTTCTGTATAAGCTTTGGTCCACCTTGACTCCACTTGAATCTTTAGACAACTTTAAGTGAGTAGGTGCAGGAGTCCTTTTGTGACTGGCATTCTCCATCCTAAACTTATTGACAATGTTCTTTGCATACTTGCTTTAAGACAGAAAAATTGAGTCTTCCATCTGTGTGACTTGCAGTCCAAGAAAGTAGGTCAATTCTCCCATGAGGCTCATTTCAAATTCAGCTTGCATCTGGTCAGCAAAATGTTTAACCATTTTATCTGACATTCCCCCAAACACTATGTCATCAACATAGATTTGAGCTACCATTATCTTTCCTCCTTCATTTTTGACAAAAAGAGTTTTATCCAAGCCTCCTTTCCTGTATCCTTTGTCAGAGAGGAATTTTGTCAACCTGTCATACCATTCTCTAGGAGCTTGTTTCAGGCCATATAAATATTTCCTCAAGTTTTAGACATGATCAGGGTACTTTGGATCCACAAATCCTTTAGGCTGTTCCACATAAACTTCCTTATTTAAGTACCCATTTAGGAAGGCACTTTTTACATCCATCTGAAATAACTTGAACTTAAGGAGACAAGCAATTACCAATAGGAGTCTGATTGATTCCAGTCTGGCTACAAGAGCAAAAGTCTCATCAAAATCAACCCCTTCAACTTGAGTGTATCCTTGAGCAATAAGTCTTGCCTTATTCCTGGTGACAACTCCTTCAGCATCTGATTTGTTCTTGTAGATCCATTTTGTGCCAATGATGTTTGTTCCTCCTGGTCTAGGAACTAACTCCCATACTTCATGTTGCTTGAATTGGTTCAATTCATCTTGCATTGCTCCAATCCAGTATTCATCAGTTAAAGCCTCCTTAACATTTCTTGGTTCAATTTTAGATACAAAGCAAGAGTTTGAGATGATTTCTATATATCTTGTAATGATTCCACTGTTAGGATCTCCTATGATGAGTTCCTTAGGATGATCTTTCTGAATTCTGATGGAAGGGTCTTTGTTAGCTTCCTTTGATTCAGATTCTGAAGAAGTAGTTTTAGGAATATCATCCTTTTGAGTTGAAGTCTCAAAGAATGTCTCAACATCATATGGGACATTTGTTTCCTCATGGTAATCATCAACTATGACATTTATAGATTCCATCATAACTTTGGTCCTGGAATTGAATACCCTATAAGCTCTGCTGTTGGTAGAGTGTCCTAGGACTATTCCTTCATCACTTTTAGGGTCCATCTTTCTCCTTTGTTCACGATCTGTCAGAATATAGCATTTGCTTCCAAATACATGGAAGTACATCACTGTAGGCTTTCTTCCTTTCCAAAGTTCATAAATGGTGGATGATGTTCCCTTTCTCAAGGTGACCCTGTTATGGACATAACAGGCTGTATTCATAGCTTCAACCCAAAAATGAATAGGAAGTCTTTTGGCATGTATCATTGCTCTGGCAGATTCATGTATAGTCCTATTTTTCCTTTCCACAACTCCATTTTGTTGAGGAGTTATGGGTGAAGAGAATTCATGATTAATTCCTTATGAGGAGCAGAACTCATCAAACTTACTGTTTTCAAATTCCTTCCCATGATCACTTCTGATTCTAACAATGCATCCTTCTTTTTCTCTTTGAATTCTTTTGCACAGTTCCTTAAATACTTCAAATACATCAGACTTTTCTTTAATGAAGTTAATCCAGGTGAATCTGGAAAAATCATCCACAACAACATAGGCATATCTTTTTCCACCAAGACTTTCTACCTGTATTGGTCCCATCAGATCCATATGTAGAAGTTCTAACACCTTAGAGGTGGTCAGATGTCTTGACTTTGGATGTGACATTCTAGTCTGCTTTCCAACCTGACATTCACCACAGACTCTCCCTTCATCAATTTGCAGCCTTGGAATCCCTCTGACTGCTTCCATGGATATAATCCTTTTCATTCCTCTTAGATGTAAATGACCAAGTTTTTGGTGCCACAGTTTCACTTCTTTTTCTTCTTTGGCAATATAGCACACAGAAGAATAATTAGTGTTTTCAGACTCCCATAAGTAGCAGTTGTCTTTAGATCTGACTCCTCTCATTACAACTTCTTGTCTTTCATTAGTTACAAGACATTCAGACTTGGTGAAGTTGACCTTGAATCCTAGATCACATAATTGACTGATACTTATAAGATTAGTAGTCAAGCCTTTTACCAGCAATACTTTATTTAGGTTTGGAACTCCAGGGCAGTCCAAGTTTCCAACTCCTTTGATTTCTCCTCTAGCACCATCTCCAAAAGTCACATAGCTAGTAGTGTGAGGTTTAACATTATTGAGAAGACTCTTGATTCCAGTCATGTGTTTAGAGCATCCACTGTCAAAGTACCAGTCTTCCTTTGCAGAGACTCTAAGGGAGGTGTGAGCTATCAGGGCAGCAGCCTTTTTCTTCCACTGTTGAGTATATGGTGCCTTGTTAGACTTAGGTTTGACAACTGGGGTCTGATTAGGATATCCATATAATCTGAAGCAGAATGGCTTTATGTGACCAAATCTCCCACAATGATGACATCTCCATCTTTGATACTTTTTATTCATATTTCTCTGTTCTCGATGTTGAGTGATGTGTTGTGACATATGCTTTGACATTTGTTTATCAAGCCTGATCTTCTTCTTGTCTACAATAGATTTCTTTGCTGCCACAAATCCTAGACAAGACTTGTTTCCCACATTTTGTCCAACCTGAAGGATTTCTTCTAATTTTTCAGTTCCATTTGTCAGCATCTTGACAGATTTTGTCATCTGGTCAAGTTTTGAGTTTAGCATTTGAACTTCCCCTTCTAGATGACTTATAATATCAATGCTTGCCTTCTTCTCAGCCTCCAGCTTTACTATGAGTTTTGTTTGTCTCTCATTTTGCTGACAGACTTCAGCACTTCTGATATATAACTTCTTGTAGGAGTCAGCCAGTTCTTCAAATGTCACTTCCTCATCACTAGAGTCACTATCAGAGTCACAAATACCAGTTAGCGCAGTAACTAGTTTGGCAGATTCTTCTTCATAATTACTTTCTGAGTCACAGTCAAACCAAGTAACAGACATTCCTTTCTTTTGTTTCTTAAGAAAGGTTGGACATTCAGCTCGAATGTGCCCATATCCTTCACATCCATGGCATTGAATTCCTTTGCTTTGATTTCCCTTATCTTCAGACTTTGGTCTTCTGCTGGAGTCATAGGATCTGTTAATGTCAGAAGGAATGTTCTTAACATTTGACCTTGACTTTGGGTCCATTCTCTTGATGAGTTTGTTGAACTATCTTCCAAGCATGGCTATAGCTTCTGAAATATTTTCTTCTTCATCCTCCTTGTTTTCATCTTCAGTATTAGATACAAGTTCTATGCTCTTGTTTTTCTTGTCAACATTGTCACTGATCCCCATCTCAAAGGTCTGAAGAGACCCAATGAGTTCATCCACCTTCAAGTTGCAGATATCCTGAGCTTCCTCTATAGCAGTCACCTTCATTGCAAATCTTTTAGGAAAGGATCTGAGAATCTTTCTCACCAGCTTTTCTTCTGACATCTTTTCTCCCAATGCTCCTGAGGTGTTGGAAATTTCCAAGATGTTCATGTGAAACTCATGAAGGGTGTAACACCCCTTCTAAAATAACCCGCAAATATATTAATTAAATCAGAGTAACATGAAAAACAGGGATGTCACAATTCAAGATAAATATAAAACCTCAAATTTACAGTTGTCATGCTTTACTGAAGGAATTATTATTATAAATATTTAAATCAACATCATGTTCTACACAGCGGAAATATCTCAAAATCGGAATAACTTCACTTCGTAAGTATTCCCAACATAAATTAAACAATAGAAAATAAAACTCGTCATTCAAACGTTTCCCCCAGTGTTACAACCTATCAGAGCACGACACTGACACGCGAACTAAAATAACATAGCTCTAGAGCCATCCTCACCAACTTTTGAGCTGCTAACTTTAATCTGAAATCATTAAAGTAAGGGTGATATTTCTCATAATTAACATGCATTATAAGTTTCTCAATCAACATTATATCACAAGCATATTATTTCACCCATTTTAGCATAAATTCAGATTCAACACACAGTTACAATCATACAAGTCATTATGCACAATTCAAGAATCAACCAAAGAATTGTAACACTGGAAGACATCCTAACATGTTACAATTCCATGCAAACATAAATGCAGACACAATGCATGTGGTACCAACACGTGACCAAGTCACCATCACTGATCCATCACACTCGGATACAGTAACCATCGATTCGTCCATCACACTCAGACATGAATCCAGCCGAAGCAATCATCGATTCGTCCATCACACTCGGACATGAATCCAGCCTAACCACCCATCACTCTCGGTTATCGGTTAACGGCAATACAAGTCAAATTCCACACAATGGGAATTAACTTCACCAAAACAATGCATATGCATGCACATCACTAGCATGCAACATCAATCAACGGAATATGATCACAACATAATTCCAAATAATGCCAAACCAATATATCACATGATCACATCTCAACCATAATGGATAGCAGGCACAACACATGAGTATCAATTCTCATTCACCAAATCAGAACACTTCACAACGATTCTACATCATTCTCACAATACCAGGATTTCCCAAAAATCGGAAATTCGACTCTTTTTAAAATAATTTCTCATAAAATAATATTTTTCTTATTTTATAAGATAGAGTATTTAATTTAAGAAATAACGTCCAAAACGGAACTCAAAACGGACTCACGGTTTGAATGTTATGAATTTTTCAAAGTTTAGTATTTTTCAAAAAGTTACAGCAGAACCCGGTTCCTACATATACAGGAACCGGTTCCTGCGAAGTTCAGAAAACACCCATTCTGGAAAATATACTGGAACCCGGTTCCTACCTATACAGGAACCGGTTCCTGAGTTGAAAAAGTCAGTTTCTTCATAAATTTACACTGGGAACTCGGTTCCTCCCCACTGGGAACCGGTTCCTGCGACCTGAAAAGTCAAAAACTGCTATTTGACAGCATTTATTCATTCCAAAACCCATCCAATTCATACCCATACGAATCCAACTCACAGAATTGCCAAAACAAGTTATACTACATGATTCTAATGAGATTACAACACACCATAACATCATACAATTTCCACATAACCTCAAATTGAATCAAAACATAATTTCATGGGATTGGGGTTTGAATTTCATAAATCCTAAATTGGGATTCCTAACATGCCTAATCAATTCTATTGATCCCAAAATCTATAAGGCATATTAAATAATCGAAATCACCCCTTACCTCGCGATGATCCTTCGAATTCACGGCGTTTGGCTTTTTCCTCTCTTCTCTTCTCTTCTCCAATTTCACGTACAGTGAAAACAAATTTTGAAATTAAATGATCAATTAACCATGAAAATGAAAACCAAAAGAAGCATGAGTTTCAGAGAAGAAAAGGCTACAACATTGTAACTTATTGGAAGTAAAATGATAGATAATTCTTCCTAAATGAAGTGCAACAAGGCTAAAATGGAAATCTTAGATGGAGTTTGCAAAAACTGATCCACAATCTTGTAATCACTCATCTTGATGATTTTTAACAGATCATCAACATCCTTTTCCAAGGAAGATCCACTACATTCTCTGACCAATTTCTTAGGTTTAGAATTCTCAAAAACCTTCTTACCAGAACTAAAATATCCTCAAAAGGTAAGGGCGAAGACACGAGCACTACGAGTTACTTGACTAGCTTCAGCAATATTCTCAACATGGGACAAAGGATGGATAGAAATTTCCACACCATCTTCTTGGATAGTTGCATTGTTCTTATAAGGCACAACTTTGTCTAATTCATATCGGATAGGACCAGGCAGACAAATAACCACGGGAGTAGCAGCAGGCTTGCAGTAGTACGCAATCTCTACAGGAGTGGGAATATCAAAATGTGGCACAATGACATTCACCTCTACTTTTTCAGAATACTCTGGAATCGTAGAATTGTAAAAAAAACATACTTTCATTAGAGGAAAAAATTCATCAGCAGAAACACACTCATCATCAGACATGGCCCAAAAAGAGTAGTATTTAATCATATTAACTTCATTATAATTATCTATGTTTCATGTGACTCTGATAGTACCTTTGTCTAACAACAGTTCAATACCTCTTCTCACAATAGAATAACCACGGGAATCTCTGCAGCAAATCTGGAAGGAACCATAATGATGTATCTCCTGACCATCCATATAACAAAACTTAGCATGTAATTGCACCTGATCATCATCCATATAATTCACGTCATAAATACGGAATTCACCGGAACATCCATAAACCATATTCACATCATTCTCATATTGTGCCTCTGGCCTGATGATATGGATAAGGCCCTGATCCAACATCTCTTGTAAATCACCTTCTATGACAGAACAACTGTGAGTGCTTTGTCTACATACCCGGTAGGCTTTATGGTCATGCTCATAGTGACTGTATTGACATGGAAAAGCATGCATCTTCACCAAATTCCCTCTTATCATGTTTATGTCAAAGATTTTGAATTCTCTTGGATAACCAGAAACCATATTCATAGTACTTCCACCTTTATGCTTGGGTAGTGGATTAGCCTTCACATTGGTACAAATAAATTTAAAAGATAAGAGACCAAATCTTACCATCTTCTACAATTTAGACCTTAACGGATAATAATTTTCAATGTTGTGCCCAGGGGCTCCTTGATGAAAAGCATAAGTCTGGTCGTCTTTATAAAACCATGGAAAAGTTAGAGGTATAGAAGGGGGGGCCCAGTCTGAACCAAGTTCTTCTAAACCAAATCTAAAAACAATTTTGTATAACTCATCGAAATAGGATCAAAAACTTCCCTCTTCTGACCTTTCCCTTGATTACCTTGTTAAGGTGCTCTCTGATAGGAAAAAGCGGTGGAAGCTACATTGACGACCAGAGTTACTGAAGCAACATGTTGTTGATGTTGATGACGTATTCTTGGAGGTCTAATCCTTCTTTCTTGAATGACATCATTTGTTTCTCCTTCTTCCTTTTTAGAAAACCCATATTATGATTTCTTTGTTCCACTAGAAACTTCATCTTATGACAATTGTCCTTCCCTGACGGCTTCCTCTAAACGGACACCCATACATACCATATCAGTGCACTTCTACCATTCTTTCATAGTAAAATTAACCAATGGTTTTTAGGAAGAGCTTAGTCATTTATTGCTCTCCCATTGGGGGTACCACTTACGCAGCAACCTCGCACCAACATTGTGCATATTCTTTAAATAATTCCTTATCTTTCTGAGAAATCGCTCTTAATTGGTCACGGCCAGGTGCCATAAACATGTTGTACTTATACTGCTTCATAAAAGTTTCACCTAAGTCATTGAGTGTATGAATGTTGCTACTGTCCAATCCCATGTACCATTTCAAGGCAGCACCAGTCAGACTGTCTTAGAAAAAATAAATAAGAAAGCATTGGTCATCAGTATGAGTGGACATCCTTCTGATATACATCAACAAGTGGTCACAGGGACAAGAGTTTCCCTTGTACTTCTTAAATTCTGGTACTTTAAACTTTGATGGCACTTTCACATTAGGAACCAAACAGAGGTCACTGACATTATGTCTGAATAATTCTTTCCCTCAGAGAGCCTTCCTTCTTTTTACATTTCATTAAATTGATCCGAAAATTCATTCCTTCAATCATAAAACCCTAAAGTTTCACTTGGTGTAGAAGGCGCATGATAAACTTCATCATTAATAACAGGCATGGCATTCACCGCAGCAAGTGCAACATGATGAATCTCATTATTAATAATAGGGACAACATGCACCACAGGAAGTGTAGAAACAACAGCTCTTTGAACAAATAGAGAAACTTCAGCAGTAGGATTGTAACCTTCGGGCATGAAATTCTCAAGCATTCCCCACGGCTAACCATGAGGCATACGGTATTAAGTAGCAGTAATTGGAGTAATAAAGATAGGAACTGACAGAACCTATGAAATAAGGGTTGTCTACTGTGGTTGATTAGCGTGAGGAGATGGGGGAGGAGGAGGTGGTGGCTAATTCTGAGCAGCCACCAACGACTCTACATAAGTAGTCAGGTTGCCCATACCATCCCTCAAAGCAGCGACTTCTTCATGCATACCATGATTCTCTTGTTTAAGGTTTTCCACCTTCCTTCTGGAATCAGCCTGAGTGTTGTAGCAATGAGACAGCTTGCCAACTGAACGAAGTAGAGAAACAAGTAAGACACCTGGGAAAGATGCAAAAACATTTGTAAAATGATGCATCATATGCAATGCATATGATTTATTGTTTTTATTCAAGGAACTCAAAGAACTACAAATAATTTCAAATATTGAGGAACTAACACATTTGGAAATACTGAAAAATATCATTTTAATAATAAGTTTGGAATGGATTAAAACTTTTAGTACAAATTTCAATAATCCTAAGTACAAGAGAATAAAGATAGAATTTAAAGAAACTAAGGAGCCGAAGCTGATGAAGATCTTTCCGCACACTGACGTTTTCCCTTGAGTCTTACAATCTCGACATTCAACCGCATAATCTCTTCTGCATACTTTTCGGGGACTTCTTTCCATCCACCAAAATCATAAAATGGGTGACCGGGACCTAGTTGAACTCTAAAGGAAAATCAATCCTCCTGCTTCTCCATTATCTCCAAAGCATGACTATCAAGAATCTCAATTAAGTCATCCTTCTCTTTAAATTCTCTTGAGTAGGATACCTCCATGAAGAATTCAAAAACAAAATAAGGGAGGGTAGAATTAGAATCACGAAATACAATGGAAAGAACACTTTGATTTTTATCCTGGTTCGTTTGAACTCAAACTACTCCAGTCCACCCGCCTGGGTGATTTCTCCTCTCTCCAACGAGGTATTAATTCACTAATCAAACTTGATTACACAACTACTTTGACTACTACCAAAGTCTTATTCAGTCCAAAACCACAACCCGGTTTTCTCAAGGAAATGTCCAAATAGATAATTGAATAAAAGTGTACAATGGTATCACTAAAACAGTATCACTATGAGTGATGTTTTACACAGTTTAAGTATGAGTGTTTAAGGATGAAAGAGATTGTTGCATTGTTGTAGCTTACCGTAATTTCTTCTTTTTGTGCGCAGTTGTTCATCATCAGAAATCTTCTTTTTGTCTGTTTTATATAGGCCATGCAATAGTGACATAAGAAGATACTTTTGGCATGTCCATAACACGAGTTAATGAGCTTTCCAAACCAGGAGATCCTTGTCTGTTTATAGATGTTACTTATGATCTTGCATTGATGGAATTGTAACACTTCAGATATTCTCACATCAGAGGATGAATATTACCATTGAGAGTCCTGTACAGCTTGTATCAGAACTTTGCAAATTAGAGTATCAGAGATCTTGTTACATAGTGCTGGTGCATTCAGAAGTTGTAACAAAACTTCTTCATATAAGTGTGTCACACAGATTTGATGCATCTGAATCTTTCATGGTACTCTCAACTTCTATGCTCGCATAATCAGAACTTATAGTGATGTACTGGCAGAATGTCCAGTTGCATCAGAACATCTTTTTCACATCATAACTTCCTGCATGTAAAGGTACTTTTATCAGCAATCATATTTGTTCTTTATATCAGGTGTTTGTTATGATCAAAACTCTAATTGGGATGTAGAACCAAATTATGTTCTAAAAATCTCCCCCTTTTTGATGATGACAAAAGCTTGTATATTTTGATGGAATATAAAGAAAAGAAAATTAAAAGTCTCCCCCTGAGTAGAATACTCAGATAGAGAAAATAAAATACTTCCTTGAAGATCTTTTGATAGGAGTCAAAAAATTCTTCATTCTCCCACTTTTTGTCAAGAATCAAAAAGTGGTAAAGACTCTATTTGTCTTGCTCAGACAGAAGTTGCTTGAAAAGGTGTGACATCCTCTTCTGCTTACATCTGAGATTCTTTAGAGAGCTTCTGATGCTGTATTTTCATTCCAGTTTCCAATAGTTTAAGAGACAATAACCTTTTTCTTTTGATTGCCTCTGAAACCTGCGAATCTCTTAAATTCCAAGCTTTGGAACATATGCTTTCTTTCCTCCATGTGTAGATAGCATCCAGAGTTCAGTTGTTAATATTGGTGTTTCAACCTTGTTGTTAAAAATATCTGCAACATAGATGATTCTGTCTTTTGGTACCCATATCTTTTTGGGTCCATGACTGTTAGAGTTTCCAAAATTCTGTTTGAATTTTGGTTTAGCATAAAACGCCTTACCAGTATGTTTTATATCATGTGTTTGCCTAGTAGTGAAGTGAGAATAAAGAGGAGTGATTTTGATAAATAGATCCTTAACTTTCTTAGGTTGGGATACTTTACCTTTGTATCCTATACCTATTCTTCCATCTCTGCTAACTTCATAGATCATTGAAGCCATCTTGCTTCTATCTATGTTTTTAGCAAGGAATTTATGAAAGCTATGATCATATTCCTTTATGATTGTATCAGGGTTACTAGGAACTTCTAACACAGTTTCCTTCTGAGTATTTTGTAAATCATTTTCAAGTTGTAAATTTTTTCATTTCAACTCATATTTTTCTAGTCTCAGATTCTTAGTTTCTTCAGAGTCAGAAACTAGATCCTTTTTCATGTTCTTGTTTATGACTCGAAGCTTCTGATACCTTTCTAGAATTTCTGACAGAATCTCCTCTAATTGAGATCTAGAAAAGTTATAAAATACCTGTTTTAACTCTGAGTCTGATTCTGATTCTAATTCTGATTCTGAGGATTCAGAGACGTCTGAAAAGTTATCCGTTTAAGCTATATTTGCTTGTTCATCTTCTGATTCTGTTTCATCTTAATAAGATTCAGAGTCATCCCACGTTTCCATAAGAATTTTCTTCTTCTCCTTAACAAACTTCCTTTTAGGTTTCTCCTTCTGAAGCCTTGGACAGTCACTTTTGTAGTGACCTTGTTTATTGTATTCATAGCAGGTAATGTTTCTGTTACTGGATTTTCTGTATCCAGAAGATTGTTCAGAGTCATTTCCTGTTCTTTTGGAGTTTCTAAAATTCTTCTGCATGTGATTCCATAGCTGATTGATTCTTCTGGATAGAAAGAATTGTTCGTCTTCTTCTGATGAGGATTCTCCAGAGTTTTCTGCTTCTGCTTTTGCCTGCAAAAATTTGGTTTCATATTTATTAGATTTCAGAGCGAGAATTTTACCTTGCTTCTGAGGCTCATCATCTTCTAACTCTATCTCATGACTTCTGAGAGAGCTGACAAGTTCCTCTAGAGATATTCTGTTTAGATCTTTTGCCAGTTTGAGAGAATTAAACATAGTTCTCCATTGCTTTGGTAAACTTCTGATGATCTTCTTTACATGATCAATAATTGAGTACCCTTTGTCCAGCACCTTTAGCCCAGCCACCAGAATTTGAAATCTAGAGAACATTGTTTCAATGGTTTCATCTTCTTCCATTTTGAAGGCTTTATACTTCTGAATGAGCCAAGGGCTTTGGTTTCTTTTACTTGTGTGTTGTCTTCATGCTTCATTCTCAGAGAATAAAACATGTGCTTAGTTGTCTCTCTGTTTGTGATCATCTCATACTCTGAATATGAGATGGCACTCAGAAGAATAGTTTTGGCCTTGTGATGATTTTTGAAGTCTTGCTTTTGATGATCTATCATCCTTTTTATGCCAATCTTCTAACCGCTTTCATCAACAGGATCATGTATCCATCAGTTACCATATCCCAGAGGTCAACGTCATAGGCTAGGAAGAAACTTATGATCATATCTTTCCAGTAATCAAAATTTTCACTTTTAAATATTGGAGGGCTGTTGCTGATGTTGTGACTTTCTCCCATCATAGTGTTTTTCCTCTTTGGATCTTTTTCAGACACGATTAAGTGTTTGCACCTAGATCCAGGTGCTCTGGTACCAATTGAAGAATTGAAAAACACAAGAAGGGGGGTTGAATTGGAATCACGAAATACAATTGAAAGAACACTTTGATTTTTATCCTAGTTCGTTTAAACTCAAACTACTCCATTCCACCCGCCAAGGTGATTTTGCCTCTCTCCAACGAGGTCTTCATTCACTAATCAAACTTGATTACACAACTACATTGACTACTGCCAAAGTCTTCTTGAGTCCAAAACCACAACCCGGTTTTCTTAAGAAAATGTCTAAACAGATAATTGAATAAAAGTGTACAATGGTGTTTCTACTAAAACAGTATCACTAAGAGTGATGTTTTACGCATTTTAAGTATGAGTGTTTAAGGATGAAAGAGATTGCTGCATTGATGTAGCATCACGTAATTTCTTCTTTTCGTGCACAGTTTTTCATCATCAGAAATCTTCTTTTTGTCTGCTTTACATAGGCCATGCAATAGTGCCATAAGAAGATACTTTTGGTATTTCCATAACACGAGTTAATGATCTTTCCAAACCAGGAGATCCTTGTCTGTTTGTAGCCATTACTTATGATCTTGCATTTATGGAATAGTAACTCTTTAGAGCTTCTCACATCAAAGGATGAATATTATCATTGAGAGTCTTTTACAACTTGTATCAGAACTTTGCAAATCAGAGTATCATAGATCTTGTTTCTCAGCACTGGTGCATTCAGAAGTTGTAACAGAACTTCTTCATATAAGCGTGTCACACAGATTTGATGCGTCTGAATCTTTCATAGCACTCTCAACTTCTATGCTCACATAATCAGAACTTCTAGTGATGTTCTGGCAGAACTTCCAGTTGCATCAGAACATCTTTTTCACATCAGAACTTCCTGCATGTAAATATACTTCTATTAGCGAGCATATTTGTTCTTTATATCATGTGTTTGTTATCATTAAAACTCTTATTGGGATGTAGAACCAAATTATGTTCTAACAATCTCCCCCTTTTTGACGATGACAAAAACGTTTATATTTGGATGGAATATAAAGATCAAAAATTAAAAGTCTCCTCCTGAGCAGAATACTCAGATAGACAAAATTAAATACTTCCCTGAAGATCTTCTGATAGGAGTCAAAATATTCTTCTTTCTCCCCCTTTTTGTCAACAATCAAAAAGTGTTAAAGACTCTATTTGGCTTGCTCTGACAGAAGTTGCTTGAAAAGGTGTGACATCCTCTTCTGCTTACATCTGAGATTCTTTAAAGAGCTTTTGATGCTATATTTTCATTCCATTTTCCAATAGTTTTAGAGCCAATAACCTTTTGTTTCTGATTTCCTCTGAAACCTACTAATCTTTTAAATTCAAGGCTTTGGAACATATGCTTTCTTTCCTCCATGTGTAGATAGCATCCAGAGTCCAGGTGTTAATACTGGTGTTTCAACCTTGTTGTTAAAAATATTTCCAACATAAATGATTTTGTCTTTTGGTACCCATATCTTTTTGGGTCCATGACTGTTAGAGTTTCCAAAATTCTGTTTGAATGTTGGTTTAGCATAAAACGCCTTAACAGTATGTTTTATATCATGTGTTTGCCCAGTAGTGAAGTGAGAATAAAGAGGAGTGCGTTTGATAACCAGAACCTTAACTTTCTTAGGTTGGGATACTTTATCTTTGTATCATATACCTATTCTGCCATTTCTGCTAACTCCATAGATCATTGAAGCCATCTTGCTTCTATCTATGTTTTTAGCGAGGAATTTATGAAAGCTATGATCATATTACTTTATGATTGTATCGGGGTTACTAGGAACTTCTAAGACAGTTTCCTTCTGAGTTTTTGGTAAATCACTTTCAAGTTTTAAAACTTTTCTTTTCAACTTAGAGTTTTCTAGTCCCAGATTCTTAGTTTCTTCAGAGTTAGAAACTAGATCATTTTTCATGTTCTTGTTTATGACTCGAAGCTTATGATACCTTTCTAGAATTTCTAACAGACTCTCCTCTAATTGATATCTAGAAAAGTTAAAAAATACCTCTTCTGACTCTAGGTCTGATTCTGATTCTGATTCTGATTTAGAGGATTCGGAGACATCTGATAAGTTGTTCGTTTGAGCTTTATTAGCTAGTTCATCTTCTGATTCTGTTCCGTCTTCAGAAGATTCAGAGTCATCCCATGTTGCCATAAGACTTTTCTTCTTCTCCTTAACGAACATCCTTTTATGTTTCTCCTTCTGAAGCCTTGGACAGTCACTTTTGTAGTGACCTTGTTTATTACATTCGTAGCAGGTAATGTTTCTGTTACTGGATTTTCTATATCCAGAAGATTGTTCAGAGTCATTTCTTGTTCTTCTGGAGTTTCTGAAATTCTTCTGCATGTGCTTCCACAACTGATTGATTCTTCTGGATAGAAAGAACAGTTTGTCTTCTTCTGATG
This sequence comes from Vicia faba, assembly GCA_948472305.1. Classification (NCBI taxonomy): domain Eukaryota; kingdom Viridiplantae; phylum Streptophyta; class Magnoliopsida; order Fabales; family Fabaceae; genus Vicia; species Vicia faba. The sequence goes on from OX451739.1 coordinate 1,191,511,025, forward strand.
AGGTTTCTCCAGAGTTTTCTGCTTCTGCTTTTTCTTGTAAAAATTTGGTTTCATATTTATTAGATTTCAGAGTGAGAGACTTACCTTGCTTCTGAGGATCATCATCTTCTAACTCCATCTCATGGCTTCTAAGAGAGCTGACAAGTTCTTCTAGAGATATTCTGTTCAGATCTTTTGCGAGTTTGAGAGTAGTGACCATTTCTTTCCATTTCTTTGGTAAACATCTGATGATCTGCTTTACATGATCAGCAGTTGAGTACCCTTTGTCCAGCACCTTTAGCCCAGCCACCAGAACTTGAAATCTAGAGAACATTGTTTCAATGGTTTCATCTTCTTCCATTTTGAAGGCTTCATACTTCTAAATGAGCTCAAGGGCTTTGGTTTCTTTTACTTGTGTGTTGCCTTCATGCGTCATTCTCAGAGAATCAAACATGTGCTTAGTTGTCTCTCTATTTGTGATATTCTCATATTATGAATATGAGTTGGCACTCAAGAGAATAGTTCTAGCCTTATTATGATTTTTGAAGTCTTACTTTTGATGATCTGTCATCCTTTTTCTATCAATCTTCTAACCGCTTTCATCAACAGGATGTATGTATCCATCAATTACCATATCCCAGAGGTCAGCGTCTTAGGCTAGGAAGAAACTACTTATCATATCTTCCCAGTAATCAATATTTTCACCGTCAAATATTGGAGGGTTGTTGCTAATGTTCTGACTTGTTCTTATCATAATGTTTTTCCTCCTTGGATATTTTTCTGAAACGGTTAAGTGCTTGCACCCAGATCCAGGTGCTTTGGTACAAATTGAAGAATTGAAAAACACAAGAAAGGGGGGGGGGGTTGAATTGGAATCATGAAATACAATGGAAAGAACACTTTGATTTTTATCCTAGTTCGTTTGAACTCAAACTACTCAGTCCACCCGCCAAAGTGATTTAGCCTCTCTCATACGAGGTCTTAATACACTAATCAAACTTGATTGCACAACTACTTTGACTACTGCCAAAGTCTTCTTGAGTCTAAAACCACAACCCAGTTTTCACAAGGAAATGTCTAAACAGATAACTGAATAAAAGTGTACAATGGTTTTTCTACTAAAACAGTATCACTAACAGTGATGTTTTACACAGTTTATGTATTAGTGTTTAAGGATGAAAAAGATTGCTGCATTGTTATATCTTCACGTAATTTCTTCTTTTCGTGCACAATTGTTCATCATCAGAAATCTTCTTTTTGTCTGCTTTATATAGGCCATGCAATAGTGACATAAGAAGATACTTTTGGTATGTCTATAACGAGAGTTAATGAGCTTTCCAAACTAGGAGATCCTTGTCTATTTGTAGTTGTTACTTATGATCTTGCATTGATGGAATTGTAATGCTTCAGGGCTTCTCACATCAGAGGATGAATATTACCATTGAGAGTCCTTTACAGCTTGTATCAGAAATTTTCAAATCAGAGTATCAAAGATCCTGTTTCACAGCGCTGGTGCATTCCGAAGTTGTAACAGAACTTCTTCATATAAGCGTTTCACATAGATTTGATGTGTCTGAATCTTTCATGGTACTCACAACTTCTATGCTCGCATAATCATAACTTCTAGTGATGTTCTGGTAGAACATATTAGCGAGCATATTTTTTCTTTATATCATGTGTTTGTTATCATCAAAACTCTTACTGGGGTGTAGAACTAAATTATGTTATAACACTTCTAAGTGTTGTAATTGATCTTCCGTGCTTCATTATCTTGCTGCATCCTAACTAAGGCAATCTGAATTTCTTCCACATCATCTAAGAGAGGATAAGTAGTCCTCATAAACATGTCAGCTAAAAGGTTCTTCACGAGAATAAGGCATCTTCAACTAAATTACCTTTTCTTGTACCCAACGGACATGAGGCTCTAAGGAAACAACTCCTTTTGGTCCCAAATCTTCTCTACCCTTCCTATGAATATGGCGCTAAGCCTTTTCAATCTCTTCCTTAGCTGCCTTGTGATCTTCTCCATCTTTAAGAAAGAAACCACTAAGATGAATGTTGCTTGGCTTGTCTCTCATTAGATATCCAAGTTGGCGGCTTGCAAGAATAGGATTGTAGTTAATTCCTACCTTTCTACCAAGAAGAGGCACATTGGGAGAAACACAACAACTATAAATTATCTTCACATCATAATAAGCTTGATGATACCAATCAATGTCAGAATGAGTGAGAGCCATAATCTTTGGTGCTCAACGTGGTTACTTCTTGATATCCCAAAAAGCGGCAGACCAAGGTAAGTGAGAAATAAACCACATATATAACAATGGTGTGCAACAGCTGATCATCCCTTTCTAATAGAAATTTCGAAGATGAATGGAATAATAAGTATCTTCTATTAGTGTAGGGGCTTATTTCCCAATCAAAAAGATCCTAATGGCATTAAAATCCACAAATTTTTCGTTGTTAGGAAACAAGAACTACCCATAGGAAAGAAAAGCAAATATATCCTTAAAACCAGTGGTACGTTTCATCTTGACGAAGTAACGAGCTTTCTACTATAGAAACTGAGCAAGTAAACCCTTATTCCTCCTTTGGTGGTCATGTTAGCCTCAATCTCAGACTTCCTCAAGTGAGTTATGGTGGAAATCTCATGAGACTTGGGCTCTCCTTCTAAGCTGCTGAAAGGAACGCAATCAGTAATAGGTAAACCAAGTAAGTAAGAATACTCCTCCAATATGGGCATCAGCTGATAATCAGGAAAAGTAAAACAGTGGTATAATGGATCGTAGAACTGGACCAATGTAGAAAGAATACCCTCCTTCATCTTGAGCTTCATAAAAGGCACAATGGCTCCATACTTCTTCCGAAAATCTGTAGGACTCTCAATCTCAGGAATCAAACTTCCTAGTTCTTCTATCTTAGGATCCTTGAAACTTTACTTCCATGTATTTCTGCTTCCAAAATCCATGGTCAAAAGAGTACCTGAGATATTTTCAAAACTCAACCTTAAGTTCATTGAAAAACCGTTTAAAGAATGCTCATGGGTTCATGAATGCATGATGATGCAATAATCACACACAAGATCACAAACATGGGGGTTCATAGGTTCGACGTCACGAGCATGAAATCAAAGTTACTACCCACAAGGTAAGGACTAATGCTTTATCACCTGCCAAACAAGGTTTTAAGGAAATCCCAGAGTCTACATTCTTCCTTTGAATATCATAAACGTCCCAATTAGCTTGGGAATTAGAAATATTCTTAGGAAAAACTCGTATGAGTACAGCATCGCGTGACAACTACTTTTGAATTACTCTGTTATAATCTCTGCACTACACCTAAAAGGCCAAGATGGGTTAAGATTTCTGCAGCTTCTCAACTTCACAGGCTCCCAGGTCGAAAACAGCATGTCTTCCCGATTGCTCGGTAAACAAATACTACAGTCAAAGGGGCCTCTATTGAATGGGGGATCTCATGTCTCCTATTTTAGAATTACTCCCTGAAAGTTAACATGACTATACTGCCCATCCTATTCTAAGTTTACCCAAGTCCAGGTATAGGACTTATAAGAGATCACCAAGCACCTTGAAAACAAGAAAAATCTCAACATGCATATATACAACAAATAATATACAACAAATAATAGCACATACACAAATAAACAAATATAGGCTCAACCCACTTAGAGATGTTTCCCCAGTGAAGTCGCCAGTTTTCTGTAGTGGTAAAAATGTTGAGACTAAGCCATTAGATTGACTTAACTCGTACAAATGAAATAAAAATCTCCACCGCGCTTTATTGTTTCCAAAGGAAATGTGAAAAGAGCGAATATACCCTAAAAAAGAGAAGAGAATCTAGGTACGGGAGTTGGTTATGTAAAGGGAAGGTATTGGCACCCTAAACATCTATGGTACTTCGCAGGAACCTCTTTGAAAATCTGTGTATACAAAATAAGATGGTGGAGATGAGAAAAGATGTATTTTTTTACAATTTTTCACCCACCGCAGTTGTGAACCCTTAGTGCCTATGTACCACCTTCCGTGCAATGGGGGATCAGGGTACTCGTAGTTTACCTCAAAAAATTTAAAAACACATGTGTGTTGGTTAATTTTAAGAGGAGAGACATCATCGTCATATCCGAGTGGAAAACATACTTACTACCCACAATTATGAGTAAGGAGCATTTGCATCATCTCAAAGTGGAGGATATAACTTGGATTTAAAATCCATCACACAACACCCAAGTGGAAAATAGCTTTCTTCACTACATATCGTAGAAGTATAGTGGCTTGCGTCACTACAAGAATCAGCAAGAGTTTAATCTTATGAGAAAAGTTTTAAAGTAAAACACCAAAGGGTCAAACTGGCTTGAATGAGGTTAATAACTTTTAGTCTTAAAAAATATGTCAAAGTATGATTAAATTGGTTAAGGTTTGATTAAGAAAATATTTTTGAAAACGGATGGACCTAAGTCCAAGTTTATTATGAAAGTAGTTCAAGTTAGAAAACAAGAAGATTTTTCTAAAGGAGGGAGATGATTTTTTAAATTAAAGAAGATGGGAGGAGATGAAGGGACTATCCTAAGTACATAAAGTAAAAGTTAAGGAAAAGAAACGTCTAACCAACACTTGACATAAAGAAGTCAATGTAGGATTCCCATCATTTGGATTAAAACTAAGCAAGCAAAAGTACTAAGCCTCTGAGGGATACCAAGCTTCAGGTGAATTAAGAACCAAACAATGTCTTCATTGACAAAAATTGGCCAGAGTAACAATTGTTTATAGAGGAATTCTCAATCACAGACAAAGCATGAAAATCAGAATAATCTGCACATAGAAAAAATTTAAACCAATGCCTTGGAGTAAACCTCAAGGATTTAAGAAGGTCTTCAAAAATATCACCCAAAGATTTCAGAGTTCCAAGGTCTCATGGCTTATAATCCTAAGCCTCAGGGATCCATAACTCCAAAATGTTAGGGATAGTAACCAGATAGCCCAAGTAACCTCAATTTTTTTAATGTCCACGTTGACTATTAAGTATATTTACAAAAAATAAAATAAAGCTCAAGTGATCAAAGATAAAAAGGTAGAAAATAAATGTTCAAGTGAGCAAAAGGAAAATAGCATGTGATGTAAATTCAAAAAGTAAATGATATCAAGTAAAGACATAAATATAAATTCATAAAGTAAAAGCATAATGTAAATTCAATGGTTAATAGTAAATAGTTAGAAGTTAATGATTAATGGTTGAAGGTTGAATGATTTTCAGAAGAGTGATCCATGATAATTTGAACATTGACATAGGTCAAAGTTGATGAAGACTCATTCGAGAATTTATAGAATCAAAACCTTCTAACAATGAGCTCTCAAGGTTATTGGTCATAGCTCAATATTTAATCATACTTTGGCTTACAAATACAAGATTTTAACCACTAAGAATCAATCAACTAAAAAATGGAAAAGGGAGGATTCCAAATGATATGATCCATGATTCTTTGAGCCTTGAACATAGGTTAAAGTTAATGAAGATTCATTAGAGGATTGATAGAATCAAAGCCTCCTAACATTGAGCCATCAAGGTTTTTGGCCATAGCTCAAAACTTAACCATACTTGGGCTTGCAAACATCAAGTTTGGGCCACTAAGAATCAATCAATAGGAAGGAAGAAAAGGGATGAGATGAAAGGGAAAAGGGAAAATCACGGTATAACCAATGTCTCTGATGAAATTAGGGTTTCAAATATAATCAACATCATTCATCCATTTTGGTGGATTTGTTTTTTTTAACCAATCAACACCCAGAATCCAATGAGGTTGAGGAACTTGTCCCAAGTAATACTCAAGTATCTCCAAATCAGGACCAATCAAAAAATTATAAAATATATTTAATATAAAAACAAAATTTAAATGATTTATAAAAAGGAATTATTTGGTAAAATACACAACATGTATTAAAACACCAAATTTAAATCCTAAAAAATATCAAAGGTCAAACACGAGTCCACAAGTGTTGACAAAAATTTTAAGAATTTTTAAAAGTCGGGAACTATTTTTAAAATATAAAGAAATGAGAAATGATAAATCAAAATTTGTAATAAAAAATAGTAAAATCAAAAAGAAAACTGAAATCAGGTCACCAATATTTGTCAAAAGTTCATTGGAACCTTCTATAAAATATTTAGAATTTTAAAAGATCAAAAAGTATTTTTAAACAATTAAAACAAGTCAAATAAAGTGAAAAATCATAAAAAAATAACAAATCACAAAATAAAATTGTGAAAAAGTAAAAATCAGAAAGAGAAAAATCAAAAGTATTTTTGATAATTTTTTCACAATTTTAGAAGTTGAAATGAACTTTTTATGAATATTTGAAGTTTAAAACAATTAAATATGAAAATAAAAATAAAATTGAAAAAATATAGACCACTGGATCATTGTCAAAACGTGTTAGTAAGCAGATCCAACGGATTTAACACATTGTGCATGATATGGTCACCTTTGAATAACACACTGAATCCATAATTTAAATCATATGTTATAAAATAAAGAAAAAACATGTTGATCATTAGATCAAAGTCAAAACGTGTTATTAAACAAATCCAACGGATCTGGAACGATGTGCTTGATATGGAGTTTAGCAAAAAACATAATAAATCAATAAAAGGTAGTCGAATGAAATTAAAACAATTGTCACACAGTCATTGATTGAAGAATGACATGTAGATCGTCTTTAGCCTCCAGACACATGCGCGTTGGATATTTATGAGATTCTTCAAATGGAATCGTTTGAAGCTCAAACCGGTATCATTAGATTTGTCTCTTTTAGACGATCCTAACCTCACCCTCACCAAAAATTTCTTTAACCACAACTAAGTCGATTGGAGAAAAACCAGAAGAAAATGTGAAAACAAATTTTGAAATTAAATGATCAATTCGCCATTAAAATGAAAACCAGAAGAAGCATGAGTTTTAGAGAAGAAGAGGTTATAACATTGTAACTTATTTTAAGTAAAATGATAGATAATTCTACCTAAATGAAGTGCAACAAGTTTGTTCTCAAACCGAGCTTCTATAACTCGATTATGTGCATAAATCTTCTTGCTAAGGATCTGGTTAGATTCAATGAATGTCAAGGAAGCTAACTGGATGGAGGTTTTTGTGAAATAAGGTGAGGAAATGAAAAAACATAAATCAAGCTCAAGAGTTTGTGTGTTATCTTGGCATAGTAGATTTGGCTATTCAAGCTTGGGAAATTAAAGGGAATGTGGTCTTCTATTTATAGGAGAGTGAACGACAATGAGAATTGGAAGAAATAATGAGGTTTGGAGGGAAATCAAGTGAAGTCGTGACCATGAGGGACGTGTGACTCCATGTGCAGTAAAACTCACTCAAATCTTGCATTTTAAGGCTCTAATCGTGTTTAGAAAATTGGTTAAACATGTTTAAAGCAAAAACACGCACAAATTTGGTGTTCAAAAGCCACATTATGAAAATCAAAATTTGACTTTGGATTCAGTTTTAAGATAACGACTTTGAACTCATGGTGCACACAACTCAGGAGGCTTTATGATCTCATTTTTGCTGCATCAGAAAGATCGCACAACAAACTTTTCAATGTGCCAAGAAAGGTAGCATTTGGAGATCTGAGAAAAAATTTATATCATTTTGAAATCGAGAAAAACACACAGATTCTTGATACTTAGAAAAATTATAAGTATTGAGCTTCAAAATGATCTATAATATTCTTCAAAGTTACACGACCTTCCACTCAAAATTGGCCTTTTATATTTGAATAGAAAATTTTAAGGACTCTTTGAATTTAATTGTAGTATAAATCCCAAAGATTATTGTAGAAAAATAATGAGCTCAAGGAGATAAAAGATGATCAAGTTATGATCATTCAAAGTCAAACCATAAGATTCAAAGGCTTTTCAAAGGGACTTGTAATCTTCTTCAAACTTAAATGTTCCTGCATGGAAAATTAGCCTTTAATCCTTGAATATAATATATTAAGGATTCTTTGAAGAGAATCATGGCTTTAGAATCACTTTAAAATCACAAAATTTGAGCAAGAAGACTTGGCATCCCCTTCAACTTTTGATAATTTTCCTTGCACAATTAGATCTTGTCATGTGAAGAGAAGTTGTTGTAGATGATGGTAAGAACCCATAGAAAAAATAGCCAACTAAAAATATTAAAAATTGATAGAGTTATGCACTTGTGATCACTGAACCAAGCACTTGCTCAATTAGGTCAAACTTCTTGAATCAACCTTGAATTTTTTGAACTTTCTTTGAAAAGTAGAGCATGATGGGTCAGATTAGACCTTGAAATGATGTTATCTTTAAGAATACTCAAATATGGAGCTTAGGTCTCAATGAAACTTGTTGAAGAAGGCATGGAAATAAACCCATGAACCTATGAATCTTCTTGATGAATGTTGTGATACTGTGGGAGAAATGACTTGAAGATTTTGCATTTGATTGCAAATGTTGCGGTTAGGAAGAGTCACCACCGAATTTTCTTATATCCAAAAGGAAAGGTGAAAAAGCATAGGAAAGAGACCTTTGAGATTATTTCTTGAGTTCGGGGGGTAGATTATGAAAAGGGAAGGTATTAGCACCCTTTTAATCCATGGTTTTCCATGGCCTCTTAGTTACTTGCTAGATCACTTGCTTTTGTTTGAAATTGTGCTTTGTGTGGTTTTTGAAAGTATTTTGTAAAGAGGCCATTGTTTAGGAAAACTTTGTAATGATTCTCGTTCTTAAGAATGTATACAAAGTTTTTGATCTTTTGAAAATGTTTTCAAGTTTGTAAGAGGTTTTGAAAGTGTAGGTGTTTGTTTTGAAAATAGCAAGGATGTTTTGTTTTGAAATTGAGCAAGTAATTAGGAACATTCTAGCTACTCAAAAGTCTTTCATGTTCATTTCCTTTTTCCTTTGACATTGTTATCTTACCATTGATTTGGTAAGTAACCCTATCTTTGGATGTAATTGGGACAAGCGTGGGTCATCGTATAGCCATGATTAGCATTATTGCAAGGTATCTTAGCATTCTCTTTTAGGGACTAAGATCATTTGAAAGGAAACATAGATATCGTCATCGAGGGACTATGATCTTATATTTTGCTTGTTTTTGCTAAGATACCTCACATGCGTAATATGGCCATTTTTGTAGGGCAACCAAGTGGATTTTACCCTAGGGGTGCTTGTGTGCAAGGGTATTGATTTTCATGCTTGATTTTTTCTTTGATTAGGGTTTTCTAATTTATTGGTTTTAGTCTTTCCATACAAACCCTAATTACTAGCATTTGTATATAAAGCGATAAATTGCGTAATTTTAAAATTACTACGCTATTACAATACTTGTGGGAGGGGGTGTACAAATTATAAATGGGGATTGCAAGAAAATAAAGCCCTATTATCTATTACAACCATATTGAATTTGTACAAGAATTGAAATAAATAATGTACAAAATGAATAAATATGCAAGAATGTAAATGTAAGTAAAATGGATGTTTTATTTGGATTTTTTAGAGAAAAGGGTTTTTGTTTTAACCTAATTAATTAAAATAAAAAGTAATTTAAATAAATTAGTAAAAAGTAAAACGCTAATTTACTAGGAAAAGAAATTAAACAAAACCCTAATCTATTAATTAATTAAAAAAAGAAATTAAGTTCATGAGGAGAATATTTTTTGGTCTTTTTGTCTTCAAAATAATTTATAGTATTATAAAATACTTTTGGTCTTTTTTGGTTTTAAAAGAGCATTTTTTAATTATGGGAGAAATAAATTAAAACCCTAGTTTGTTAATTAAATTACAAATTAATTAGTAAAATAAATAAATTATGATTAAATAAAATAAATTTTTTGTGTAAAAAAATAAATAAACTTTATCAAAATATAAATCTAATGTTTTTATATTTTTTCTGATTTTTTAGCATAAAATAAAATATTTAAGAAAAACAAATAAATAAAAATAATAAAATGAAAATAAAAATGGGTTAGGGTGTGAATAGCCAACAGGGGGGTTAGAGGTAAGAAAAAAACAAAAGGCCCAAAGGAGGCCTAGCGCCTGTCCAAAAAAGTCAGAATGTACGAAAAAAATGTAAAAAATCCAAAAGGGTACCACTGGGGCTCGAACCCAGGTCCCTCCAGCCACATGCGCGTGCTTCTACCACTGGGGTGGCTATTCATCTATTTATATAATCAAAACAAAAAATATATGATAGTAAACAAGTTCATGGCCTGAACTTCATCTTCAACCTCACGCCCAACAAGAGCCTCTGTATCTTATACAAATCTCAACAAAAATGAAAATTGTAAACAGGAAACTTGAAGCAAATTTCCTCACGATTTCAGAAATGCAAAGCAATAAAATTATAGATTAAAGACAAACATGAATTCTAATGGCCCTAATCTGAACCCTAAAAATCTCAGAAACTTCAATCTTAAAATTCTCTAAGCTCAAACAAAATTAGTGAAAACTATGGAAATTGTTAGCTTTAGGGAAATGATATCTACATTTTTCATTCACAAATAAACCATTAATGATGCATGTATGAAGAGTTAGAAAGTCATAAAACTTACCTTGCAAGAGGGTATCGTGTTTGGAGTTTGAGTAGCCTTCAGTGAGTTCCAATGATTGGGTTACCTTGCAAGAGGGTATCGTGTTTGGTGATTCTGTGTTCTTGGCTCTTTCAGGGATTAGAAATTCCTTGGATTTATGTAAATGACTTGTGTATGTATAAGCGAAGAGGTTTGAGTGCTTTTGAAAGTCAGAAGTACAAGTTACAAGCTATTTGTTATGTTACTTTATTTTCAAGAAAAGTGGGAAAACAAGTTTCAATGTGTAGTACGAGTATGGGCTGGGTGATTGTAAGTGTCTAACAAGTTTCTCTTAACTTATAAGACATGTATGATCAGAAGAGAACAAGTGCAAGGCTCAAGAACAAGTTTTGTGCAAAAAGTCACTTTATCAAAATGGCAATGTGCACTTTCTTCCCAAAATGGATATAAAGCATGGCTTTGCATTGAATGTGTGAAATGAGACCTCTAACAGTTGTGGGAGAAATTAATTATGGAGTTCCTAACAAGTTTGAGACATGCAAAGTAGAGGTTATGCAGCATAAGTTTGAATTTTGAATTTGTTCATCACAAAATGACTTGTAATTCATGTGATAAAACCCTAACTTCATCTCTTCGATTCTCCCTACTCAAAAATGATCTCAAGGAGTTCTTGGACATTTTGGAAAGCTTGCAATGTTCTCTAAAACCCATATTTGAATCACTTTTGAAATATACCCTTGGAACTATATGAAAAAGTTCCATGAAGTTGGGTCAAAATCCTGACCAAATTAGGGTAAAATTTCCCTAAGTGTTTTGTTTCATGACCATGTGTTCTTAAAATTATAACTTGAGATCCAAGCACTTTTGGAAGGAGTTGTGTAAAGCAAAGTTTTAGATTTCATGTAGATCTACAACTTTCATTTTGGAAGTTTCATTTGAATCAGCTTGCATTATGGTAAAAATTTTACTCAAAGTTGTGAAAAAATAAGAAATTTCCAACACTTAGAAAAATTTCTAAGTTTAGAAATTTTAACTTTTCAAAATGAAATCTTGAATTTTTTATTTCTTGATGAATAAGTTTCATATTTTTACAGGCTATGATGAATTGTGATCTTTTCCATTTGATTCTGACCAAAAAGTCAAAGTTTGACTTTTCAGTATACAGTTGACTTTTGATCAGTTGACTGAAAATTCATCTGTCAATCCATTGGACTTGAGCAAAGTTTTGATTCATTTCATTAGTTCAAAATGATGCAATTGGACTCTTGAGATTATGCCTTAAACCAATTGATCATTTGCTAGGTCAAAAATCAGAAATTGACCATTTTGCCCTTTTGATGATTTGATCAAATTTCTTGAGGAATTATGGTCCAAACTTGATCAAATGATACATATGAGTTTAAAATGTTGATGTGGATAAAAAATTATGAAGTTTGACTGTAAATTGGCCATAGTTTACTTTTTCCCCAATACATTTGATTTTTAGGTCAACTGCTCAATTGATTGAGTAAAAGTGTGATCCAAAGCTTGAAACTTGACATGAGTAATATTGAGTGTCCATAATGATCCATGAAATTCATATGGGGAATTGGAAGTTCAAATATCCTTGTGCAATCTCAAACCCTAATTTTGGTCATCAGTGCTTAAGGAGGTGCCTTGAGCTGATCAACCCTAGTGCAATCTTGAGCCAAAAGAGATCTAGTGAGCAAATTCTTGATAAGTGAGAGGGAAAATTTTGGGGTACAACAGCTTCCCCTGGTCAATCTTCTTAAGCATGAAGAGTTATATTGCAAAGTTTTTCCATTCGTGACTCGATGGTGGAAGATGATTGGACATTAGAGTGCCCAGAAATTTGCACTCGGTTATGTGATCATTGATGGTATAAGGAATGGGCTTAAAGATGACATTTGGAGGGATGATGAAAATTTGTAGGAGATGGGCTTGTAGATGCCATCCAGAAATGATTGTTTAACTGTGTCTGCAAGCTGAAACTGAATGAGTATCAGAATGGCGTCCGTGTTTGGAGTGTATATGAATTGTATCTGAAGATTGAATCTGAATGAGTATCAGGATGGAATTCTTAAATGGAGCGTATCTGAACTGTATCTGAGAGTTGAATTTGAATGAGTATCAGGATGGCATCCGTGTCTGGAGCGTATCTGAATTATAACTGAGAGCTGAATCTGAATGAGTATCAGAATGGCGTCCATGTTTGGAGCGTATCTGAACTATATCTGAAACCTGAATCTGAATGAGTATTAGAATGGTGTCCGTGTCTGGAGCGTATCTAAACTGTGTCTGAGAGATGAATTTGAATGAGTATCAGGATGGCATCCGTGTTTGGAGCATATCTAAACTGTATCTGAGAGTTGAATCTGAATGAGTATCAGAATGTCATTCGTATCTTGGAGCGTATATGAACTATATCTGAAAGTTGAATCTGAATGAGTATCAGAATGGCATCCGTATCTTGGAGCGTATCTGAACTGTATCTGAAAAGCCTTTGAATATTATTAATGGTAGCTATTGATTAACCTTATCCTGAAAAGGGTAAAATGTTAGCTAATATGCAATGTCATATTGTGTGAAATGCATGATATAATGAGATTGTGATACATGCATTCGTGTTATCGATGCTCATGATATATGGATGCAATGTATGCATATGTAAGCTAATTTGCTGCACTGCTTGTTTGATTTGGGGAAAATAAATCCCTGACTGTTGCTGAGGATATAGAGTGCAAGTCTTCATGTTGTGAAGTTGAAATATTGATAAATTTCCACTTAGAGAAATAAACTCTGTTGTAAGGAGAAATGCCGTATACTTCTTGTAAAATCCTGTTGGGGAATCTTGAGAAATTTGGTGACTTCTACTGGGGATTGATAATTGGAAGCTCTATTCCGATGGGGATTAAACTGCATACTGCAGGGGACTTTATGGAAATAAACTTAGAGAGATTTCCCCATCTCTTAAAGCCATTAGTGATTGTCTTTCTATTTTGTTCATTTGTAAACGGTTAGTTATGTTCAAATGCATATGTTCAAAAATAAATCATTGGACGTTTTTGTAAACAAAACACAAGAGTAAAGAAAAACGTATAGTTTTTCACTTTCAAAGGGATATCTTTGTATTGACTTTGAGTAAGTATTTTTGTACAATGAGACAAACATTCTAGTAAGAGAATGCTGTCGTAAAAAGTGAAAATTTGATACAAATAAAAAATAGTTATGTGAAATAATCCCATGGGGTTCCCATTCGGATATAGCCTTCGTGTCTCTGAGCATCTTATCTATTTGTTGCCTTGTCCAAAGCTGGTTGAATTGATCAGAACCGTCGAGTTTGCAGGTTGTCTGTAAGGTGATCCAACGGGACATAGTCATACGCTTTAATTCCCTAACTTTTTCCTGGACCGCCCTTTCGGGTTTTCAGTCCACCGAGATACCCTTTTTGCCCAAGTCGCCCTTTTGGGTTTTCAACTTGTCGGGTGTACAGATTTTTTCGTTTTATACCTAATTTTTGTCGGAACCTTTTTGGTTCGCCGGGATGCCCTTGTTTTGCCTAGGTGTGTCAACCTATCGGGTCTCTTATGCGTAGTATCTTTTGACTATGTTTGTGTTCACGGGGTGCAGCAGGTCGTCGCCATCCATAGTGGTTAAGATCATTGCTCCACCAGAGAATATGCTTTTGATCACAAATGGTCCTTCGTATGTAGGAGTCCATTTTCCCATGGGATCACCTTGCAGCAGTATGATGCGCTTGATCACCAAATCCCCGACTTGATATACTTGGCGTCTGACCTTTTTGTTGAAAGCCTTGATCATCCGTTTTTGATACATCTGACCATGACAGATAGCAATAAGCCTTTTCTCATCAATCAAGTTCAGTTGATCAAGTCGAGTTTGGATCCAATCGTCTTCATTCAACCCTGCATCCTTCATAATTCTCAGAGAGGGGATCTGGACCTCAATAGGAAAGACAGCCTCCATGCTGTATAACAGAGAGTAGGGTGTTGCCCCGGTGGATGTGCGAGCTGTGGTACGATACCCGTGGAGAGCGAATGGTAGCATCTCATGCCAGTCTTTGTGTGTGACTGTCATTTTCTGTACGATCTTTTTAATGTTCTTATTTGCGGCTTCAACAACACCATTCATCTTTGGCCGGTAAGGGGAAGAATTGTGATGCTGGAACTTGAATTGCTTGCACAGGGCGGTGATCATAGTATTTTTTTAGATTTGTACCATTGTCTGTGATGATCCTCTTCGTGATACCATATCGACAGATGAGATTCTGTTTAATGAACCGGGCTACAACATTCTTGGTAACAGAAGCGAAAGAGGCTGCCTCAACACACTTTGTAAAATAGTCAATGGACACTAATATGAAGGGTGTCCATTAGAGGTTGTTGGTTTGATTTCCCCAATCATGTTGATGCCCCATATAGCAAAGGGAAAAGGAGCTGTCAAGACATTCATAGGAACCGTAGGAACGTGCACCTTGTCAGCATAAATCTGACACTTATGGCAGGTTTGAGAATGTTGATAGCAATCCGCTTCCATGGTAGACCAGTAATAGCCCGCCCGTGGGATCTTCTTTGCCATCGTATTCCCACTGGAATGGGTGCCAAAAGTGCCCTAATGTAGATCAGCCATGATTTTTTCTTCCTCAACCTTGTCTACGCAACAGAGCAAAACTGAGTCATGGTTGTGTTTGTAGAGAATTCCATTACTAAGGAAGAATTTAGCAGAGAATCTCCTTAAGAACTTCTTATCATTGAATGAAGCTTCTTCCGGATATTCTTGAGCTTTGAGATACCTCTTGACTTCGTGAAACCAAGTCCGGTCCACTACTTCTTCAGTATTAATCTCGTGACACTGAGCTGGTTCATCCATTCGTTCAATGGAGATATGGGGAGCCTCGTTATCCCATTTAAGTTTAAACATGGATGACATTGTGGCTAGTGCGTCTGCTAGCTGATATTCTTCTCGCAGGAAATGCTCGAAGGTAATCTTCTCAAAATGTGGGATCAATTTCAACATGTGTTCTTTGTAGGGGATAAGGTTAGGGTGTTTGGTATCCCATTCTCCTTTGATTTGGCTGATGACCAAAGCTGAATCTCTGAATACATTTAAGAATTTGATCCCCAAATCTATGGCACCTTTGAGACCAAAAATGCACGCTTCACATTCTGCCATGTTATTTATACAATTGAAGCAAAGTCTTGCCGTAAAGGGAGTATGACACCCTCCAGAAGATATGAGTACAACACCTATACCATTTCCGAGTGCGTTGGAGGCCCCATCAAAAACCAGGGTCCATCGGGATCCTTGTTTAGGTCCGTCATATGGCCTGGGTTCTTCAAAGTTGTTTACCATCATGATGTCTTCATCTGGGAATCCGAACTTCATGGACTGGTAGTCATCCATATCTTGATGAGCAAGGTGATCGGCTAGTACACTGCCCTTTATTGCTTTTTGGGTAGTATAATGTATGTCATATTCTGTCAGGATCATCTGCCATCTCGCTATTCTCCCAGAGAGGGCAGGTTTCTCGAACATGTATTTTATTGGATCCATTTTAGATATCAATAAGGTAGTATGGGTCAACATATATTGTCTTAGCCGGCGAGAAGCCCATGCCAGAGCGTAGCAAGTTTTCTCGAGCAATGAATATCTTGTTTCACAGTCGGTAAACTTTTTGCTCAGGTAATAAATAGCATGCTCTTTTCGGCCAGACTCGTCATGCTGCCCCAACACACACCCCGTTGAATTTTCCAAAATAGTTAGATACATGATCAATGGTCTTCCCTCGACTGGTGCCATCAAAACATGAGGCTCTTGTAAGTACTCTTTGATTTTGTCGAAATTAGTTTGGCACTCATCATTCCATTTGACTACTTGATCTTTCTTCAGTAATTTGAAGATTGGTTCACAAGTAGCTGTTAGGTGAGAAATGAATCTGGCAATGTAGTTTAAACGTCCCAAAAATCCTCTGACTTCCTTCTCGGTACGAGGATCATGCATCTCTTGTATTGCTTTCACTTTGGCGGGACCCACTTCGATACCTTTATTACTGACAACAAAGCCTAGGAGTTTTCTAGACCTCACCCCAAATATGCATTTATTCGGGTTCAACCTTAGCTAGTACTTCTTTAACCTCTCAAATAGTTTCTGTAAATGATCGAGATGCTCTTCTTCTGTTTGAGATCTAGCTATCATGTCGTCCACATAGACCTCTATTTCATAATGTATCAAGTCGTGAAATAAGGCTACCATGGCACGCTGATAGGTTGCCCCAGCATTGTTCAGTCCGAATGGCATAACATTGTAGTAGAATATGCCCCACTGTGTGACAAAGGTTGTTTTCTCCATGTCCTCAAGCGCCATTTTGATTTGGTTGTAGCCTGAGAAACCATCCATGAAGGAAAACACTTTATATTAGGCCGTATTGTCAACTAGAACATCAATGTGGGGAAGTGGGAAATCATCCTTAGGGTTTGCCCTATTCAAATCTCTGTAGTCCATGCACATTCGTACTTTTCTGTCCTTTTTTTGGCACGGGAACAACATTGGCGACCCATTCCAGATATGAGGTGACGGCCAAGAATCCGGTGTTGAATTGTTTCATGACATTTGCTTTGATCTTCTCTGACATGTCTGGTCGCATGCGACGGACCTTTTGTTTTACCGATGGACAGTCTTCTTTTGTTGGTAGACGATGTACCACGATATCTGCATCAAGTCCTGGCATGTCTTCATACGACCAGGCAAAGACCTCAACATAATCGTGTAGTAACTAAATCAGACGCTCTTTGATACTGGGTTCCAGGTTGGCACCCACCTTGACTTCTCTTTTGTCTTCTTTGGTACCTAGGTTAATTGTGTCCACTGGTTCCTCGTGGGGCTGAATGGTCCTCTCTTCTTGTTGTAGTAACCTGGAGAGTTCCCCTGGTACTTTACAATCTTCCTCACCTTCGTCTTCGGCTTGGTAAATTAGATTTTCAGAGTCATAAAAGTCCATAACATAGTCATTACCCATGGGATCCCGAATGGATGTAGATCTGCATTTTGAATGTGAGTGTGTGTAAGAGTATTGCTATCTTTGAAAGAAATGAAAATGTAAAAAAGAAAAACAATGAGCACAAAGTTTTGTATGCAAAAACGTCCATGATTCATTGATGTCATATGGAAATGAGATAATAACCCTTACAAATGGACCATTGTGCCTCGGGTAAGACACAAGGTTTTAAGAGTCTGAATTGTTTTAATATTACAGATCCGGCAAAATTTAAAGACAAATTATTGTGGGATAAAAGTGATCGGGACAAAATCTCTAGTTTCCCAGTTTTGAGCCCTCCATTGACAGTTGGGAAAATCCAATCCTCCAGGTTATAGTTGTCTTCATCATCCTTCACGGTGTTGACTTCGCAGTTGCTGATCTTCAAGGGTGGTCCTCCGGCACGAGCACGGTGTACAGCTTTCTGGGCTCCTGAAGTGAAACCCAAACCAAATTTGTCAGATTTGTATGGGATATCTGGGAGTTGGCCCCAAATAGTGCACCCATCTTCTTCTATCACTGCCTTGGCATCTTTTAAAGATGACATCTTGAGCGGAGGCCTTGTAATCTTTGGGACTTCATCAAAGTGCTGGAATGGAGTTTCAATAAATTCACCATCTAATTCCACATATCTGAAGGAATTTAGATGGCTGACCATATACTCTTCTTCTCCATGAACAATGATGATTTTCCCTTGAATTGGATATTTCAGTATTTGATGCAACGTAGAGGTAACGACACCAGCATTGTGAATCCATGGTCGGCCTAATAAGCAGGAATATGAAGGGCGAATATCCATTACATAAAAAGTTGAATCAAATGTTTGAGTTTCAACTTTTATGGGGATGTCCACTTCCCCATGCACCGTCCTTTTTGAGCCATCGAAGACCCTCACTACTTTATTTCTAGGTTTCATGGTCAATCCTTCACATTCAAGCCTATCAAGAGCCTTTTTAGACAACATATTCAGAGGCGAACTGGTATCCACCAAGACATGAACCAAGGTTGTGCCCCTGCATTCGACTGAGACATACAATGCCTCGTTATGCTTCCTTACCCTAGGCGTTAAATCAGCATCTGAAAAGCCTAAACCATTATCCGCGGTCAAGCATGCTACGCAGTCTTGGAACTGATCGGCAGATGTTTCTTGGGGTACATGGGCAGTTTTAAGGAATTTTACAAAGGCCTTTGCATGAGCCTCGGAATAATAATAAAGCTAGTATGGAAATTTTTTATGGAGTTTGCCACAGTTGCTCGACTACGTTGTAGTCGCTTCTTTTTATGATCTTTAGAATTTCCTCCATCTCTTTTCGGGAAGTCTCAGGGACAACTACTGATTGTACCTTCATCCGGACAGGCTCAACCAAAATACCTTTGCCTCGAGTCTCAATTGACTCGGCAGTAGGAATGTCAGTAGGGGTGATAACAGGGATTGTAACAGTTTTTTCTATAGAAGTATCAACAAAGATGATTGCAGGACTGGGAATAGCTTTTGGAGGAGCAACAACAACAGGAATGATTACAGGTCCTGAAATAGCTTTTGGAGGAGAAATTTCTAGAGAGAAAACCCTTCCACTTTGGGTTATCTTGCTAGTCCCTGTGATATTACTGATATCAGAGTCAACTTTCTCAGAACTTGAATCTTCAGCAGCTGGCCAATCTTTCTTGATATCGTGGTAGTAGAAATCACCTCCATAATTCCATGGGACAGTTTTGTCTGACGAATACGGGATTGGTCCAGGCATTGTAATTATCAACGGATCTACCATAGGAACTGATGTAATTCTAACGGTTCTTTTGGTGGAGACCCTGGAAGAATTGGTGGAAATGGTCACTATGGAAACATCATTATAAGAAACAGTTAGAATAGAAGTATTCTCGAACAAAATCTTCATGTCATCTATTAGGCATTGAATGTCTTCTTTTAACAAATGACAGATGGTTGGTAAGGATAAACAAAAATGACAGCTTTCATCACAGCTGGGGAATACACCGGCATTCAACAAGTTCTTTTTGATAGTCAGGAGTGGGGTCACAAGTTCATCAACCAAAGTAACAAACACATCTTCCTCTACAGCATTGACATCACAGTTGTGCTTGGGCATAGGGGCAGTGATAACATTGAGCATTTCTGGCGCGTCAAATCCAATCTCTTTGGCTTCAAGAAGGTCTTGTACTTTGTTTTTCAGAGCCCAACTGTTGTTAGTGTCATGGTCGGGACTCTCATAATGGTATGCACAACGGGCATTAGGATGATAGTGAGGAGAGGTTGTGTTAGGATTCTTTGGAGCTTCTTTCAAAGTCACTAGATTGGATCTTAACAAATGTGGCAATACTTGAGATAGTGTCATATTAATTCGTGTGAACTGTCTGACTAGTGTTTCCGTTCTTGGCTGGTTGCTTCTTTTCTGAGCAGGTGCAAGTTTAAGAGTCATGACAGCTGTAGGTGTTTAGGTATTGGCTTGCATTTTTGGTAAATTCCAAGTGTATGTGTGAATGTCATGACTGATGTCATAACATTCTAGTTCAGGTTGTACTAACTCTTTAGGTACATATGCAGAAAAATATTGTAACTCAAATACTGATGTTTATAAGTGTGTATCTGAGCATGTTTGCAAAATGATCACACTTTGCTAATCAGTAGACAGGTTTTCTCAGATGTCATAACAGATGTTATGACATCCTGTTCTGAACTAGCAAGATTACAGGATTGGATAAGTCTGAGTTTTTTCAGGAAATAACTCAGTCCTTCCTAAACAGAATCCTGCGTTTTCTGAGGAGTAACCTAGCTCAATCCTAACCTGATCAATGAAGTACTGTGACCTGGTCTTAAGGTCAAACGGAATCAACCCTAGGTTTTTGGAAACCCTAACTGAAGTTGCAGCTGCTATATATTCAACAGAGCTGCGGTTTTTGAAGTTATCCCTGCTGATTGATTAGAAGATCAAGTTTGTAATCTGTATAGATTTGTTTATTGTACTCCAAGCAATTATCATTGTGATAAGTGTCTTGGAATAGGTTTCAATTGTAAGGGTTGTGTAGCACTCAAAGCTTTGAAGCAAGAGTGTTTGAATGTTACTTGACTAAAGCTGTGAAGCAGAGTCAAGTTAGTTGTGTACATCACTCAAAGCTGTGAAGCACGAGTGATTGTGTTACTTGATTAAAAAGCTGTGAAGCTTAATCAAGAGTGTGTTTTGAAGAGTGTCTTCATCAATTCTCAAGTCAAATTGGTTTATGTATCACTGCTGTGATTGAGGGGGAGTGAGTAGGAACTCAGGTTTAAGTTGTACTTAGATTAGAATTGCATTGGGTAGGTCTTAAGTGAAGGAGATAAACTGGTTGGTTTATTCCTGAATTAACATCTCTTATAGTGGATTCTCTCCCTGGCTTGGTAGCCCCCAGAGTAGGTGTTGTTGCACACTGAACTGGGTAAACAATTGACTGTGTTATTTACTGCTTTTGTATTTACTGTCATATAGTAAGTCAGATACGGTGTCATAACATTGGACGTGACATTGAGTATCTGTAGCCAGAATTTTCAATTGGCATCAGAGCAGGCACCCTGCCTGTATTACTGGGTGAGATCTAGGGATATCACTTTCTGGCACTATGGACAAAGAAGGAGTTTTTGGAAATAGACCACCCATTCTGGATGGAACTAATTATGACTACTGGAAACCTCGTATGATTGCATTCCTAAAATCTCTGGACAAAAAGGCTTGGAGAGCTGCTGACAAAGGATGGATTCATCCCACCATAACTGAAAGAGATGGGACAATCAGTCTGAAGCCTGAGGAAGATTGGAGTAAAGAAGAAGATGAGTTAGCTCTGGGAAATTCAAAAGCCTTAAATGCCTTGTTCAATGGAATTGATAGAAACATCTTCAGATTAGTACATCAATATGAACTGGCCAAGGAAGTTTGGGACACCCTCAAAACTACTCATGAGGGCACTGCCAAAGTAAAGATGTCAAGGCTTCAGATGTTGACCACTAAGTTTGAGAATCTAAAAATGATGGAAGATGAAACCATCCATGAATTTCACATGAACATCTTGGAGATTGCCAACACCTCAGGAGCACTGGGAGAAAAAATGTCAGAAGAAAAACTGGTGAGGAAGATTCTCAGATCCTTGCCTAAAAGATTTGCAATGAAGGTAACTGCCATAGAGGAAGCCCAGGACATTAGCATGTTAAAAGTGGATGAACTTATTGGGTCTCTTCAGACTTTTGAGATGGGGATCACTGATAATGGTGACAAGAAGAACAAAAGCATAGCACTTGTAACCAACACTGATGTTGAACACAAGGAGGATGAAGAAGAAAACATATCAGAAGCCATTGCCATGCTTGGAAGACAGTTCAACAGGCTCATCAAAAGAATGGACCCAAAGTCAAGGTCAAATGTTCATAACATTCCTTCTGACATTGACAGTTCCAGCAGAAGACCAAGATCAGAAGATAAGGAAAACCAAGGCAGAGGAATTCAATGCCATGGATGTGAAGGATATGGACATATTCGAGCTGAATGTCCTACCTTTCTTAAGAAGCAAAAGAAAGGAATGACTGTTACTTGGTCTGACTATGATTCAGAAAGCAATTCTGAAGAAGAATCTGCCAAACTAGTTACTGCCCTAACTAGTGTTTGTACTTCTGAAAGTGACACCAGTGATGAAGAAGTAACATTTGAAGAACTGGCTGATACCTACAAGAAATTGTGTATCAGAAGTGGTGAAGTCTGTGTGCAAAATGAGAAACAATCAAAACTCATTGTAAAGCTGGAGGCTGAAAAGAGAGCAAATCTTGAAACTATAAGTCATTTAGAAGGAGAAGTTCAACTGCTGAACTCACAACTGAATCAAATGACCAAATCAGTCAAGATGTTGACAAATGGAACAGACAAATTGGAAGAGATTCTTCAGGCTGGACAAAATATGGGAAATAAATCTGGCCTAGGATTTGTGGAAACAAAGAAATTTGTTACCAGGAAGCAAATGTCAAACCAGATGTCTCAACATTACTCTCAACATCAGGGACAGAGACACATGAAGAAGAAGTACCAAAGATGGAGATGTCATCATTGTGGGAAATATGGTCACATAAAGCCCTTCTGCTACAGACTACATGGATATCCTAATCAGAAATCAGATGTCAAACCTAAGTCTAAAAAGGTACCACACACTCCTCAATGGAAGAAAAAGGCTACTGCACTGATAGCACACACTTCCCTGAAGATCTCAGCAAAGGAAGATTGGTACTTTGACAGTGGATGTTCCAGACACATGACTGGATTCAAAAATCTCCTCAATAATGTTATGCCTCACACCACCAGTTTTGTGACCTTTGGAGATGGTGCTAAAGGAGAAATCAAAGGAGTTGGTAATTTGGACTACCCTGGAGTTCCAAGTCTGAATAAGGTACTGCTGGTAAAAGGGTTGACTACTAATCTCATCAGCATCAGTCAATTATGTGATCTAGGATTCATGGTCAACTTCTCAAGATCTGAATGTCTAGTGTTTAATGAAAAACTAGATATTGTAATGAGAGGAATAAAATCCAAAAATAACTGTTATGTGTGGCAGCCTGAGAACACTGATATCCCCACTTTGAGTCAAATCATCAAAGAAGAAAAAGATATGAAACAGTGGCAGCATAAACTTGAAGGAATGAAAAGAGCTATTCCTATGGAAGATGTCAGAAGAACTCCTAAACTACAGGCTGATAAGATATGTGATGTGGCAAAGAACATGTCTCATAAATTCTGTTCTCAAAAATTCTGGTCAACACAGATGCTACCTGAAGACAATGTTACACAAGATGTTGTGACATTGTGGTGTGATAATCTGAAAACATTCAACATTTCCTTAAACCCTATTGACTTTGGAGAGAAGAAATCATTTAAACTGAAACATAGTTTCTCTGAGCTTCAGCTAACTGATTCTTCTACCAAGGTGCTTGTTGGAAATCAACTTGAAAATTTGAGGGGCAGATTGGGCATTCACCAACATGAGAAATTATAGCAATTAGTTTTGCTGAAAACAAGGGTTGAAGGGATTAATTCTATTAAGTCTATATTTAGTGGGTTAATCATATTCACTCACAATTCCTTCAAAAGCCTTCAGAAGTTGAAAAGACTCCCTTGTACTCCCTATCTCTCTCATCCTTGCAACCTGTTTTCTCCTCCCAATCAAAGAGTTTTCTCAAACTGCTACTGCTACTCAACGTTAAACACAATGTCTCAGACATCATCTTCCACCATGGCGGCTTCGTCTCACTCATCATCATCATCATCTGATCAAGATTCTAGGGCAATCACTACATGCTTAGAATCTGAAGTTCTTGAGGTCACTCCTCTCAGGGAGATGGCAACTGACCCAACCAGAGTCAAAAAGCTCCGGACCAGACATGCAGGAAGAGCTCAAGCTACAATCTCTGGTAACTCTTCTCTTCCTTCGTCTTCTACACCTAATAAAGAAGGATCAGTTCAAGTACACCAAGCTATTGCTAGACTGGTTTCTAGCATTCTGAGTGGCAACCAATCTGTACCGGGGATTTCTATCCCTTTGAATCAATCAGAAAGTCCAAATGTGGAAGGTTCTGAAAATATAGATGTCACTAAGGATGTTGTGACACCAAAAGACAACATTCAAAAGGCTGCTGATCCACCTATCATTGATGTGGATGAAGATTACTCAGATAATGAACTGATTGCAAATGTGAACCCTAGCATTGCTAGGAGATTGATGAAAAGAAAGAGTAGTGAGACTGTTAAGCCTGATGCTAAGAAATCCAAGGCTGAAGGGTTGGCTGAGAAAATTCAGACTAAAGGGAAGAAGGCACAGGTGCAGACTGCTAGACAACCTGAAACTTCTGATTCTGAATCAGAATTTGAGGTTGACATTGACAATACTCCCATCAGAAGGAAGCTCCCCTCCAGCAAGATTGCTAGAGTGCCTGAAGTGCCAACAGACAACATCTCCTTTCATCATCCTGATAATGCAAACAGGTGGAAGTATGTTTGCTTGAAGAGAATAGCCTTGGAGAGAGAACTCAACAATGATGCTTTGGAGTGCAAAGACATCATGGAGCTGATCAGGAATGCTGGGCTAATAAAGACTGTGATGAAGTTTGGCAAATGTTATGAAAATCTGGTTAAAGAGTTTGTAGTGAACTTATCCAATGATTGTGCTGATGGGAGGTCAGCTGACTTTGAGAGTGTGTTTGTTAGAGGAAGAAGGGTCAAGTTCTCTCCATCAGAAATCAACAAGTTTCTTGGAAGAACAAATAAGGACTGTCCTGATCTAGAGGCAACTGACAATGAAGTATGCTTGACCATCACTGCCAGGCAAGTAAAGTGCTGGCCATTGAAAGGGAAGTTGAATGCTAGTAAACTCAGCATGAAATTTGCCATCTTGCATAAAATAGGTGCAGCAAACTGGGTGCCTACAAATCACAAATCAACCATCTCCACAGGACTGGGGAGATTCATCTATGCTGTAGGAACCAAGACTGCCTTTGACTATGGAAGGTACATTTTTGAACAAACCTTGAAGCATGCTGGCAGTTATGCTGTCAAAGGACCAATTGCCTTTCCCTCCCTCATTTGTGGAATCATCCTTGCACAATATCCTGACATACTTGTAGCAAGAGATACAGTCTGCAAAAGAGCCCCTGCCCTTGGCCTGCACTACAAACTGTTTCAGGGATCCCATGCTCCAGACATTGTCATAACATCAGCTGAGACATCGTCTGCAAAAAGCCAGTCCAAAACATCAGATGTCATAGTTGTCTTAAAAGAAACTTGCAAAGATCTGGATGCTAGAAAAAGGACCCTAGAAGCACTAATTGCCAAGCTAGAAAAGGAAGAAGCTGAAGCAAGCATGAGGGAAGAAGATGAAGGACAGCTCAACATTGAAGAAAGTGGCTCCTCTGAGTCTGATGACAGTACTTGAAGGATGATTGCTGCTTGGTGATGTTGCTGGTGGAGTTTGGAAGTATGTTCTGCTGTTGTCTACTGCTGATCTCATTATTTTGTCTTGGATAACTGTATTACTTTATAAACATGTAATCTTTGGCCCATTTGTGGCTAAAGTGGGGGAGAATATTTTTGGTACTGCTTAATTAGTACTTAACGCTATATTTTTCTGCTGTCACTTATTTCTGCTGCTATCTATCTATCTCTGATTGTTTAGGGACTTTAGCCAAAAATCTGCCAAAGGGGGAGTTTGTAGGTGTTTAGGTATTGGCTTGCATTTTTGGTAAATTCCAAGTGTATGTGTGAATGTCATGACTGATGTCATAACATTCTAGTTCAGGTTGTACTAACTCTTTAGGTACATATGCAGAAAAATATTGTAACTCAAATACTGATGTTTATAAGTGTGTATCTGAGCATGTTTGCAAAATGATCACACTTTGCTAATCAGTAGACAGGTTTTCTCAGATGTCATAACAGATGTTATGACATCCTGTTCTGAACTAGCAAGATTACAGGATTGGATAAGTCTGAGTTTTTTCAGGAAATAACTCAGTCCTTCCTAAACAGAATCCTGCGTTTTCTGAGGAGTAACCTAGCTCAATCCTAACCTGATCAATGAAGTACTGTGACCTGGTCTTAAGGTCAAACGGAATCAACCCTAGGTTTTTGGAAACCCTAACTGAAGTTGCAGCTACTATATATTCAACAGAGCTGCGGTTTTTGAAGTTATCCCTGCTGATTGATTAGAAGATCAAGTTTGTAATCTGTATAGATTTGTTTATTGTACTCCAAGCAATTATCATTATGATAAGTGTCTTGGAATAGGTTTCAATTGTAAGGGTTGTGTAGCACTCAAAGCTTTGAAGCAAGAGTGTTTGAATGTTACTTGACTAAAGCTGTGAAGCAGAGTCAAGTTAGTTGTGTACATCACTCAAAGCTGTGAAGCACGAGTGATTGTGTTACTTGATTAAAAAGCTGTGAAGCTTAATCAAGAGTGTGTTTTGAAGAGTGTCTTCATCAATTCTCAAGTCAAATTGGTTTATGTATCACTGCTGTGATTGAGGGGGAGTGAGTAGGAACTCAGGTTTAAGTTGTACTTAGATTAGAATTACATTGGGTAGGTCTTAAGTGAAGGAGATAAACTGGTTGGTTTATTCCTGAATTAACATCTCTTATAGTGGATTCTCTCCCTGGCTTGGTAGCCCCCAGAGTAGGTGTTGTTGCACACTGAACTGGGTAAACAATTGACTGTGTTATTTACTGCTTTTGTATTTACTGTCATATAGTAAGTCAGATACGGTGTCATAACATTGGACGTGACATTGAGTATCTGTAGCCAGAATTTTCAACAGCCCCCACCATTGGACGGCGTTTAGTCCTATCTTGATTTCTCTGAGGATATACAGCAACAACTTCTTTCTTTCCAATGAATGGTTTCCTTACAGTAGTAGAGGATGCATCTTTTTGAATCTTTTCATTCTTTATCCCAGCGTCCACCCTTTCTCCGGTCAATATCAATTCGGTAAAACCTGCCGAGGAACTACCAATAAAAATGGTTAAAGAAAGGACCATACAGGGTGCCCAAAAACATGTCCACTAACTCTATTTCAGATAAGGAAGGCTGGACTCTTCCTGCTAAGTCCCTCCATTTTTGCGCGTAGTCTTTGAAGCCTTCACTTGAAATCATGGCCATACTCTGGAGTTGAGTACGGGTGGGAGCAAGATCAGCGTTGTATTAGTATTGTTTGTAAAAGGAAGCAGCAAGATCTTCCCAATTATGACCATTAGCTCTTTCTAGCTGCTAAAACCAATCAAGTTGAGTTCCTGACAGGCTGTCTTGAAAGAAGTGTACCCATACATCCTAGTCGGCAGTGTGAGGCTGTATTTTCCTCACATAGGACCGGAGATGCATTTTGGGACATGAAACTCCGTCATATTTGGCGAACACCGGTGCTTTGAATTTTGGAGGAATGACAATCCCTGATACTAACCCCAACTCCTCAAAGTCTAGTCCAAGCACTTTTTGAATTTCCATTGCACTTAATTGTTCTTCCAGATGCTTATACTTGTCGTCGACTGGAGGATATTGTTCTCACTAGTGCAGAAATGACTTTTTACATCGGGTGAAACTGACTTTTTACATCGGTTCTAGGTCCGATGTAAAGTCAGGCGATATAGTAAATCAGGTACTTTTTACATCGGTTCTGGGACCGATGTAAAAATTCCCTTTTTTACATCGGTTATAATAAAGAATGACGTAAGAAACAGTTATGACAATATTTTAAAAAAATTGATCCAATTTTTTACATCGGTTGGAAGTAATAACCGATGTAAAAAGTCCTTTTTTTACATCGGTTATAATATAAGAATGATGTAAGAAACTGTTATGACAATATTTTAAAAAAATTGATCCAATTTTTTACATCGGTTGGAAGTAATAACCGATGTAAAAAGTCCCTAGTGACGTAACTTTTTACATCGGTTATTACTCCCAACCGATGTAAAAGTCCTTTTTTGAAAGTTTTTACATCAGTTTTGAGTAATAACCGATGTAAAATGTATGAAATTTTTTGGGAATAGATTATTTATTTTCTGGATGTTTCCTTGTACAAAAATAATTTGTACCCATTTTTTTCATATTTTTCCAATATCACACAGACTATATTTATGTCGCTATATAGATTTCATAGCTTTTCAACATCACATAGACCACATCTAGGTCGATGTTTTCATATTTTTCACAACAAACTTACAAATTGAACAATTGTATTGCAAACTTGTATTGTATTACAACAAACAAAACCACAACAAACTTACAATTACAAATTCTTCACAAAATATACAAAAATATTCAACTATTTATAAGTCTTTTTCAAAACTTACAATTACATATTATTCACAAAATATACAAAAATATTCAACTATTTCTAAGTTTCCAAACTTGAATTACCAACATAAAATCTTCGGTAGACAACACCAAAATCACATTGCCTGACAATAAATAATAACAATTAACATCAGCAAATAAAATCAAGAAACTCAATACATGTGCAAAAACTACATGTATTGTGCAAAAACCACAACTTAGACAATTCTATAAAATTCACCAAGATAAACTTAATTTTCATGTAACTCAAAGAAACATTTTGTCCAACAGAGTCGCAAATCATACAAATCATCTGGTGTTAATTCTGTTGGGTAATCAAATACCTATAATACATAAATATAACAATATAGAGTTATTTTTTAAAAATTCATATTATGTCGAAAAACAAAAAGTAAATAACAAAGTAAAGTTATTTTTAGTACCTGCATCCAATTCTCGGTTATATTAGCAGAGACAATATCCAACATATTTTTCATCACATAGTATCCACAATCATTAGAGTTATGTTGTTGCCTTGTCTACAATTGAATGATATAATTAGTGAATATTTATCATAAATTTAACTATAGAATTACAATTTACTTCACACTTACATTGGGATAAAGCCATGTAGCCTTTTTTCTATTTCCATTTGCCATTTGATGAATCCCAAAATAACTAATACAGAAAGATAAACATCACATAACTAAATTTACTCGCCAATGAAAAATCACATAACTATTAGTTGTTAATGAAAGTCACATGAAAGATAAACTTACTTTGTAATAATTTTCTTCGTGTGATGGTCAATTTCCCGATGAAGTGAACAAAATACGACAACTAAATTGTCTCTTGGACACATGACTATTAATTGCCAATGTCTCCTGTACGTGTGTGTGGAAACAGAAAAGTCACATAAAATATATATGTTATCAAAATTAAATAATATAAAACATAATTTCATAAAAATTCTTACCCATTAATTAATGGTAGTAAGTGGCACACTGTGTTTTCATCACGTAACTTTTCTAGTACGTAATTTTTAACATCTTCTTGAGATTTCGCTACATTATCATTATAAATACACCTAGCAGGGTCCATAAATCCATATAATTCTGAAATGGAATTCTCAAGACATACACGATGAATATACCTGAATAATTTTAAAATAAACATTAGAATCAAAGTGATGAGAGATATAACATATTAATAGAGATTGACTTTAATAAAACAATAAAATTTACTTACGTGCACCAAATTTGCAGAATAGACACGTCAAGCCAATAACCTAAACCCACCAATAACTCTCTGATACATTTAGCTGAAACATAAAAATTAGAGACACTCGCACAATGACTTAATTGTATTGCCAAATGGTTATCATCCATTTTCAAAACCATGAGTAACAATCTCTGAACATCATCAACGTCCATGTCTTTTGTGCTCTCTTTTGTGCTTCCTTTTGCAGCTGAACAACTTCCTTTTCCGCTTCCATCGATAATTTCCAATTTTTCAATGCATTTATTATCACCTGTGCTTTGTGATAAACCCATAGACTTAAGTGTCTCCATTAATGATTGTTGAAAAATCTTACGCTCTTCAAATCAACTTTACTTCAAGTTCAGCTCTAAGTTTTGTTTCCAATATTGCAAGTTGTTCATTTACGTCAATATGTTGACGTGATCTTCCAAAGTAAGTGCTTTGTTTATGGTGTTTTCCAACACCACGAACACGACCTCCATGCTCAGATGTTCCAATGGCTAATGATAAGATATCTTTACGTCCATCCGGAACAATTGCACCTTTTTCAGCTTTTTGAACTAGAGAATCCTACAAAATGCAAAAACATCAATTAGTCAATCACAAATATAATGATACTTGAATAATTTTTTGTTGTTTACTTACAATATTTTCAGCAACCTCTTGTGTAGATTTTGATGTGTATTCTCCTCCTTTCTTTTGTCGTGCTCTCTTCCATAACTCATGGCGTGACGGTGGAGATGGACTATCATTATCATCTAATGTGGAATTATCTCTCGATGATGACTTTTCTTTCATAATTTTCTACTCAAGCAAGCGATAACCTCCACGAGACAATACGTGTGGGTATACATTCTTGGCCACATTATCCTTACCCTTCTGACTTTTTTCCTATTATAAACTCAAACAAGTAATTAATCACTAAATATAATAAAAATGTTATGCACACAAAAACATATAACTCCTACTAACCTTAAATTCAGGGGTATCTCGAATCTTGAGAAACTTTTTCCATGCGTCTTCCGTAATAAAGTTATACTTGACATATGGAGGAGGATTATTTTCTATGGGATGATGAATATATCTATTTGTGAGTTTTGTCTTAAAACCTCTCCATCTCTCTCCCGCATATTTAATCCATTCTTTCTTCAACCTATCCTTCTTTGGATCTTTACATTCTGGAATAGTAAAATGAGCCTACAAATATAGTATATGTGATATGTTGTTAATTAGTATATGATTATAAAATATAATAAAGTATTGTATTTAAAATACCTGAATATCAGTCCAAATAGCATCGTTTACACCTTCATCTACTTATTTCCAATCATTTTTCACAATACTACAATACTGTCGAGCAAGAGATGCTATATAACTCTTGAAATGTGTAGCATTTTTACCAACAAGAATACATTCATAAGTTCTTGCATTAAACTCGACCTTTATCTTTTCACCTGTTTGATGAACTTTGTCAATTTGTGTCATTAAAGTGGGACTTCTAACTCTTCTTTTATTGGGGTTTGAATCACCCATGTATCTGTTTACACAAAACAAAAATAATTAGAAATAATATTAAGCAAAAAATAAAAACAATTAGAAATAAAATTAAGCACAAAATAAAAACAATTAGAAAATAAAGTAACGTGGAATTAACTTATACAAAAAATATTACTAGTCCTCCCATATCCCTTCTTCATGGTCTATGCGAATAGCATGCACATTATCCCACTATTTTGTATGGTATTACGGTCATCCTTTGACTTTGTATAAAAAGAGGTTTTATTAATATCATATCCACTCCAAGTTATTATGTTACATTTAGGCCCGTAAGACAACCACTTAATTGTATTAGAAACACTATCTTCATTAGCAATTCTTTCTTTAAACCACTCAGAGAAACTCTTATTATGTTCTTTTAACAACCCTCTTTAATTCATCTTGGGGTACTTTTTCTTTATGATGCTTTTGTGAGAAGATAAGTAAGGTTGAACTTCATCTATGTTATTCAATATATACAAATGCACTTGAACAACCACATAAATACTTAAGCTCTTGACTTTTAAACCTTGTGTACCCACACCCTCATATCTTCCATCATGACGAGACTTGGGAACCCCTACAGCATCCACTCCTGACAAATAGTTAGAACAAAACTCAATTGCTTCTTATGCAATGTACCGCTCAATAATCGATGCTTCCGGACGGTGTGGGTTTTTTGTATACCCTTTTAGAATCTTCATGTATCTCTCTATTGGATACATCCACCGTAAAAAAAACTGGACCACATAATCTAATCTCCCTTACTAGATGAACAATCAAGTGAACCATAATGTCAAAAAATGAAGGAGGAAAATACATCTCTAATTGGCACAAGATAACTGCAACCTCATTTTCCAAATCGTCTAACTTTAGTGGATCAATGGCTTTACAACAAATTGCATTGAAAAATAAGCACAACCTAGTTATAGTCTTCCTTACGTTGTTAGGCAATATCCCATGAATAGCCAATGGTAGTAGTTGTTGCATTAAGACATGATAGTCGTGAGATTTTAAGCTAACTAATTTAAAATCTTTAACTGATACAAGCCTCTTGACATTTGATGAGTAACCATGCGGCACTTTGATACTTTGTAAACACTCACAAAAACTTGTTTTCTCTTTTTTAGACAAAGTGTAGCAGGCAGGAGGCAAATATGTCTTGTTACCTATATATTGTGGAGTTAACTCTTCTCGTATACCCATCAAACCCAAATCCAGACGAGCATTAATACCATCTTTTGTCTTGCCTTGAATGTTGAGAAGTGTTTCGATTAGACTATCACATACATTTTCCTCCACGTGTATCACATCAATACAATGTCTTACATCAAGACTAGACCAATATGGAAGATCGAAGAAAATCGATCTCTTTTTCCATACATTTTTCACAGTAGATGGTTTTTGGTACTTTCCAAAGACAACATCAAGTCCCTATTGTCGCTGATAAACTTCCTCTCCAGACAAGGGCTTTGGAGCTACACCATGCTCTTGTTCCCCATTGAAAGCTTTCCGCAATCTACGATATGGATGATAATATTTTAGAAATTTTTGATGCCCGAGATAAACGGTCTTCTTTCCTTTTTCAAGCTGATGGTAACAAGTGTCTTTTTCACATATAGGATACGCATTATGCCCTTTAACTTTATACCCAGACAAATTACCATATGTCGGAAAATCGTTGATGGTGCAAAACAACATGACACGCATATTGAACTGTTCGTCAGAATACGCATCAAAAACATCCACCCCTTCCTCCCACAACACTCTTAAATCATCAATCAGTGGACTTAGATAAACGTCTATGTCATTTCCTGGTTGTTTTGGGCCCGATATCATCATCGATAACATAATATATTTACGCTTCATGCACAACCTAGGAGATAGGTTGTAAATCATCAAGAGAACAGGCCAAGAACTATGGTTAGTACTCAGATTACCAAACGGATTCATTCCGTCAGTATCAAGTCCAAGTCTAAGGTTTCTCGACTCTTTGCCAAAATTTGGAAACAAAGAATCTATTTTCTTCCATTGTAAAGAATCATCTACATGACGAATTTGTCCATCATATTTTCTTTCTTCTGCATGCCATCTAAGATTCTTTGCGTCATCTGCATTGGCGAATAATCTCTTGAACCTTGAAATTATTGGTAGGTACCATATCACTTTCGCAGGAGGACCCTTTTTGACCACCTCATCATCAATTGATTCACCATCTTTATTTTTGTAGCGTGAAGCCTTGCACTTCGGACAATGATTATAGTTTACATACTCTTTTCTGTATAATATGCAATCATTAGGGCATGCATGTATCTTTTCATACTCCAAACCCATCGGACACAATATTTTCTTCGCCTCGTAATAACGACTTGGCATTACATTACCTTCTGGAAGCATTTCGGTCAACAATTCAAGAAACTCGGTAAAACTTTTGTCAGTCCACCCATTCTTTGCCTTCAGATTAAATAATTTTAACACGGCTGACAGACGTGTAAATTTTTTTCATCCCGGGTACAATGGTTTATCCTTGTCACTGCATATAGTATCATATGTATGTGCCCTCTTAAACGAATCTTGTCCAATATCACGCATCATGTCTTCTAGACGATCATCCATTTCTACACTAACATCATCTCTTTGAGACACTTTTGACTTTGCTACTACTTCACCGTGCCATATCCATTTTGTATAACTTTGACAAATCCCTACACAAATTAGATGATCCATGATTTCTTTCTTACTATGTTTTGGTTCTTTATTTGCACAACGAACACATGGACAGAGAAAAAGCGTAGGAAGACTTTTTTCAGCATTACTTTCAGCAAACTGTAGAAATTCCATCACTCCATGTTCGTACTCGTCACTTAATCGATTATCTCTCATCCAACTACGATCCATAACTATGTTCACACGGAGGAAGGTCTGACGAACGGTGTGCCCGCGGCTGCGCTACTTCACGGAGATTCCGAGATTGCAAGTTGCGCTGCTTCGCAGAGAAAGAAAAATAGAATCAAATTTCAATGGCAAGGTGATAATTCTATTAAGTTTGATATGTTAAAGATAAACAATGTGTTTCTGAGAGGACCATTAACACTTTTTCGGAGGTTTCTAAATTTTCCACTTCTTTTATTTGGTGAGCATAAAAATAGGAGAAAGGGATTCAAATATAATAGTATAATAATAGTAACAAGAATGGAACAAAGTATAAAACACACGAGTAACAAAGTGTAATTTATAATAGTATAGTAATAGTAATGAGACTGTAACAACGAATTGATAAGCAAAATTTGGCAAAACATTGGTTTTAAACCAAATATCGTTGAACAACTATTTGGTAACATAATTAGAATATTAATTATTTATAAAAATCTAGATACTCCCTTCCACTATTTCTCTCTTTTCAATCTCTTCTTACAATCTAACATACTCTAAATATAAACTCAAAGAGGAATAATGCTAATCACTCATTTTCAAACAAAAATTTGCAGTTCTCCAAAGGCCCTTTCACACGTTCCAATATTGGAAGAGATAAATGCTCAAAGTCATCACGCTTGATATATCCCCTAACATCCTTCTCTTCCATTAAGCATTCGATGTTCAGAGGTGCCTTAGGATTTGCACTGAGAACTTTCTTCAGCTTCTCACATGCAGTCCTCAACCTCAGAGAAGCCTTGACATTATGATAAACATCAATCTTGTACTCCTCCTTAAACTTAGCAGCAAAATGATGGAACAAAGCCTCATCAAAATCCCTAACCTAACCTAAACCATAACTAACTAGCAAACCTAACCTATCTAATTTTGAATAAGTCACATTACGGATCAAATAAGTGAAGAATGTGACTTACAGTTGAAACGGCGAGAGAGGAGTCGTGAAGGGCGTGAATCGGCTGGCGAGGAGTCGTGAAGGGCGTGAATCGACAGAGAGGAGTCATGAACGGCGGCGAGGAGACATGAAACAACGTGAAACGGTGGCGAGGAGGAAGTTGTACAGTGAGGCGAATGCGTGAACAGGGGCGGCGTATGCGTGAGAGGAAGTTGTACAGTGGAAATAATGTGCATTTAGGAAATAAACTGAATAATATATATAACCTTTTACATTGGTGGAAACAAAGGACCGATGTAAGGGTTTGGGCCTTTGCAGTTTTTACATCGGTGGAAAAAGGCCCGATGCAAGCGTGTTACACCTTTTTACATCGGTGGAAACAAAGGACCGATGTAATGGTTTGGTACGTTGCAGTTTTTACATCGGTGGAAACACATGACCGATACAAGCGTGTTTTTATGATGTTTTTTACATCGGTTGGTAGGTGGCCCGATGCAAGCGTGTTTTTATGGGTTTTTTACATCGGTTTAAAATATGCCCCGATGTAATTTTTTTAATATATTTTATATATTAACAATCTGCCTGTGAACCTTTTACATCGGTTTTTAGTTAACCCGATGTAATATCTTGCTTGTTTTTTATTTACATTTCTGCCACCTTGTTTCTTATTTACAAAAATGCCACCGTATTTTTTCTAAAAACCTTTTACATCGGTGGATGAGATTGCCCGATGTAATAGGTAGCGAAAAATATATTTTTTTCTTATTTTTTATATCATTGCAAATAAATACCTGATGTAAAATGTTTTTAATGGTATTTTTTACATCATATATTTTGATACCTGATGTAAAAACCTTTTCTCAAATGTATTTTTTTTAGTAGTTTCTTCAGAATAATCTTCTTCTTCCTCTTCCTCTTCTGAATCTGGTTGGACAACTGCTTCCTTGCCTTTCCCATCTTGATTGTCTTTCTCACCAGATGACGTTGCAAAGTCTAAGGTCCTTCTTGCTTGTCCTTGGAATCTTCTTGCCATATTTAGAAGTCCGATTATTTTCTTTTTCTTCTTTTTCACTTCAACTAGCAAAGTCTTCATCTCTTCTTGTCCTTTGGCTAGAGTTAAGAACATCTATTGAAACTGAGCATTTTGTGCTTGGAGGTCCTTCACCGTTTGCTCGAGATCCATCTTACTGAAATACACAGTAGAAAGATGAGGATACTTATTGCAAGAAACCTGCTTATGTTATGATGAATGGTAAATGCATATGCAATGATTTCAAGGATTTTAAAGATTCAAATTTGTTTTAGACAAAAAGGAAACACACGTTATATTAATAAATTAAAGCTTGAGTACATCAACACCTCTTTGGGAAAAACAATACAAAAAACTCTAAGAAAAAAAGGTTGTACGCATCCTCTTTGGTGCGATGTAGGCATTCAATGTCTGCTCCTCATGAAGTTGCTTAGTGAGTTCCAAAACCTTCTTATCGCTAGCGTAGAATTGGGCTTCGAAAGTGTCTCGCTCCCCCTTGATTTGTATCGAATCTCTTTGTAAGTCTTTAAGAGAGGTGGGCATGTCAGGATGCATGACAGTGTATGGAACATCTCCTTCCATAACAGGCTCAATGATTACCGAGAGGATGGAGGGATAAGGCATCATAAGACTCTGAGCATGAGTTTGTACCCATTTGAGGTAAGGCTCAAGAGGGATGTAATTCTTATGCCCCAATGTCTTGCTATCTACCTTGTTCAACATCCTCCAAGCTCGGATAAATCTCTGGCGATGACCTTGATCGTTGTTCTCGTAGTCAAATACCAAACCTTGAATCAACATCTCATGTGGACCATCCCTTCAGGGAAGATGCGAAATAAACCATCTTGCCAAGAGAGGAGTACAACACATAAGGATACCTCTTTTCCTCATAGTGCGAGTGTGAAAAGAATGTAGAATGTCCCCTAGCAAAGTAGGCACTGGGTTACGGGATATGAAGATTTTGACGGCGTTCACATATATGAGTTGGTCAGGATTTGGAAACAAAACTATCCCATAGATGAGGAGAGCCACAATTTCTTCAAAAGCTTACAGATCCAAAGAGTTCCAATAGCTTTGGGCTTTCTCAAAAAAGAACTTTGCTAAGAAACCCTTGACACCACTCCTTGTTTCCCAATTAGTTGTGATATCAGATGGTTGCAAGTGTAGAGCTTAAGAAATATCTTCTGGCTTTGGGTCTCTTTCTGTACCATTGAAAGGTAGTTGATTGAGAATGGGAATCCTCAAGAGTTGGGAGAATTCTTCCAAAGTTGGCACAAGTTGATAATCGGGGACTATGAAGTAGTGATGTAAAGTATTAAAGAACCGAAAGAGCGCCTTCATCATGTCCTCATCAGTGTTATAGGTGGCCAAGTTTAGTAGGCGACCATGTCTTTCAGTGAACGGAGAATTTTCAGGAATCCTTGAAGCTAGCTGTTTAAGTTGTGGAGGGATCCTTACAAGATTAACTTGAATAGTTTTCCTGCGAATAGAATCCATGTCCTACAAAACAGAACAAAAATAAATCCCAAGATCCTTGAAATGGTTAGTGAATATGAGTATGATGTTATGATGTTCATGATGTTATGTACAAGTAAATATACCCTCTTGAAGTTTAGTTGGCTCAAACCTGTCCTAGCAATAGTAACTGGGTTCTAAGGAGCTCAATATCACTAGTTTATTTTCTTGTTCATTGTTTCAGCACAAGCCTCTTTAATGGCAACCGAAATATCCCAAAAACCAAACCTCAATGAGTGTAGTATCGAGTATCTACCAACTTCGGACTGCACCAAAGCCGGTCATCTCACTACGTCCTAATGGCCAAGTTGGTCAAGTAAAGGTTCTAAAAGTTCATTAGTGCTTCATGACATCACTCACCGGCCCCGTATTCTCCTTGATTAACTCAAGGGCTACCGGTACCCACAAATATGTCGCACTAACGTAGCTATTTGTTAGACCATGTCGGTATACCCTGCACAGTTTCCACAATGTATTGCTACTGACTTATAAGGTATCCCAAATCCGGGTAGAGGATTCAAACCCAAAAAAAGAACCATAATGTAAAGCATACAAGTCAAACAATGAAAGCAAGTAAATGTGATCTAATCCTAAGGTAACCCCACGTTTAGGTGTATTCCCCAGCAGAGTCGCCAGTTCTGTGATACGGTGGGAGAACTGACTTGAAGGTTTTGCGTTTAATCGCAAATGTTGCGGTTAGCAAGAGTCGTCACCGACTTTTCTTTTATCCAAAAGGAAAGGTGAAAAAGAATAGGAAATACCTTTGAGATTATTTCTTGAGTTCGGGGGGTAGATCATGAAAAGGGAAGGTATTAGCACCCTTTTCATCCATGGTTTTCCATGGGCTCTTATTTACTTGCTAGATCACTTGCTTTTGTTTGAAATTATGATTTGTATGGTTTTTGAAAGTATTTTGTAAAGAGGCCATTGTTTAGGAAAACTTTGTAATGATTCTCGTTCGTAAGAATGTATACAAAGTGTTTGATCTTTTGAAAAAGTTTTCAAATTTGTAAGAGGTTTTGAAAGTGTAGGTGTTTGTTTTGAAAATAGCAAGGATGTTTTGTTTTGAAATTGAGAAAGTAATTAGGAACATTCTACCTACTCAAAAGTCTTTCATGTTCATTTCCTTTTTCCTTCGACATTGTTATCTTACCATTGATTTCGTAAGTAACCCTATCTTTGGATGTAAATGGGACGGGCGTGGGTCATCGTATAGTCATGATTAGCAATGTTGCAAGTTATCTTAGCATTCTCTTTTAGGGACTAAGATCATTTGAAAGGCAACATAGATAGCATCGTTGAGGGACTATGATCTTATACTTTGCTTGTTTTTGCTAAGATACCTCACATGCGTAATATGGCCATTTTTGTAATGAAACCAAGTGGATTTTACCCTAGAGGTGCTTGTGTGCAAGGGTATTGATTTTCATGCTTGATTTTGTCTTTGATTAGGGTTTTCTAATTGATTGGTTTTAGTCTTTCCATACAAATCCTAATTACTAGCATTTGTATATAAAGCGATAAATTGCGGAATTTAAAATTACTACGCTATTACAATACTTGTGGGAGGGGTGTACAAATTATAAATGGGGATTGTAAGAAAATAAAGCCTTATTATCTATTACAACCATATTGAATTTGTACAAGAACTGAAATAAATAATGTACAAAATGAATAAATATGCAAGAATGTAAATGTAAGGAAAATGGATGTTTTGTTAGGATTTTTTAGAGAAAAGGGTTTTTGTCTTAACCTAATTAATTAAAATAAAAATTAATTTAAATAAATTAGTAAAATTTAAAACCCTAATTTACTAGGAAAAGAAATTAAACAAAACCCTAATCTATTAATTAATTTAAAAAAAGAAATTAAGTTCATGAGGAGAACATTTTTTGGTATTTTTGTCTTGAAAATAATTTATAGTATTATAAAATATTTTTGGTCTTTTTTGGTTTTAAAAGAGCATTTTTTAATTATGAGAGAAATAAATTAAAACCCTAGTTTTTTAATTAAATTACAAATTAATTAGTAACATAAATAAAGTATGATTAAATAAAATATATTTTTTGTCTAAGAAAAATAAATAAACTTTATCAAAATATAAATCTAATGTTTTTATATTTTTTATGATTTTTTAGCATAAAATAAAATATTTAAGAAAAACAAATAAATAAAAATAAGAAAATAAAAATAAAAATGGGCTAGGGTGTGAATAGCCAACAGGGGGTTAGAGGTAAGAAAAAAACAAAAGGCCCAAAGGAGGTCCAACGCCTGTCCAAAAAAGTCAAAAAATATTTTAAAAAAAGTAAAAAAAAACCCAAAGGGTACCACTAGGGCTCGAACCCAGGTCCCTCTAGTCACAGGCGCGCGCTTCTACCACTGGGATGGTTATACATCTATTTATATAATCAAAACAACATATATATGATAGTAAACAAGTCCATGGCCTGAACCTCATCTTCAACCTCACACCCAACCAGAGCCTTTGTATCTTATTCAAATCTCAAGAAAAATGAAAACTGTAAACAGGAAACTTGTAGCAAATTTCCTCACGATTTCAGAAATGCAAAGCAATAAAATTATAGATTAAAGACAAGCATGGATTTTAATGGCCCTAATTTGAACCCTAAAAGTCTCCGAAACTTCAATCTTAAAATTCTCTAAGCTCAAACAAAATTAATAAAAACTATGGACATGGCTAGCTTTAGGGCAATGATATGTACATTTTTCATTCACAAATAAACCATTAATGATGCCTATATGAAGAGTTTGAAAGTCAGAAAACTTACCTTGCAAGAGGGTATCGTGTTTGGAGTTTGAGTAGCTTTCAGTGAGTTCCAATGATTGGGTTAGCTTCCTCAAGTTCTCAGGAAGCTAATGATTGGAGGTGTTACAGTGGTGTTGCAGGTGTTAGGATGGTTTGTATATCTTTTTTATAAGCTTTTGGAAGTAAAAGGCCAAGAAACGCACGAGCAAATTTGGAGATTGGATTCAAAACTCAGAAATGGCAAGTTTTGAAGTGTTTTTGGTGATTCTGTGTTCTTGGCTCTTTCAGGGATTAGGAATTCTTGGGATTTATGGAAAATGACTTGTGTATGTATAAGCAAAGAGGTTTGAGTGCTTTTGAAAGTCAGAAGTACAAGTTACAAGCTATTTGCTATGTTACTTTATTTTTAAGAAAAGTGGGAAAACAAGTTTCAATGTGTAGTACAAGCATGGGCTGGGTGATTGTAAGTGTCTAACAAGTTTCTCTTAAGTTATAATACATGTATGATCAGAAGAGAATAAGTGCAAGGCTCAAGAACAAGTTTTGTGCAAAAGGTCACTTTATCAAAATGGCAATGTGCACTTTCTTCCCAAAATGGATATAAAGTATAGCTTTGCATTGAGTGCATGAAATGAGACCTCTAACAGCTGTGCAAGCAATTAATTATGGAGTGTCTAACAAGTTTGAGGCATGCAAATTAGAGGTTATGCAGCATAAGTTTGAATTTTGAATTTGTTCATCACAAAATGACTTGTAATTCAAGTGATAAAACCCTAACTTCATCTCTTCGATTCTCCCTACTCAAAAATTATTTCAAGGAGTTCTTTGACATTTTGGAAAGATTGCAATGTTCTCTACAACCTATATTTGAATCAATTTTTAAAATTCCCCTTGAAACTATATGAAAAAGTGCCATGAAGTTGGGTCAAAATCCTGACCAAATTAGGGCAAAATTTCACTAAGTGTTTTGTTTCATGACCATGTGTTCTTAAAATTATAACTTGAGATCCAAGAACTCTTGGAAGGAGTTGTTTAATTAAAATTTGTAGAATTCATGGAGATCTACAACTTTCATGTTGGAAGTTTCTTTTGAATCATTTTGCATTATGGTCAAAATTTGCTCAAAGTTGTGAAAAAATAAGAAATTTCCAACACTTAGAAAAATTTCTAAGTTTAGAAATTTTAACTTTTAAAAATGAAATCTTGAATTTTTTATTTATTCATGAATAAGTTTCATATTTTGACAAGATTTAATGAATTGTGATCTTTGGCATTTGATTTTGACAAAAAAGTCAAAGTTTGACTTTTCAGTATACAGTTGACTTTTGATCAGTTGGCTGAAAATTCATCTGTCAATCCATTGGACTTGAGAAATGTTTTGAGCCATGTCATTAGTTAAAAATTATGCAATTGGACTCTTGAGATTATGCCTTAAACCAATTGATCATTTGCTAGGTCAAAAATCAGAAATTGCCCTTTTCCCAATCAAAGCCCTAATTTTGACCATTTTGCCCTTTTGATGATTTGATCAAATTTCTTTTGGAATTATGGTCCAAACTTGATCAAATGATACATATGAGTTTAAAATGTTGATGTGGATAAAAAATTATGAAGTTTGACAGTAAATTGGCCATAGTTGACTTTTTCCCCAATATAGTTGATTTTTAGGTCAACTGCTCAATTGACTGAGTAAAAGTGTGGTCCAAAGCTTGAAACTTGACATGAGTTATCTTGAGGTTCCATAATGATCCATAAAAGTCATATGGGGCATTAGAAGTTCAAATATCCTTGTGCAATCCAAAACCCTAATTTTGGTCATCAGTGCTTAAGAAGGTGCCTTGAGTTGATCAACCCTAGTACAGTCTTGAGTTAAAGGAGATCTTTTGAGAAAATTATTGATAAGTGAGAGGGAAAATTTTGGGGTATAACAAATGTCATCACCAACCTTGAGGAAAACCTGGCCTAAATAAGGTGAGAGATCTCTTTGAACTAGAAAAATTTGATATCATAGACATAACCTTGAAGCTTAAGATCTTGCAATCCATTGAAGAGTCATTTTACCAAGGACTATCCCTTAAAACCTTATGTTAGATGGTGAGATAGATGCAGTTCAGTCATCACCTACAATATAAACATCCAAATAAATATATATACATATTTTGATGTTAGTTAAAAGTTAATCCAACTAAAAAAACACATGTACAGGATACACAATTAAATTGCTTGGTGATCCCTCAAGAGAAAACTTAAAGATAGGATTAAGTATAAGGGAGAACCAACTCTAATTTGTGATCTTGATGTGTTAATAATATGAGATAATGAGAGATCATTGGGGAAAATTTTTGGGTATAACACATACGTCTTTGATTTATACAAGTTTTGTGTTTGTTTTTCAAAACTTATTATGTATGTGCTTCTCAATTTATTCAAGTGAGTGTATAAATGTGTCGCGTATCAATGTTGTTCAAGTATTGTTGTGAATTTTCTTGTTTTTGTAATGTTTGTTCAAGTGTTTGGTTAGGACACTTTCTTTTGGTTTGCGTGGTGAAGCATTTCCATGGCATGATTGGAGAAAGTTATTAGCTAGCACCATAAAGGCGTCGAGCTAACGACGTTAAACAAGCATATTTTATTTGTGTTTCATTGTAGTAGTATAGGTAGTATGGTGAATGTTGCTAAACATGTTGAAATTGGACCAGCTTTAAAATTTTGAGTAGTGTTAAGCCTGTTTTAGCGCGCTTTGCTGCTCCAATCTTCACTTTTCAACTATTTTAACCACTTTCCCCCAGTCGCTTAGTATGTTTATAGTAATTAGTGTTAATGTGTTAATTTTTGTTTTCAAAAAGCTTTTCGTGTTTAGCTTGAATACATTTTCAAATTTGTAAACTTTGTTTAGTTGTGTAGTTAAGATTGTGTAGGTGATAGTGGAGGTGGCATAAGAATACAGTTGTTGTCCTGTTTTCTATGTTTCTAGTGCAGGGCGCTTAGCGCGGGTTTTGGGGCTTAGCGCCCTCTGCTGAGTTGATCTAGTGAATTCTTTTTGTTTCACTTGGCCCTCATTTTTCCCACTTTCACCAAGGATTTATAGTTTTAAATAGCATCGGTATTAATTTTCTAATAATTTTTGTTTTTGTTTGTTGTCCAATTTTGGTATGATAGCTTGAGGTCGCATTTGGTGATTTTTCAAGTTTGATTGTTTCAACTTGCGGATGTATGGTAATGATAAAACTAAATACTTACTTACTTTTGCTTGCCGCTTTACCACTTCAGCAATTATTTATACAACTTAGTTGATCAGGTCATTCATTGTCCCATAAGTTGTTTCCAAATTTAAACTATTTCTTGGCTTATAAATAGAGAGTTTTTCTATCATTTCAAATCATCTAGAAATCGTAACTTTTCATTTCTCTCATTATCTCTGTAAAACATATATATTTTTCTCACATATTTTTTCCATAGTGGTTTGAGAGTGTTCTTGATTTTAGTGAGGAATTTTATTCTTGGTGAGGGCTTAATTGTAAATTTACATAGAGTGTATGTTTCTCTTGAGTAAATAATTCTTTCTTAGGAAGTGATTATTTTGGTTTGGAGCTAAGCCATTGAACAAAACTCGTGTTTGTATTAGGGGGGAATTGTCGAAGTCTCTATTTGATTAGTGAGCTATGCCAATAATGAAAAAC
Organism: Vicia faba; assembly: GCA_948472305.1. Classification (NCBI taxonomy): domain Eukaryota; kingdom Viridiplantae; phylum Streptophyta; class Magnoliopsida; order Fabales; family Fabaceae; genus Vicia; species Vicia faba. Next base: position 1,191,555,082 of record OX451739.1, read on the forward strand.
ACTCTTTTTGATTCCTGATGATTAACTAGTGAAAATTATTCACAATTTTTCTTGAGCTCATTTTGGAAAAAAGCTCAAGTGGTTCAAGATCAGCCTGGTATAAAATTTCACTTGATTTCTAAGATCATACAGGTTAAAAACTCAACAGGACTGACATCGCGCCGGTTAAAGTCTAGGTTTAGATCGTGGTCAGCTTGTACCTCAGTTCAATTAAGAGGATAGTCAACTCAAAACTCCTTGTTGGTTCGAGGCCATCCTATGAAAAATCTCTATTTGACTTAAAGACTAACTCTTCCAAGCTCTTTTCATTGTTTAGTTTATAGACTAACCAATTCAAGGCTCAATTTATTGTAGGGTTGGAAATTAGCCTGAAACTTCATTTCCTTGTATAAATGGGTTCGTGAATTTAACCTTCTAAAAGTTCTCAAGCAATAGATGATACTCTGATGATCAATTCTTGGGGAGAGAAGTAGGTCACTTCATTAGATTGAAACTCTATAATTGTCTAGTTTTGTTTTCTCTTTCCTCATCTCTTTTATTTTCCACTTAACTTCTGTATTTAGATTCCCGCTGCATATTTCTTTAAACGATTTTGACAAAACATTTTCAAACTCTCATTTTGAAAAAATTAATTTTATTTAAATAAACAAGGGTCAATAGCCATTTATCTCCCTGCAATATAGGAGAGTTTCAATTTACCCCCCTTTAAGAATTTATTTTTATAAATCTTTTGAAATGTTAAAATTCTAACTCTTTTTCCCCCTAGGTTAAAATATAACCCCCCTTTAAAAAAGTTTATTTACCCCCTTCATTTTTAAACGGTTAAGGGTTACCCAAAGATTTACAGAGGGGTAATCAATTTTTTTAAAGGGGGTTAAATCAAAACTCGCTTATATGGAAGGAGGGTAAATGACTATTAACCTGATAAACAATAATGAAACTTTCATAATTCACCCCCTTCTTGTGAATGGAATCACATGTTCACTAGTTGTGTAGAAGAAACTCACAATCATCGAAAGTTTTAAGTTTGATCATACCAATACCGTGAACCTTGCAAGCCTTATTGTCACCAAGCAGAACTATTCAACCTTGCTCTAACTTCAAAATCTCAAAGTATTTTTTTTGTTTGGAACAAGTAATAAGAGTGTTGCACCCCAAAATTTGCCCTCTCATTTCTCAAAGAATCACCCTGGATCCTCAAGTTTGCTTCCATCCAATTTCAAGCCTGAATTTACAAATTTTCCAAGAGAGTCATTCACGAAGGTAAAATGGTCATTTTGCGCATTGAAAAGTCAAACTTTGACTTTTGATCAAAATCAAGTTTCAAGAGTCACATTTCATCAAGAAACATTGAGATATGAAGTTTTGTTTCATCAAGAAATCCAAAAGGTCAAAATTCTAAATACTTTGAACTTTCTAAGTGATTAAGAAAATTATGACAAGCTCAGAACTTCTGGCCAGATTTTCACCATGATGCAAGCTGATTCTCGAAGAACTTCTGATTCAATAGTTATAGATTTCAACGAGATCTAAAACATTACAGAACAGAATTTCTCCTAAAAATGTTGAGATTTCAAGGTATAACCTCTCAAAGACACGTCCTTGAAACTGAAAGACTCATCAAATTCTGGACACTCTCAAGGCAGAGTTTGGTCAGAACTTCTGAGCAAGTTTTCACAAAAGCTTCAATCAGAGTTTGCAAGGGCAGTTTAAAGAAGGTTTACAAAGCGTTTTACAAATTTCCTGGAAAGTCTGGAAACTCCTTCAGATCATGTTGGAGCCAGAAGATACAAATATCAGAGGTTGGATATTACGCTGGAGCAGAACTTCTGATCCAGAACTAAGCCATGGTGTCGAATCTCAAGTTGCAGGATATCTGGTTGTGATAAGTCTCATCATCATTTAATGCTCACAACCACTTTCTGAGTCTTTATCCAAAGGATTTTCACCACGTGTACCTCTACTGTCTTGGGATAGCAAACTTTGGTACTAGGCCCATGCTTTGCTTTTCGCTTTTCCTTAATTCTTGCTGACAACCACCATGCTTGTTTCAAGAACAAGGCATCGCTTTATCATATGGAGGCTATATTCAACGTTTTGGTCAGAACTTGACCAAATCCCAAAACCTTGTTTATACAATTCGCTGCAGACCTATAACCAACATCTAATTCAGCCTATCCCTGCATCCCATAATTGCACCAAACTAGCATACGAAAACAATGATGAAAAAGCAAGGGAACAGGATGCCAAAAAAGATTCAAATCCCATTTGTTTTTTCCCCCAAAATCACAACAAATTCACCTATAAATAAGTTGCTCCATCACACTTTCAAGGGGCTGGCTTTTGGAAGGAGAGAACTATCAAAAGAGAAAAAGAAACATGTGAAACCCTTCATAAAAATCCAGATTTCCCAAACAGAAAACCAACCCTTTGTTCTTCCCTTTGAATCAAAGAACTTGGCATTTTCTCTTCCGTTACTCTTGCTGATTCCAGAACATCCAAAGGTAACAACTCAAAGCTCCAAGCACGCTCCAGGTTCAAGGTAAGTCTTTCTGACATTGCTTGTTTTTCATTCTGAACATCATTAACATGTAAATATCATAGTATTAATGTTGTCCATATCATTGCATAAGTAGAAAAACTGTGGATCAAAGTTTCTTGATTAGGGAAAGACTCAGATTTAGATTTAGAACTTCTATAAACTGTTGTGCTGTTATCCTTCTGATTTGCTGTTTAAAAAGAACTGAATAAATTGCTGATGTGCTGATTAAGAGTTGAAATACGACATAGAATTTCTAATGTTCACTCACAGTTTTAGCACAACATAGAACTTCTGAGTTCTCCTCACTGTTTTAACATACAGAACTTCTATGATTTTTCTCACTGTTAACACACACTGAACATCTGATTCTTACATGCTGATAACGCACTGAACTGATAATGTTCACTCACTAGCTCAGCACAATTCAGAACCTCTGATGATTCACTCACTGTTCTAACACAACACAGAATTTTTGAGTTCTCCTTACATACCAAATACACTGAACTTCTGATGTTTCCACTTGTTGTTTTCAAACACTCAGAGTTTCTGATTTTTACATGCTGATAACGCACTGAACTGCTGACGTTTACTCACTATTTTAGTGTAATACAGAACTTCTGACTTGTGGCCCACTGTCTGAATACCACCCAGAACTTCTGTGTTTTCCCTCTAACGTGTCTTGCAGGACTTCAGAGTTTACCAATCCAGAACTTCTGATTCCACTGACGTTCCTTTCTGAGTCATCACGCGCCTGGCTTCATAACTTCTGATCCTTGTTGTTTTGCTTGCAGCAACACTATTTCTATCTTTCATTTATTTTCTATTTCATCATTTTTAATATTAACTCCTTTTTTTTATTAACATAAAAAGACATAAAAATATTTTCTTTTATTAATTTTTTTTTTCATTAAGACAAAAAAAACCATTTTCTAAACAAGTCTTTTTTCTTTCTTATATTGTACATTTCAATATGATTGTAATAGTAACTTAGGACTTATTTTTACTCGCAACCCCCATTCATAAATATGTACCCCCATCCCCTAAATATTTTAATAGCGTAGGACTTTACATTTCTGCAAATTATCGCTTTAAAATGTAAATGCTAGTAATTAGGGTGTGTATGACAAGATATGAAAATCAACAAATAGATCACCTTAATCAAGACTAAATGCATGCAATCAAACACACTTGCACACTAGCACCCCTAGGGTAATCTCACTTTGTGGCCTATCGAAAATATAGTCATGTCCTTCGAATATGGCCATTTTAGCAAAGACTCTCGATAAAAGATCATAGTCCCTCGATGACCCTCGATGTTGCCTTCGGTAAACGATCTAGTCCCTAAAACGACATTGCTAAAACGTTCCATGGGTTGCCTTTTATGACTATACAAATGTCCCATGCTCGTCCCTTCACATCCAACGATGGGGCTTCTTACCAAATTAATGGTAAGATAGCAACATCTAAAGGAGGAGGAAAAGAACATCTAAAGACCTTTTTGAGTAGGTAGATCCACTCCTAGTTGCTCGCTTGCTCACAACAAAAACATTATATCTCACAAACACCTATTTGAACTATTTTCAAAACAAACACTTTGTATGCGTTCTTATAGAAACGAGAATCATTACAAAGTTACATTTTAAAAATACTTTCAAAAACCACACCACAAGCACATTCAAACAAAAGCAAGTGATCTAACAAGTAACTAAGAGCCCATGGAAAACCATGGATGAAAAGGGTGCTAACACCTTCCCTTTTCATAATCTACCCCCTGAACTCAAGAAAACATATTTAAAGGTCTTTCCTGTGCTTTTTCACCTTTCCTTTTGGATAAAAGAAAAGTCGGTGTCGACTCTTGCTAAACTGCAACATTTACTAACACAAACGCAAAACATCAAGTCAGTTCTCCCACCGTATCACAAAGAGCAACCTAAGTTCATGAAGCAAACCTCTTTAGTCTTCAAACTCAACACCACTAATGCACCAACGCTCTCATAACTATCCTCATCAGAGGCAACTATAATCTGAATAAAACCATCATTTCCCTTCTTCCCATGGCAATCCCTCATGAAGTGACAATTTTTTGACAAGTGTGACATTTTAATCTTGACTTGTCAAATCTATTTGATTTGTACATCCCTCTATGATCACTTCCTCCTCTTGAGACAATCTAGCCTTCACCACTATCATTAATCTTAAACTTTTCACTGTTGAAAATTCTTTGGAACTCACAGTCGTCTAGACATTATCCTAGGTAATAGTGTCTTTCTTATCATAAAGAAGGGAATCCTTAAAGTTATCAAACGATATGAGTAATGATCTCAACAAAAGTATATCCTTATACTCATATTCAATCTTCACTTAAATATTCTCAAGATCATCAATAGTCTTTGAAATTCTGTCACCTGCCCCACTATGGATTTTTTCTTTACCATTTGAAATGTGTATAGTTGTTGTTTCATACACAACTCTTGATCCAAAGACTTAGTCATATACAATGACTCATTTTTTTCCCACATCAAAATTGCAATCTTATCTCTAGCAACTTCTTTGTAAACTTTATCTCAATTACACAAGATAATGACACTTCTAACCTTATCCATTGTCTCGATATTCTCTACTTCTGTTACGCATGCATGCATTAATGACTCACCCTTCAATGCTTCAATACACTTCTCTTGAGTAAATATTGTTTTCATCTTCACTTTCCACAACTCAAAATTGTTGTCTTTGGAAAACCTCTTGATCTTCAATTTAGAACTCATGGTGTTCACTTGTTAACAAAATCCCTTTGATCCTTCGTTGATGCCACTTGTTGTGAAATTGAAAGGTTCAATCACACCGAAAATTTGATGTGTAGGAACAAAGAACAATAGAAACCAATGTAAAAGACTTTCCGCAAAAATAACTCTTTATGCAATAAGACAACAATTTAACTTGGCACAAGGAGATATACTAAAAAAAATAAACACAATAACTTATTTACCCAGTTCAACTAAACAATCTACTATGGAGAGAAAGTAGATCTCCGATTCACTATACTTTCAAAAGTCGTTACAAAATATTAAAAATGAGTTATAAAAAACTATTACCCAATTTCCCATGAAAAAATATTTTCTACCCAAGTGTTTCTTAGTCTCTTAATATTTCTATATATGAATCACACAAATCCAAAGTATTTATAAATATATCCATAAATCTTTAGATACCCTAAAGGTTTCCTTCTACCGTTGTCACTCCAAGTTATACTTTACTAGGATTGTCACATACTCCCTCTATCTTCAACTATAAAATTCTATAGGTTTCAAAGACAAAAATGATAGAGATACATTTATAACTATAGGTAAAAGAGATAGCGGAATTTGAGTCGACATATTTTCATTCCCAATTTACCTTTTAAATAAAGATTTCTTTAATTTTTAAAAATAAAATGCTAATAAAATGGTGCAGTTTCCTGTATAGCCTGAATTGATTTTTCCAACTTTTTTATAAACCTAAAGTGTAACTACATAACACAAATACAAATTGTTGGAACATGTATGCTATCTTGATATCATTTCCGACATCATATTTACATGATAAATAATGTTTTTAAATAAAATAATATTATTTAAAAATAATTATTTTTTTAAATAAAAATATATATTTTTTAAATTTATTTTATAACACAAATATAAGATTCTGTCGTTAACCAACTTCATAATTGTATTAAACACAAAAATGTAAATTATTAGCCAACTATTTTACTTATAATTTATTATCTATTTTCACTACTTTATTATCTAATAAAATACATATTATTAAATGTATTCTGATACTAAATTATAAATTTATTAACTATTTTTTACACTCTATTAACAAACTTTATTTTATTATTTAACTTTTTTTTATATTTGAAAACTCATTAATCATTTTATTAATCATTTTTCTTGTTAGAAAGTAGATAAAACACATTGTACAATATTGGTGGCAAAATGATAAAACACATCCTCTTTTTTCAACCTTTGTTATTCTATTTCTCTTTTTTGTTTATGTTTATTTTTGTGGCAATTATCATTGATTAAGGCCGAAAGAAAATGAACTATTGTTTTCTCCATTTAAGGTGTATGAATCGTATTTTTTTTCTCAACTTATATTTATTTGTATAGTAAGAATTCAATAAAATTGTTATAATGTAGGCAATTATTCTTATGTGTGTGGTTGTGATTACTTCTATTTTGATGTCTAAGTTGTTTTCTCTTCAAATTTATTGAACTTGAAATTGTGAAGGATCACATGGAACCGCATTATACACTCCATATAATGGTTTTTTGGTTCCTGCCATTATGGTAGTAGTGCTCAAATACGTGTGATATATACATAACAATAAATTAATGGGATATCATATTTTGAACTCACTTTAAATTCTTCCATTTTTACCTTTTAAATATTTAATTTATTTTCTATTTTATTTTTCAAAACTGTCTAGCAGTTACGAATACAAAATTAAAGTCATCTCAATTTGTATTTTAAGAGCCATGTTATTTGTGTCATTGTTTCGATGAAAGATAGAGGAGTAATAGGAAAAAAATGAGAAAGGTGTATTCTTGCTCATTGTTCTTTTTCTTTTAAAGAAGAGTAAATATTGATTTGTTACCCTCAAAATAAATATGTTGTTTTAAGAGATGTGTTAGTTTTTAATTTGATATAAAAGCATAATTTCTTATTTGGTTTTAATTTATTTATTAACATTTTTTATGTTTAGTTTTTGAGTTTAAAATTTGAATTTTTAAAATATAATTAATATTTTTATTTCAATATTTATCATATATTTTAGAAATATATGTGATATATTAATTAGAGATATGATTCTAAAAATATTAATTAATTAAATTAAAAATTTGAAAAGGACTTATAACCAGAGGGAGAGAGAGAGAGAAATTCAAGAGGTCTTATTATTAAATATATGAAAATAAACTCTCTACTATGAATACGCCTTAACACAAATAAAAAGGCAGACAAATATAAATGTTATATTATTGTAAATGTATCTTACTGTAAATATTGGACTACATTTTTGTGATTATAAGGTAAGGTCATGAACAATAATTAAATATAACATATCCCATAAAAATTTTCTTATGAGGTTTGTTCTCCAAAAGAATAAATGTGCATGACAAGAATAGATGCATTGGTTCAATCTAGTTCTAGAGATTTCAACTAGAATTCGTGTAAAATTCTTGAAAAATGTTTAATTTTCAAATTTTAATTGACATATTTTAAAACAGGATGTTAATTATAAGTAATTGTTATTGTATGAAAAGTCAAGGTTATACAATAAATTATTATTTACATTTTATATGTGTTAATACAATAAAAAAGTACATATACACGAGAAACCATGTATATTTTGAGCTTGAAGTATAATAATTGTTATAAATGTTTATTCACATTTTATAATTATTATACATTTTATAAAATCTTAATATATGTATGTACGGTTAAAAAATATATATTTATTTTTCCTGTAAGGGTACGAAGACTTAGAGACTTTAGTAGATATATTATATTGTATGATTAGTTAGTGTTTATCCATGGGGCAAGAAGTCATGTAGGATGGTGTTTTGCGGTGGTTTAGAGATCCTGCCCATGTGAAGAGAGAGGTTATGTTATTGAATAGTTTACTTATATGTAAGCATATAAGGGGTGTGATATGTATGGCTTGATATTTGTCCCTTTCCACAAGGGGTGAGGAGTGTTTATAGAGGTCTTTTGTATGGAACTTTGTTTTTCATGGAACAAATATTTGATAAAGATCAGCATCTGAAGTTTTGATGACGATAACGCATGAAGATCTATAAGTCTTGTTTGTCTGTCTGTCTGAGTAAACTGAGTAATGTAAGAATATGGTAGTAGCTTAAAAGTACTAAGGCAACTAACACACACAAACATATTTTTCAAAATACCTTATCAAGAGAAAACAATTTCAAAAATGCATTGGAGTTGTACCAGATGACTTAGGAGTTGTAGAAATAGCATGGGGGGAAATTTGGCTTATTTAATCGATTAAGACTTTGGTCTGATCGATTAACTCAGTTCAAACTTACGCGCTAAGACATTTGATCAACACCTTAATGATGTGCAACGACTCTATATCTAAACCTTCCTTTTTAGACATTATAATCTATTATATTTGAAACATTTAATCGATTAGGAAAATAGATTAAATAGTTAATACAACCAATGAATCCTTTCCTTTTTTTGGTGATTCCAACTATTCTATGAAGGGAGGTCTCCCACACTTGAAATCACTCCATTTTTCAAAGTTTTAATATTTGTTTGAAATTTTTCTCTCTAAGCTCTCTCCTTTTCTCTCTAGATATTTTTCTTTCTTCACTCTTGGTTACCTTAGTGTTTTGGAGTGAAACTTTATTTGTGAGGATACTATTTTTTTGAAAGTGGTCGTGTTGGTTGTTTATAGTCTTAAAGGTGTGATGCCTTTAAGACATTGAGTTTTAGTTCTTGAGATAAACCATAAATCTATATTAATTGTTTATTAAGCTTAGTCAGAAGAAAAAAACTTTGTTATTGGTTAAAAGAGATCAGTCATAAATCTCTAAACAATTTCATTAGAATAAGTTGGGTTGAGATTAGGCTTGTTCCAAGTCAAAATATCATATTGTATTAAGGTTTATGGGCATAACCGACAAAAACTCACAAGTTTATAGTGAAAAATCTCAAGAATAACTCTTGGAGACAGGATTAGGCCAACGTCGGCCAGACCTGGATAACTCTCTGGTGTAATCTTTCTATCCTTAATCTTTTTAATTTTCTGTGACATATTTTATTTAATTTACTTCCGCTATGTTTTAGTACTAAAAAACATTACTAACATAATCTTAATCGAGAAAGGGAAAAATATCTACACTTTTTAAAAACCATAATTCACCTTTCGTCTTGTAATTGAGGTCACTTGTTCAACAAGTGACATCAGTGCCTAACACCTATTTAAGGAATAATCGTCTCAGGAGGAATGATGACTTCAAGCTATTCACTAACCAAACCTCCATCTTTTAATGGAGAAGGTTATAGGTTGCGGAAAGAGAAATTGAAATTCTTCATAGAAGGGATGGATCATGGTATTTGGAAAACTATGAAAGATGGACCATTTGATCCTACACACATAATTGATGGTGTTGTAGTAAACAAGTCTGAAAATGATTGGTTCAAAGAAGATAAAGAGAATGTGTGAAACAGTTTGAAAGCTAAGAACATCATCACCACTACACTTGGTCTTGATGAATTCTTATGAGTTTCTCACTGTGAAACTACTAAAGAAATGTAAGACATCCTCCAAATCACCCCATGAAGGTATTATTGAGGTGAAGAAGGTTGGGTTGAGCGCATTAACCCATGAGTATGAACTTTTCATAATGACACCTGAAGAGAACATAAATCAAATGCAAACACGATTCATTCATATCATAAGTCATATGAGAATTCTGGAGAAAACATTCTTAGATGAATAATTAGTTAAAAAGGTCTTAGATGCTTGAGTCGTAATTGGCAACCCAAAGTCACTATGATTTGTGAATCAAAGAATTTTGAGACTATAGACACACACACACACACACACACACACACACACACACACACACACACACTATTAGGTAAATTACAGGAACATAAGATGGAGCTAAAGAGACTTTCTAATGATGAAGAAGATCACAAAAAGATTAGAAATTATTGCGATTAAAGATAACAACACCAAAGATATGGAATCATAATATGAAGATTGTCAAAGTGAGATTAACAAATTCGTGAAGTTTATGTTTAAAAAAATCAAGGAGTTTCTATGGCACGAAAAAAAAACTTCAAGACTCTAGAAGAAAAGTGGGGAAAGTTCATTCACTCCAACATGTCTTAACTGCAGAAAGAAAGGAAATATCTAACCAAAATGTTATCTACTCAAAAGGGCACATCAGAAAACCAAAGGAAACCAGAAGAAAGAAGAAGAAGAAGAAGAAGAAGAAGAAGAAGAAGAAGAAAGCATATGTCGTATGGGGAGACAATGATATGGAATCCTCAAATGATGAAGAGGAAAAATCCAACATCTGTTTAATGACAAAACATCAGGAAGATGAGGTAACTTCTAAATTTTCTCACAATTATTTATTTAAAATATATAAGGTATTATGTGAAGAAATAACCAAACTTTAAAAAATGATTTCAACATCAAATGATAGAATTTCAGTTCATGAAACTAAAAAGAAAGCTCTAGAAAAAGAACTAAGAAATCTTAGAGAAAAGAGAGAAAAGGCTATGCAAGATCCTTCCACTTTAAAAATAGACATATGTAAAATGATTGCAACATATTAAAAGATAAAGTTTGCAACCTTCAAAAAAATCTAGTTAAATTCACCAATGATAGAGATAATCTAGAAGTATTATTAGGAAATCAAAGAGCTTTCTACAATAATCCATGATTAGGATATGAACTTAAGAATAATAGTAAAAGCTTTAGAAATATTTGCAATACCCAACCAACATATTAATGTGAAATCATTTTAAAAAACATTTTTCAAAAGTACCATGACTATGAAAGAACTCATACATATTATCTTTGATAAACTAACCCTTAGTAGGAAGAAGTAGAGGTTTTTACTTTTCTAGGTATCCCGTAGAGAGCATCATTGAAAATGAAAATCAAGGAAAAGAAATTTGTAAAAAGTCAAAATGAAGAAACTCAAGAAGTCAACCTATTAGAATCAATGTCTAACCAAATGAATGGAGGACCGTTAAGGACCATCTTATTCAGAATGTTAATGAAGACATTTCAAGAGGAGATACATCTCAACACTTATTTAATAAAAGTTAAGAGAGCTTCTTGAAACATCTCTGGCATACAAGAAGAAGTGAGTATTTGTGTCTAGATACTCTTCACGTTGATAATATCCCACAACGGATGCGATAAAGGTGTTGACCTTGATAGTATTATTCAACGGCTGTCATCATAAAACCTAGAAAAATAATCAAGGAAGGTCATTTTCTTCCTAGCAAGAGGATGTTTCTTAAGTTAACTTGAGATTTTGAGGTAGTACACTTAATAGAGATTGGAAAATCAGAAAAACTCAGATTGGTTCTTTATTAAGTGATTTATTAGACTGCTTGGTCAGTTATATTTATTTTTTACTAACCTATGGTTGAGTTTCAGGCAAAAGGATGTCAAATACAACATGCCAAAAAACCTAAGACCCAAGGAGGATGAACATAAATTTCCTAAAAACGAAAAGACTATCCATTGAAAAAACCCGAGAAACAAAAAACCCTCTTGGTTTAGAAAGCTTCAAAGATTTCTTGGTTATGTTCAAGAAAAAAATATCAAGTGGAAAATATTCTCCAAAGCATACCTATCAGTTGATTTCAAAATTGAAAATTACCTTATGTGAGGAGAAATAAGCTTTGGATCATATACCTTATGTAGAATACTACTATCCATGTTTATAAAGGTAACTTGTTCCTTTACCTGTGATATATGTCCTTTGATTTTGTTACTCCTTTTTTACTACAATAATCTTATTTTGCTTAATTACCCTTGACTTGCATAAATTGATAAATGTGATACATTTTTACCTATACTATACTTTCTCCATATATATATGAGAGTTATGCCGCATCTAATAAATCCTTGTGTTGCATTTTCCTGAAAAAAATTGAAACAAATGGTTATTCTTTCTTTTCGTTAAACTACCAATGCTATGCTTAAATATATAAACAATACATAAATATATTTTTATCAAATTTAATATTGTTTTACACAATTACTCTTGCTTGGTACACATTAAGTATGTTAAGATGCAAACATAATTAGACATTGTGTCTTACACACTCTTGCTTATGACAAACGATTTATCACATGTTCGAAATGATAAAACAAATGTCTAATTATCACCATTTTCTTATAATAATCTTTATTAGAGTGTGATATTTAATGAGATTCATAGGTTATACTTGCTTATGTTAAATCATGCAAAGTCATATGACGTTCAAAATATTTTCACTTGAATATTGCATCTTTTGTCCACCTTTTTTTATTTTGACAGAGGGGGAAAAGTATACTCTCAGGGCGAGGGTATATTTTTTTATCTAACTAAGGGGGAGCGTTATCACTCCAAAATATATATTGTTTTGTTTCTTTTACCACCTTCCCTAAGAGATGCATTGTCATCATCAAAAAGGGGAGAATGTGGAACCTTATTTTGCAAGGAACGGGCCATTAATAAAGATCAAAATCTAAAGTTTTGATGACGACAATGCATGAAGATCTATACGTGCTTACGGAAGAGGACTTAAGATAAAAGTGCATATACAATCATATACTAGAAAGGAGTCTTGGAGCCTTTTTGAAGAAAGACATGAAAGTTGTCCTAGTCTTGTCTGTTTGTCTGTATGAGTGAACTGAGTAATATAAAAATAAGGTAGTAGCTTAAAATTGATAAGGCAACTCACACACACGCTTACTTTTTTTTTTCAAAATAACTTATCAATATAAAACAATTTCAAAAATGACTTGGAGTTGTACCAGATGACTTAGGATCTGTAGAAATAACATGAGGGAAAATTTTGGCTTATTTAATTGATTAAGACTTTGGTATAATTGATTAACTCAATCCAAACTTACTCTCGAAGGCATTTAATTAATGCCTTAATGATGTGTAATGGCTCCATACCCAAAACCTTCCTTTTTGGGCATTATAATCTTTTATATTTGAACCATCTAATCGATTAGCCAAATTCATTAAATAGTTAATGCAACCCATGGATTGTTTCCTTTTTTGGTGATTCCAACTACTATATAAAGGGAGATCTCCTTCACTTGAAATCATGCCACTTTTCAATGTTTTCATATTTGTTTGGAATTTATCTCTCTAAGTTATCTCATTCTCTCTATAAATTTTTCTTTCTTCACTCTTGGTTGCCTTAGTGTTTTAGAGTGAAACTTTATTTGTGAGGAGAATATCATTTTTAAATGGTTGTGATGGTTGATTATAGTTGTAAGGGTGAGATACCTTTAAGATATTTTGTTTTTGTTCTTGAGATAAATCATAAATCTCTGTTATTGGTTTATTTAGTTTAGCCGATAAAAAACTATGTTCTTAGTTAAAAGAGATCATCCATAAATCTCTAAATAATTTCATTAGGATAAGTTGGGTTTAGAAGAAGCTTGTTCAAAGTTAAAAGGTCGTATTGTATTAAGGTTTGTGGAGATGACCAATAAAAGCTTACAAGTTTATAGTGAGCAATCTCAAGTAGAACTCTTCGGGACATGACTAGACCAACGTTTTGCCAAACCTAGATAACTCTCTGGTGCAATATATCTATTCTTACTCTCTTTAATTTTCTGCAACATATTTTATTTAATTTACTTTCGTTACTTTTTGTTACTCAAAAACATTACTAACATAATCTTAATCGAGAAAAGGAAAAATATCCACACTTTTCAAATACCACAATTCACCTTCCATTTGTGCTTGAGGTAACTTGTTCAACATTTTGGGCCTATGGTTTGGGTAAAAAGGAAGCAATCATTCCCTTCTGATTAGAAGAAGTTGTTGACCACCTAAATTTTAGGGAGTAGTCGTGGAATCACTATCCTTTAACTAACAAAATTATGCATGTCATCAATGCTAAGGGGGAGTCCTAAAGATATCGCCTAGGCGATACCGCTCTTGGGAAAGGGCGCCCTAGTTTAGGTTACTCACAAATATAACACTACAATTTATGAATACATATCAAATTATTTGTCTAACAAATTATTTAAATGAAAATCAAAATTAAGAAAAATATTGTTTATATTTTTATACGTGGATACTGAGTGATGGTGATGAAGAAGGTGTTGGCCAGGTTTGTTTTACCAGACCCCCATAGTAGACACCAATGTATTGGTCAAAAGTACATGTGTGTGTGTTCCTCCTGCAAGAGCATGGATACTTATAGGCTTTCATATATATCTTATTATATATGGTGGTGTTTTATGGTGGTTTAGAGACCCTGCTTACGTGAGATGAAAGTTTATGTTGTTGAGTGATATGCTTATATTTAACCACACAGGATGTGTGATATGTATGGATTAAGATTTGTACCTTCCCCATGGGGCGATGAGTATTTATAGAGGCCTTTTGGGCCTATAGTTTGGGTAACCCTAAGGGGAGGCAGCCGCTCCCTCCTGATTAGGAGAAATTGTTGACCACCTAAAATATAGGGAGTATTGGTGGACTCCCTCTACTTTGGATAACGACATTACACGCTTCATCATTGTCCATGGCAAGTATTGAGGACATCGCCTAGGTTATACCGCTCTTGGGCGAGGACACCCTAGTTCAGGTCACTCATAAATATAACACTACGATGTACGAATAAATATCAAATGCTTTGTCAAAATATAATTTAATTAAAATTAAAATTAGGAAAAAAATATCGTTTATATTTTATATGTGTACACACCAAAAAGCAGACAAATGAATATGAGTGAGAGTAGAATGAAATCGCCAAGTTGACGATATCACAACAAGCTTCAAAATTCACTCTTGGTAATGCTTTAGTCATCATATCAGAACCAATATCGTATGTATGAACTTTAGCTAACTCCAAAAACTTAGCATCCAAAATGTCACGTATACATGATATCTCACATCAATGTGTTTGGACCTATTATGAAAAGTCGGATTCTTACTAAGATGAATAGCGCTTTGACTATTAACAAATAACACATATTTGTCTTGAACAAAACCAAGCTCCTACAAAAATTTCTTCAACCATAATAACTATTTGCATGCTTGGTAATGGAAATGAACTCAACCTCTATAGTAAACAATGCTACACACCTTTGCAATCTGGACTGCCAAGCCGCAACTCCCCTTGCAAATTTAATCATGTAGCCTGAAGAAGAATTTCTGGAATCATTGTCTCCAGCCATATCAAAGTCAGATTATCCCACTAGATTAGGCTTATCTACTCCAAAGCAAAGCCTCATAGAAGTAGTACCGCAAAGACATCTTAAAATCCATTTTACAACATTTCAATGCTCTCTACCTGGATTTTTGACAAAAACCTACTGACTGTACCAACAACATGTGCTATATCTGGTCTTGTACACACCATTTCACACATCGAACTACCCACACTAGACACATAAGGAACATGTTTCATATCAAATTATTCATCTTCACTCGAAGGACTTTGATTAGAACTAAATTTAAAATGAGTAGAAAGAGGAGTGCTTACCGCCTTAGAACTTTTCATTTGGAGTCTTTGTAGCACTCTTTCGGTATAATTTTTCTTATGTCATCCAAAGTTTCTTATTTTTTCTGTCACAACATGATTCTATTGCCAAGAACCTGTTTAGATGCTCCCATATCTTTCATAGAAAATGACTCTCCCAACTGCTTCTTTAACCTGTTAATGTTAGAAATATTTTTCCCTACAATAAGCATATCATCAACATATAACAACAGGATAGTAAAGTCATCATTATAAAATTTTCTAGCAAATACACAATAATCTGAAGTAGCCTTCTTGTATCCTTGATCTCATATAACAGACTCAAACTTCTTGTACCATTGTCTTGGAGCTTGCTTCAAACCATATAGACTCTTTCTCAATCTACACATGTGATCTTCTTTTCCTTTAAATTGAAAACCATTGAGTTGTTTCATGTAGATCTCTTTCTCCAAATCACCATGAAGGAAAGCCGTTTTCACATCCATTTTCTCAACTTCTAAATCAAGAGTAGCAACTAAACTCGACACGGTTTTGATTGATGACATCTTTACAACATGTGAAAAAATCTCATTAAAAACAACACCCTTTCTTTGATGGAAACCTTTCACCACTAATCTGGATTTATACCTTGGAGACTTAGAGTTACTCTCATGTTTATCTCTATAAATACATATGTTTTCCAAAGCCCTTTTTCCTTTAGCAACTTCACTAAATCATAAGTGTGAATATCATGCAATGGTTTCATCTTGTCATGCATTGCATCCAACCACTTTTGATTTTCATCACCATCTATGGTCTCTTGAAAATACTCAGGTTCACCCTAGTCAGTTAAGGTCACATACTCATCAAAATTATACTTTATAGAAGGTTGTGGCAGCCTGATATACCTCCTAAGCTTTGACTTTGTAGTTGACTTTGTATCAGATGAACCAATTTGTCCAATCTTAATGAAATATTTTTGTTATGATGCAACCCTTAGCATGTTGAGATACTTTGGAGCTCATACATGATATGTTGATGATTCTTTGAATGAGATACCCTTGAAGCTCAACCCACAAAACTCTAATGTCTTTTCACTGATGAATGCCAAAACCTAGAGTTGTAAAAATGATCTACTCGGCGCTAAACCGGCCGACCCTGATGGGCCTGAGCTTTTTAGGGCTGGGCCAAAAAAGACCTATAGTGATATGGGCCTCATAATTACTACCAGAGCTCGATCCTAGATGGGCTTCAAGCTACCTGACCTTAAACAGGTTTTTTAATAAAATAAATTAAAATAAAAATCCATGTTATTTATTATTTTGAACATAATACATTTTGAAATACTATATTATCTTTTATAAATACTATAGTATGTTTTAAATATAATGTATGTCTAAATTGTAGAAAATAATACTAAAATATTTAACATAAGAGAAACTAATAGAATACGAGGAAATAGTTTTTATTATATTAATGTGTAATATTTAAAAGAGAAAGATTGAATAGAATAGAGACAAAAATTAGTGAAGTGAGAAAAATCAATGTGTAATTTAGAGTAACACAATATAAGAATTAATATAGTTTTTTTAAATTTATAGCTATGTAGGCTTAATGGGCTACCCACGGCCCATGCATCCTAGCCCTAATGGGTAGCAGTCTTTTTAGGGTTGGGCTAAAAAAGCCCTTAAAAATATAGGCTCTAATTTGAAGACCCAAGCCCTATTATTTTTCGGGCCGGCCTATATGAGCTAGCCCATTTTGACAGGTCTACCAAAACCCTAGTTCATTTCAAATCAAATGATGAACCAATGATGAAACCTTAACACTTGAGGAAATATTTAAGAATGTGATAATTATTATGCTTTTACGGAGATGATGATGATAATCCAATTCTATGAAAGAATAGCTTCTCCTTCTCAAAACCCTAATTACAAGGAGATTATGATCCCAGATTTTTGAGGACCAATGATATGAATGATTGTGATTGTGATTACCTAATGGATACATGCAAGTGAATGTGAAGCATAAGTCAATTATGGTTGAAATTCAGAGGGAAAATTTTGAGGTGCAACACTTCCCCTTATTTTTTACAAAGTTCTTCATAAATTTATGTCTAGGTAATTCCTTTAAATACTCCTCCTAAATCCTTGGGCCTTGAATATGCACCCATATATTCCTTGTTGCATAAGCTAAGGGATGTACCAAATTGTGCAGAAATATCTCCTTAAATCTTGGAAGAAAAACACAAGGTTTCCTAAATTTTCTCAAAGCCCAATTTTGGCAACCTGTGTACAGCTGGAGATAAATCAAATGTTTTAGATTAAATATTCTTGACTTGCAAAAAATCAGTGAGATAAAACCAAAAAGAATATCACAGAATAAATTTAAATATGTCAAGAATAAACAGTCTGTACTGATGTTCTCATACATGATGTTACAACATCTGTCAGAACATATGCCTTCAAATGAACCTGACCAGCATGTTAAAACATCTTCTATAACATCATGCTGCAAACCATATTTTTAGTAAAATTAAGACAATCCTAAAACCATGGTACTAACATACTTCATACATGCATATTTTTCAACTTGATAGAACTATAAACACTTACTAAGATTGCTCATCATCCTTAACCTTGCATCTATGCATACACATAAACAACATACAAATAATCATTCGTTGTTTGGTGCCATTTAGACTTTTTTTGATAACGTTCAATTTAGGTTGGTTGTAACCTATGGCTTGGTTGAGAATCATAGGGGGGTTTCATCTAAAAATGGTGAGAGTTTTTACCTCAATATCAAAGTATGGATTTGGGGTTTTTTACAAGGTCTTGCAAAATATTGGATTCGACCGAGTG